>JARHVA010008945.1:202500-395613 GCA_037957365.1 Torreya grandis | reverse complement strand
CCATATCCTTTAAATACTAATCTTGCTTTATTTCTGGTCACTTCTCCATTTTCATTTAACTTATTTTTATAAAACCATTTTATTCCTATCACATTATGATCTTTTGATATAGGCACTAATTCCCCAAGTATCATAGTTTTCTATCTAATTTAATTCTTCATCCATATCCTTAACCCAATGCTTATCATGTCTAGCTTTTGAAAAGTTCTAGGCTGAATATTGGATAACAAAGAGAAATTAACTTACTCAAATTCAATTACCATCATTCTTCTAGTGTGAATTCCTTAATTTATGTCCCTGATGATGTCACTTTCATTATGATTTATCTAAACATATTTTTGATGGAGTTTTGGTGTCCTTTTTCTCCTTCTTCTCATCTTCATTTGATTCTTCAAAATCTTACTCTTCAATGATTTCAAGAATGTCTACTGGATCACTAATTCTTTGTGTTCCATCTTCTTCCATCCTGACACTTACACTTTCAAAAAATTTCTTTGATTTTTTTTATAACATTTATAAACTTTAATTTTTTAAGAATAACCAATAAATATACCTTCATCTACTTTAGATTCAAACTTACCAAGTTTTCATCGATTCTCTTTATGAAGCATCTACTGCTAAAAACTCTAAAATAATCAACTGTTGCTGGTTTGTCTTTCCATAGCTCATAAGGAGTCTTGTCACCATTGAATCTCAATAATGATCTATTATGAATATGCACTACTATAGCAACTACCTCTCTCCAATATTTATCTTCTATCTTAGATTTATTTATAATTATCCTTACCTTCTCCCTGAACTATTTTATTTTTTTGTTCAACTACTCCATTTTGTTGTGGAGTTATGGATAATAAATAACATCTCTTTATTTCATGGTCTTCAAAAAACTTAATAAATTTATCTAACATGAATTCTCCTCCTTGATCTTATCTTAGACACTTAATCTTTAAACTAGTTTCATTCTCAACTAATGCTTTGAATGCTTTGAAATTTTTGAAAGCTTCTAGGTTTTTATTTAAAAATATTACCCAAGTCATACATAAAAATTCTCAATAATAAAACATGAAATATATTTCTCACCTTGAGTACTTTGATTTCAAATAGGTTCACATAGATCAATGTGAAGAAGCTCTAGCATCTGAGTGGTCAAGTACTCTTTTATTTTGAACCACCTTCTAGCTTGCTTTCCCATGCTAACAAGGTTCAAAAAGTGTGTTAGATGGATTTGTAATCTTTATAAGATTTCTAACTACTTGCTTCTTGTTTATGGTGACAAGATTTTCAAAATTTATGTGCCTCATTTTCCTATGTCATAGCCAAATTTCTTCAATCTAACTCAAACAACATCTTTGACCTTAGATGTCTGATAGCATATATAAATTATTGCCTATTCTCTGAGCATCTACAACCAACACATCTAAATATTTTCTTCTAATTTCACAACATTCTACATACAAATTTAGTGTGTGCTCCTAATCACACATTTGACTTACATTCAAAAGTTTATGCTTAAGACCTTCTACATACAAAACATTTTCAGTTTTAGTTCTACTATTATCCAAACTTAGTGTACCTTTTCCAGTAATTTTGGTAGTAGTATTGTCTCCAAATTCCACTGTGCCACCATTGATCTTATTCAAGGTTATGAACTTGATCTTATCTCCTATCATGTGCCTCAAACATTCACTATAAATGAACCATGGCTTTTCTTCATTTCTTGAATGTAAAGTTATTTGTACCAACATAGATTTTTTAGGTTGTTTCTTTTGACATGAACCTATGTAAACTTTATTCTTGATGAATGGAGTCTTCAAACTCTGGTCCTTATTGACTGACTCAAGCATGATTCTACAATAATGAGATATGTGTCCAAAGTTGTTACACTTGTAACATATTATTTCCTCTTCATTAAAGCCTAATAGAAGAGCAAAAGAGTTGTGGCTTTTGCTTGACTCTGTATGAATTTCCTTCTTGTTTCTGAAATTATTAGCCATTTTTTTGACATTATATTTTCTTATGACCATATTCATTATAATAAAAAAAATAGTAACCATACAAATAGGACCCATTTGTGTATCTCTGACCTGATTGCCTTTTGTATCTCTATTCCCTCCAACCTTCTTTGTTTGAGATGTCCTCTTTCTCTTTTTAAAATCCAATACCTATCTTATCTAATATTGATATTTGATTTTCTAATGTCTTATTCAACATATTAGTGTTATTCTCAAATTTTGAATCATTGGCTATTCTATCATTGATTGCTTTATTTTTTTTCTCAAGATCTACTTTTTAAAGAAGCAATTTCAATAACATACCTTTCACATTATTTACTTACTATTTTTAGCTATGCCGATAGATCTTATTCATTCTTTTTGGCTTCTTCAAAGTGTGCTTATAGATCTTCAATTATTTTTTTTGACTCCTTTTCATTTTTATTAATCTATAGCTTTAATCTTCCAATTTTTCTTTTCAAGAGATTTTAACTATTCTAAGGCATAAATGAGTTATCTTCTAGATTCACTTCAGCTTCATCCTATTCTTCTTCTTGATCATTTATACTTTTGCTTGCAGAGGCATCTTCATGTATGGCCATGAATAAAATCTCTTCTTCTTCCAAATCATTGACTCCACTACCTTCGACTAAGATAGGATCTTTAGAATATAAACCCTTCTTGTTGAATCACTTCTTGAATTTACCTTTGAAATTCTTCTTGTATGTAAACTTTCCTTCTTCATTGTCATCATTACTCTTATTTTGGAATTTAGCTACAAAAAGTTCTAGTCTTTCCATAATTAAAACATTTAAAATGTAATTTTCCTTAATATTTACTTGTGCTCTTTTTTGGATTACAAATGAAAAGAGCTCCATTGTCATCTTCATCATCACTAGAACTATCACTTGATTCTTGAATCTTAGCCTTATCTTTCTTTGATTTTTTGAAAGTAGCTTCTCTTTTTTAGGGTTTATCTTGTTCAGTCCACATCTCATATGCTAAAAGAATACCATGAAGCTCATCCATCTTTAGCTTGGATAAATTCTTCATCTCTTCAATTGCTAAAACTTTTGCATCATATCTCAATGGTAGAGATCTCAAAACTTTTTGAACCATAGTTGATTTTTCTAAATTTTATCCAAGACCTTGAATCTGATTAACTATTTGATCAACCCATAAAGGATAATTTTTCTATATTTTTTTCTTCTTCCATCTTCAAAATCTCAAATTATCTTCTAAAAGTTTGAAGCTTAGCTTGATGAACCTTTCCATCACCTTTGTAAATATTCTAAACTTTTACCCAAGTTTCATGAACAGATTTACATTGCATAACTTTACCAAATTCTGAGTCACATAAATCACATAAAATAGAATTTAAAGCTTTATTATTATTTTCACTTTCCTTCTTTTCTATCAGAGTAGTTACAAGTGTCTATGTCTCTTCATATTCCTCCACCACTGCTTGTCATATGTCAAATCCAAGGGCCATCAAATAAGTCTTCATCCTTATGCTCCAAAAAAACATAATTCTCCCCATCAAACAAAGGTGATTTATTTGTAGAAAATCCTTCATGTGATCTAGCCATCATGCTTTCCTGATCTACTTTCAAGTTGTAAAACTTTTTCAAAAGGAACCTACTCTGATACCAATTGTTAATCATGAGATATACTAAGAGGGGGGTGAATCAGTATATCATATATTTTACTTAATTTTATTTCTTTTCGTTAACCACTTAATCACACATTTAATATATGCAATAAAAATGAAACAATAATTTACACCACATGAGAGAGAGAGAGAGACGCCAAATTTTTATGTGGAAACCCAAAGTGAGAAAAACCATGGAGAATAATCTCAAGTATATGAATGAGAACCAACTCAAAATACAAAGTTCACAAGCACCAACTTATAGGAGCACCAACCCCTTTATTGAGTACCAACACAAAAACTATTTGTGAGCACCAACCCATAGGAGCACCAATCCCTCTTGTGTATAAAAGACAACTATCTCTCAATGTTGTTTACTCAACAAATGATAGAACTCTACAATATCTCATTTTTTAATCTCTTCAAAAAAAATACAAACCATGCACTCTCTTGCATATTACAAATGGATTCTCAAGCCTTTATTTATAGCTTTCAAAATAACCTTCAAAATTCACCCTTTGTGCTCTTCAATCCTCATAAAAAATGGTGCCAAACTTGCATGACCCTTCATATCCTTGCATTTGAAAAGTCATATGGTGACCCTTCATTAGCAAAAGCATCATTTCCTCTTTTGTCATTATCTTAGTGAATTTTCATATTCCTTAGAGTGTCCCTTCATGGAAAAATGTGTCATACCTCTTTTGTCTTCATATGGTGACTCTTGGAATTCCTCAAGATGACTCTTCATGAAAAAATGCATCCCATTCCTCTTTCGTCTTTTACCCTGAGACTCTAACTTCTCCATGGGCCCCCTTTTGACTTATATGCAAATACAAATATATTTAATAATATTAAATAAATATTAACACACATTAGCCAAGATATGAATACTAAAAACAACATTAAATGAAATGGGGCCTTTATCACCAATAATTCTAGACCTTTGACATCCATGACAATATTTCCAACACTTGAGAGATACATAGTTTATAGATATGATCTAGGGTAGCCTTATGGAAATGAGATGAAGAACAACTCACAAGTTTTGTCAAGCATGATGTCCCACAAAATGGATAAAGATAAAGCCACCATGGAGGAATTGAAAACCTATAATCATACCATGATCTAGTACTTGTAAAAGTTACTTAGTGAACTGAAGGTAGTAACTCTGAATACCATTAAGGCACTAGACCTTCCTCTCTTCTCTATGATATCATTGGATTTTGGCTAATTTTATGAGCTAAAATATATAGGATGGGAAACTAAGGAGTGGAAATAATGATTGAGCACCAAAGTTAAGGAGATTATTCATTCCTCATTAGAATTTTTGGATGATATAGTGAATAAACAAGGAGAGTGTGAAACCTAGATGTGTGCTTATAATGTAGATATAAAGAACTCAGAAAAGATTCAACCCAAAATAGATGAAGTTTATAATGTGGGAAAAGACACTTTAGTGGTAAAGATCATCTCTTTAGATGATCACAAGAGGCCCGAAGAGTATTAATTGGTAGTGAATCATCAACTTATAGTGTTTAAGGAAGGCATACTTTATTTAAAGGGGGGGACATTCTCTCAAGATTGAAAATAAATAAATAGATGCTACCCTTATAAAAATGGTGTACCTTGATAGTGCGGATGATTTTATAGAAGAAGAAATATATAGTTCTCTAAATATGACCAACTCAAAAACATTAAATGGGTGTAAATAGGCCATAATTCAGAAGATCACCACTTGGATTGAGGAATATAATGTCAAGTTAAAATACCACGTTGGCTTAAATCAAAAGGATATTGCCTCCATGATTGATAGGTATACCAATTATATGAACAAGTTGATGAAGGATTTGATTATCAACATTAATTATAGAGCATAATCAAATATTTTAGTTTCTTCTTAGTTGGCACTATTCTTCCCTCTTCTTCCCTTTCTTTTTCTTTTTCTTTTTCCACATTTATAGTGGGGAAACTATTGTACCCTGCCCATTAGTGGCACCCCTTTTAGAGTCAGTTTGGTATAATCATTGGTATAAGAAAGGGATGTTTTATATTTTTGTAAAAGAAGATAAAATTTTACTTTTGTGTCTTGTGGGACTACTCTCCATGTGTATAATTTCAAATATTCTACCATGGTTCAACATCAAAATTGTCATCATCATAGAATTAGGAGCATAGTTTGTGGAATCATGTTTGTTATAACATCTAATAGGATCCAGGCCCTTGAAAGAATTTTCTAGTTGGAGCATATTTTAGGAATATGATATGTATAAATGAACAATTATATAAGTAAAGAGGGTATGTCCCTTTATAAAGGTCAGTTATTTTTTTATTCTAAAACTATAGCTTAGGAGAGTTTTACCTATGTGATTTTTTAGTGCCAAATTGATTTCTACTATAAAATCATTAGCAAGATTTGTGAATGTTCAAAATGTTTCCCTTATTACAAAATTATTTTGCATAGTGTTCTATTATATAATTTTTGAGACATATTGTACTTTATCTTTGATTTAGTTGATAAATGAAATATGTTCATGGTTTATTACTCCTTCTTGTTATTCAAATACAATGTTCTATTTTGCATGCTTGGTAGATTAGTTATTTGATGGGTTCTTCTTCATGGTAGTCATTTAAGGTCTACAACCAGCATATAAAATCCTCTCTATTTTTGAGAATTGGGAGCAAAACATTGATATCTTTTTTTAAGGGTAGTCCTAAGCTCATGAATTTAGTTGGAGGGAGTTCTTGAAGGGTGATTTGTAGTATTGCGTATAAACTTTTGAGGATCATTTGTTCATTATTTTAGTTTAACTATTCCTAAACTAAGCAAAATTTGTTGATGAAGATAATATAGCTATTGTGTGAGCTTTTCCATGCTCATTTACTAGATGTCCAAACCTTATCCATTGTTCAAATAAATATGGTTTCACCCTATTCTACCCTATAGATAACACATTATTTGCCTATCATAATTGTTATTTTCCTTACAAATGCATAAAACCCTACATGTTTAAAGTGTGTTTGTTGCATATGCTACAAATATTAGTGATATAATTCTCAATTATTACCTATTGCTCAAAATAGTTGTCAAAATGAAGATTTCAACCACATTTTCATCTATCTTTAGTAGCTTATATATGACATAAAGCATTTATGCATTTCATGTGACAACCCTTCTCAAGTGAAGTGTATAAGTTTGGTTATGCTTTGGTCATATTTAACTTTTTATAAAAATAATCCTCATAAATATTAAATTGCTAAAATATTTCATGTGAGAAAGCTACCTTAGTATGTCCTCTTACCTTGGTTTAGGTAGAACCGAAAGTAGCAGGCAATTAACCATACCATTTGTAGGTGCCTCCCAGTCATTTTCATAATTCATTTCTCTTTAGATGTTAAACCCTTCCTTAGCCATAATGATAGATTAGTGGTTTATCATCTCAATTATCCATTCTTCTCAAGTATTCAAGGTTGAACATTAGGGATCTACAATTAGGAACCAACAAGAGGGACTTGAATAGGATCAAGTTCTTTCACAACATCACACTCTTTATCAAGGCCTTTATCCTTTCTCTTTCCACATGAGTCCACTATCTTATTGTATATTAGGATGTTAGGATTAGGAGTCTCTTTTTTAGGCATTAATGTACTTTTATAAGTGGATTAAGTATTCAAAAAACTTGGAATCTCCTTGGCTTGGATTCTTCACCTTGTCTCTAACTTGGAATATCATATCTAGAGGTCACTTCTTAAGGTGGGGATGTAATTAGAGAGGGAAATGAGGGATTAGATTACACTTATTTTAATAATGAAATGGAATATTGCATATGAATATGATCCAACTCAATATACCTATCAATATTAGCTTCAAAAATTAGGTTTCCCTTTTTAACTCTGTCCTCTAACTAATTGGGAAAAAGATGACTTTGATAAGCTTGATTGGGTTTCTGAGTGGGAACCATGTAAGACTGATAGAAACCTTATATAATTAGAAATGAAGGTTGATAAGTTTGGTGAGGCTGACTTTCATGAATTCTTATCCTATCCTCTAAGGAAGAAACTAGGCTACTCACATCTAGCATCTCACTTGTGAGCCTTTGCCAATTAGCCCTCTCAATAGGTGTCCACTCTCTTTTGCCCATATCTAATGCATCTCTTAATTAATGAATCAAATGAATAGGAACATATTTACCATGCCCCCCTAGTGTATAAATATCTAACATATACTTTTCATACCCCAAAAGAGTTTGCTTGAAGGTGGAAATGGATTGAGTTGATAAGTGGCTAGGTTGACTAGGAGAAGCAAGATATTAAGGAGGTTGGATATAAGATTGATAAAAATCATGAAAAGGCTAAATATAGTGATAATAACGATCATGACGTGGTTGTAAATGGTCATTAAAATGTTGGTAAGAATTCCACCAAGGCTAAAATGAATCATATAAAGGTTGATTAGGAATGCCATAAGCTGGAAACACCTCACCAACCTTTGTAAAACAAAACTCAACACCAAAATTAGCCATGAAATCTCATGGGAATAAATAAATAAAATAAACATATTAATAATAATATTTAAAAGTAAACTTGGGATACTTGACCATCTGATTTATCTTCAAAGTTTTCATTAATGCTTGGATAGATGCCTCTAAAGGATTATGTGTTTAAAGACAACACCAAAAATCTTTCAACTTCTTAAACCAAGAGTCCCACTAGGAATGCCAAAAGTTGTTGTCACTTGGATTTACACATTTTTAGGAGATGTATTATCTATCCTCATCTAATTGGCATAATTTAAACACCTCTAGGCTTGTGGGTAGCCTAAGGATGAGGTGAATCTCTAGATAGGGATATCTCCCTTGATGTACCACTTTGGATCACAACTACACCTAAAATTTGGGAGGGGGAAGGGAGATATAAAATTGAAAGAAAAATATCATAAGGGAGGTTATACACCAATTTTATTAATTATTACCAACTAGTTTCGTGTTACACATGAAACTAAGAGACTAACAAAACATACACTTCTCCAATCTGCATCTTCTCACATTAATGTTACATTATGAGGTTATGGATGAATGTTTAGGCTATGAGGAATAGGAAAGAGGAATCGAATGATACTAATAAATGGACTAAATCAATAAAATTTAACACTTCTTATAACACTTCACATGCCCTCCAATAAGAAGATTTCTAAGTACAAATAGTATGAAATATTGAGATGACATGCTAAGGAATTCATAGTCTTCATTAAGCAAGATACAAAATTCAAGTATAACAAACTGTGAAAAATCATGAAGAGGTAAAAATAAGTAGTACTATTGATGAAATGGTATACAAATGATTAGGTATTTGCAATACTTAGGTGGAGTATAAGTTATAATGGACAAAATGGTTAGTTCTTATAGAACTTGAGAGAGAGGGCGGAGAAGAGAGAAGTCCAAGGGTCACAAGGACACTTTTCAAGCTGAGAAAGTTAGTGCATGAGAATATGATATGGTATTAACCATGAAATTTAAATAATCACAAGTGTCCATCAAAGTCATAAAAATCATGAGAAGTGGCATGAAATTCCTTAATCTGGCTTAGAAAATTACCTTCATGATTTAGACCTATTTGAACATAAAAAAATGATTAGGGATAGGTTTTATGATTTAAATAAAGAGTAAGAATTTCATACATTCCTCTCCATGAATTTTTTATAGTCTTGGTTATATATAATCATCTATAAACGAGCTATCACCACCTACACTCTAAGAAACACCTCTTTCATGCACCCTACACACTTGGATTATAAAAAGGCATTAGTTTTCCATAAAAATTCATGAGATGGATTTTATGAAACTTTTAAATACCCTCCATCTACTTATAATCATAAATCACACCTTAAAATCATCTCACTTGAATTTTTCCACCCTTCTCACTAGCTTGTCCACTATGTCAGTTTTGATTAGATGAGATGAGAGCTATTTTTTCCACACTTAGGTGTTTTTAAAAGGTATTAAATTTACATGGTTATTTATATTAAGTCCTAATATTACCTCCCATGTGATTTTAATCTCTTTAAACCTCCTAAGACCTACATAATGCATAAAACTATCAAGAAAAGCATGTTATTCACTCCATCCATATAGTTCTATACAACTAATTCTAATTGTGAGTATCCTAAGAGAGTTTTTACAACCTAAAATAATAATTTTGGTAAAAATATTCCATTATAGTATCTTACCATCCTCATCTTCCCAATTGGGTCCTTATAAGGGTTTATCAAGGGTTTTAGATAGTTTGACCTCTTAAGCATTATTCTTAGAAAATTGACATTCAACCTATAAACAAAATCTCACAAAAATTATGTTCAAGGAACCTTATAACACTTTAAAACTTTTTTTCCTCCATGAACATCCTTAGAAAATATATGAGCATTCAAAACTAGCATATCAAGTTATTCCTTCTATTTCCTACAAGTTTGAGTTAGTTCTGAGCTAAAAATGGATTATTTTCAACCTCTCTACCTTCCAAAACATTTATAACCTATTTTAATACCCTATTAACATTATGAAATTCTTTTTAGTGATCATCTTAGGATATATAATAATTTGACCCCCTTTTTGGATTCTTGGCTTAGTTATGCTTAGTAGGCCTATCTGCACCTTAAAGCCCAAAATGATTTTTGATTATTCTACTTGTATCCAAATATAATATATATCTATATTTTGACCCCATATACATGTTATAATACTTTTTTAATCTCACCTAGAGTTATAAGTGGCATTGGTCTCTTATTTGGTCTTTAGGCCTAAACTTTGCCTTATGAGTTTAACTATAATCTTAGTGTTTTAGACCTCTTTGTTTAGTTATCTACTTATAAATAAAGATTTTCATGTTTAATTATATGTTTTAAAACATTAAAAACCTTATTTACATGTTTTAGCATCCTATAACTCACTTTTCTATTCCCTTTTCCAAAATTGTAGGGTTTGTGTACAAGGGGAAGTACCCTTTATCTAAGACAAAACAAAGGGTACTTACCCTATTTTTTCAAACCAATTAACAAATAAAGAATATTTTTTAATTTTAAAATATTATATCCATAAATTTTGAGGCATTTATCTTAATAATAGACCCTTCAACTTTAATAAAACCCAAGACAAGTTTGTGCAAAATAGATTGTGTGTAGGAATTTCAAGATGTGGATCGTATGTTGTAGGCTTAGAGTCACTTATTTGATTTTTTTTCCACTCTAAAGGGCATATAAATAATAACATGGTATTTATTTATATTTAAAAATATCCATTCATCATTTAAAAATTTTATATACCCTTCATACACCTTGCCTAACTTAGACTGAGTTTCCTTTTTGACTATGTTCTACTCCAAGACTTGTGCATGTAGTTGGAAATACATGTTTTAGGCTTATATATCATGTTTAAAACCTATAAATAGTATATTATGTATATTTTATAATTTATTGGATTCATTTATTCATATTATATAGGTATATACCTTATAAAAACACTCCCTTTACACTCTGCCTAGTCCAGACTGTGACTTGCTCTTTGGAACCCCACCTATAGGTGACCTTACATAGTTTAGCTAAGATGTAATGATTATAAGTCTATTTGGAAACTCATAAAGTCATTTAAATTGGTTTAAAATTATATCTCACCTTTATTTACTTCCCATTGAAACACTACTTCATTTTTCACTGTCAGTCTCAGTTACAATAGGCTGTGAATTTTGCTTGAGAAGGACCCATGTTTATGTTATTTGTATGAATTAGGCTTTGGTTATAGTGTTTATAATCTCTTACAACATTATAATATCATTTTTTATGTGTTTGTATTCATTTATCTCAACAAAATTTTATGTTTTAATGTTTAAGCCTTTGCAATGGATGATGTGCATTTAAGGTCTATTATAGGTACACATTTTGTGATTAAACACACCTATAGGTGTGTGTGGGACCTACCACCTTGCACATAAAAAATATATTGGCACATACTTGAGTCAAATTTTTCTATTCATCCTATCATGATCATCCATTATGTGGCCATGTTTCAACTTGGTAGCTTTAGATAAAAGGGTCTTCTTTTATAGATCAAAACCTATAGACATGAATGCAAGTTTTTAGTGTATTTTTAGGAAATTTTGAGCCCTCAAACTTTCACCCTCCACCAATATTATATCTTATAAAATTTTCATGTATATTTTCATATGGTAAAAATATAAGTAAAATTAATTATGATTCCTCAAAATTTCTTTTAACCATGTTACAAGGTATCAACAAAACCCCTAGGAACTCTATTTTGCACTTTTAGGGACATAAGGCCTAAACACAATCATTTGAACTTTTGAATTGATTTTAAAATCAATTTTCCATCATATCATTTAAAATGGATATATTATGGTGAAATACCTACTAGGAATCCAAATAAAATGTTTCATCACATGCTTCAACACTTTAAATGGATAATTATCTCTCTATTTAGATCACCTCTAGGTGTATATTCTAGTGTGTAGGCAGCAAGGTGTGGATTTAGGTAGTGATCATAAAATATAGTCTATAAATGAGTGATAAATTATTTAAATGATTGAAAATTTACTCTTAAATCTCTAATGATGTGAAAAAATCATCAAAACATCATATTTAACATGAGATTCTCTTCCAAGCACTTGTAGATGAGTATGCTAATGTCAGAATTATGTGAGTGACTATGTTGGCTGTCACAGTCCTTTATATAATAAATGAAAGTATTTTATTAATTAATAATACTATGATAATTTGTTAAATTTTTAAATACCATAGTCATGACCCCCATTTATATGCTGAGGGCCCTAACTCAACTCACCAAGTTGGTTGTGCATGACCATCCTTGAATCAACTTGTTGCAGGGTTCTTTGTGACTAAAACTCATGGAATTATACTTGGAGAATGATAATTAAAGGTTAATAATGTCAATATTTCATTAAAACATGATAATGAAACCATAAAAACACTTTAGAGAAATGATAAAAAATTGAATATCTTGAAAATGGTGAAAAACTACCTATAACACATAATGATGCATCCTCTTGCAACATGAGATAATTTACTTATCCAAACACATTTAAAAAAAAAATAAGCATAGGAATAATTATATAAATAATCAAAAATCATCTATAAACCATATTATTAACTAGATTAAATGAAACTCCTCAAACTAAGACAAAACCTATAGGGTATACAAATTAGCAAGCAAAAACATAGTTAATTTCATAAGGATGGTTCATAAATCATAGGAAAAATTTATTAAAATTATTGTAATTTAAATTAATATATCTATGTTTAATTTCACCTCCCCAAATATTTTGATCTAGAACCTCCCCTACTAGGCATACCAAGTATAAACTTGAAGACTAGTTATGTGTGCCTAGAAGGATGAAAAAGGACAAGAATGGTTTTGTGAAAAAAATGGTACTTATAGAGATTTTAAAACATTTAAATGAGCTTATGTAATATTAAGTTATTTTATATGATATTATCCCACATGGTACACTTCTCCATGGGCTATACAAGTGCCAAACTCTCCTTTTTTCTTGAGAAAACTTCCCTTTCTTCTGAAGAACCTACCACTTTTCAGTTATGATGGTTGATTAAGATCTCTTACGACACATGGTACATGAAATAATATTTTATAATATTCAAATTTATAAAGGATGTTGTATAGCATATTAAATTCTCTATTTATGACCCCTAAATGACTCAAAAAGATATATAGGCTAATATGACTAATGACCAAGGCTAATGTGACATTAAAATCCATAAAATGACCTATAATACACATTATGACCAAATTTTATACCCATTTAAACATCTAAATACCAAGTATTTACCTAGTGGGGCCCTAATTTCACCTATAGGGTCAAATTTGGTTAATATTTATTTCACTATATTTTCATGCATGCATGCTCTAGTTTTGTCTTATGTTTAAATCCTAATCTATGGAAAGAATAGGATTGATAATTTGATAATATTAACACATGCATAAATTCTATTGAACCCAATGTGGATCCTATCCAACCATTCATTTGATTGTCTTCACATTTACATATATATATATATATATATATATATATATATATATATAGATATATATATATATATATATATATATATATATATATATCTTATTAGAGATTTTGATTTGACAAGTACCTCTTTTCAAATCCTATATGCTTTACTAGATTTATTGTCTTCACATTTCCATATCTCACATCTTAGA
This sequence comes from Torreya grandis, assembly GCA_037957365.1. NCBI lineage: Eukaryota > Viridiplantae > Streptophyta > Pinopsida > Cupressales > Taxaceae > Torreya > Torreya grandis. The sequence goes on along the minus strand of JARHVA010008945.1, from coordinate 381,715 downwards.
GATTTTAGTTTGACAACTATCTATTGTCAAATCCTAAATCCTAGCCCTATATTTTTTATTTGTCAAACACACCTTATTTTCTAAATATTTATAAAGGAATTAACCCATTACCAAGATGCAAGACCTTTTTAATAAATACACTAAGAAAATTAACTAGTGCTTTCAATGATTCTGTACAAATAGTCTTAGTATTTTAGAGATAAAAATTACCATGTATATTATGAACAACTTACCACTTTCAACTTTTATATATCTAAATATCATATTTCTAATGATTTAAGTTATATGAATGGGCATGCTAGGGGTGATCGATATACCACTAATGATATTATTATCTAAGATTATAGTATTGAATGTTCCACATGTTTATAAATTATATTTGATATGATATAATCATATATTATTTTTTATGGTGGAAATGTGTATATTTCATATAGGATGCATAATTTTTTATAATATATTGAGGATCAACTTACAATGAATTTATGGGTTCAAATAAGTTTGGAACATTTATGTAGGGACTTACATCAATTTACATGAGAGGGTTTGGTGGTGGATTGGGATTAACCAAATTATTAAAGTTTAGGCATTTAAACATATTTATACAATACAACCTATAGGTATGCCTTTTGTTGATTAGACACATCCATAAATGTATTCATAAAGATTGATCAATAATGCACATGTTTTATAGAGTGGTAATATGGAGTGTTACTATATTATTAACAACCTATAAATGAATTATATTATTCATATACCTTATATAATGTGTTTAGGGTGGGTTGAGGATGGATTATATGTGTGGCAGATTCATATAAGTTGTTGCTTTCATGTTCATTGACCAATGTTTTATGATTGGTTTCACTTTGAGCACATCATGTGCAAAATTATGAATAGGTAAAATGTACCCTCCATAATAGTTATATGATCCACTCTATTCTAGATGTGAGGGTGACCAAGGTTGACCTAATGTAGCTAATTTAGTACCCATTTATTTGGTTGAGGTGGATCTAATTATTAATATTCTTGATGTAGGTGATGATTGGTATACTCTACCATATACATGATGGTAGATGGCACATCAATGGTCTATATTATTTCTTTGTTATGGTATTGGGTGCCCTCATGAGATAGGGTGGAGGAGGAAATGTGGGTTAGGTAGTAGCTAGTAGGATTTATGTTGCTCATATGGGTGTGAATACATATATATGTTTTGAAAATATTTGTATTTTTATTAGTTAATTTGATATATTTATCATTGATATCATGTATTTTTGTTTTATAGGAGATGGTGATTATTGGATGATCACCATAGAGGAAAAACTCTGAGTTTATACTAGATGTGCCAAGTGAGGAATTTATTAAGGGGTTAGTTGAGTGCTCTACTGATATAACTAGTGAACATGACCCATTATTTGATCAAGCTATGATATCCACCATCGCATATATGGAATTTTCATCAAATTGAGATGAATTGAGGTTTAAGCACTATGTGATCATTATTGAGTTGGATCAACTTAATAAAAGGTTGATGAAGTAGTATATTGCTCTCCTATCTCTAGCTATAGAATTAGGCTAGTGTTTACTAGATAAGGATGTTTAATTAAAATTTGAGCATGAAGCTTTGAAGGCATGAGTAGATTCCTATAAGGATTGATATCTGAGGATTTAGTCCTGATTGTAATCTCATCATGATGATAGTGGGCCCTATTCATCATGTGCCCCTTTATTGAATGATAGGGAAGTAGAAAGAGATGTAGATGACCATGGGTGGATCATTGAGTGATTTTATATATTATTACATGCATTATCATGTTAATATTTATAAGATAAATTGTATTTATGTAGTCGATAAAATTAAAACATAGATTTATGGTTCAAACAATGTAAGATATTTTTAATCAACATTTTAGATCACACTCTCTAATCCATAATTAGGATGTGGGAAAAATAGAATATATTAAAAATCATGATGATGGATCGCATAGTGTGATTTAAAACATTGATTAAAATTCTCTTACATGGTTTGAACCATAAATCTACATTTTAAGGTTAAAATTTATTTTATACTCAAAATTTTAGTGTTCTTGATCATATTGTACTTATATAAAATTACCATTGAATATGTTTTAATACTTTTTTTAATTTTAAAATTTTAATCATGTGACTGAATTATTATTTAGTGCCTTAATATCTTTTTTTAAAATTTTATATACAAAAAATGTGTTAATGATATATTATTTAATTTATGACATGTGTATAATCAAACTAACTGAGAATCATAAAATGAGTTGAGCACCCTCATGGAAATAAAAATTGTTCATCATACTAATATTAATTTATAGCTTGATTTTGATATTGAATTTTTGGATAAGTATTATTAGAGATAGTCACACATGTATTAGTTATTTATGATACTTATGGTTGATATCATTGACACTATTTTTATTTATATGAAGTATGCATTACATTTTCATATCTATAATATTAACCTTAGTACTTTTTATTTTTTACCCATTTATAAGGAAGGCCATATGTGATTTTATCTTGGGACATAGTGTCCTTCATACTTATTCTATTCCTTTGAAATTCTAATAGACCATCCTCAAAATTAAAAGATAAACTTGTATTATACTTTTCACTATTGCATTCATATTTTCTAACCATGGTTGTCCAAAAATTTTCTCTTTTTATAATAGTAATTTATACAATCAGTAGTGTATTCACTATCTTGAGATCCAAAGTGATTGGTAAAATAATATTTCTCATATTGGATCCATGTATATTCTAAAAATATTTCTTATTGTATTACACACTTTAAAGAAATATTATTGTGCATATATTATGTTGTTGCATATTATGTACAATAATACCTTCTATATATTTGATATCCATGAGAGCTAAAATTACCATTGTTTTATTCTTAGGAATGTTTTGGGATATCTATCTTTATAGAAGATGTAGGAGAAGATGAAGAAGTGGATATTCTTTTATTATTGTCCACTTTCTCAAATGTAATAATCCAATTATTTACAAGTTGTGAAATATTTTATTTCAATACATAAAAATCATTATCTTTATGACTATTAATACCATGATAAGTGCAAAATGGTTTATGTTTTATATACTCAAAATGATGAGGATGATGATAGTAATTATGAGGGAGAGTGATTAACTTCTTATCCAAAAATATTTGTATAATATCATGTGGAAATATATTAAAATATCAAACTTAAGTAGTTGCATATTATTGAATGTAGATTTATACACATTAGGTGGGGATTAGTAAATTGATTATTTCCATTTATTGAGGAACTTAACTGGTTCTTCCTTGAGTATAATTATTTATATTGATTGATCCATCTAATGAGAGAATTTAATTGGATTATTTTATTTAGAGGCTATTCCATGTTTCCATTGGTAACTTATTTATTATGGGTATATGGTCTTGATTTGTTTGAAATAATATCCTTATGTGTTACAAAATTAATATTACATGCATATTTAAAGACATCCATGTGTAAATTCTCAAAATAAATATAAAGTTTATGCATGGATATTTATTTGAATGGAGTAAAATATATTTATTGAAGATGAATTATTTTTTTAAATACAAGGGATGATAAGGTAAATAATATAATATAATCTTAAATCATAAAATGTAATCTATGATAGGCTCATCATGGATATGTTTCACACCTTGTATATGTTCCAGTGTCAATTTAGGCACCATGTGTTTATTATAATAGCATATGAACACATATTCCAACCTTTTAAAATTAGGTAAGGAGTTGGTAGATAGGATATAAAAAAAATTGAAACATCTCTTTTATGCTTATATGAAAATATTTTAATAGGAAGCATCCGTCACTAACCCATTATCCAAAATAAATTACATATTGAGTTAAATAAAGACAAAGATTTCATAAACCATAAAAAATGGGAGTATAGGCATAAATTAATCCTTAAAATAATGATATTCACATATGGATAGTTTAAGGGGTTTTACTAATATAAAATTATCTTTAATATTAGTACATGATAGAATTTACAAAGTGAGATCAAGTTATTATCTATGGAGGTCACCAATAACATGCATCATGGACATAATATGAATAGTAAGGATAGTAGTGGTTTTGAATGCATCACTCATGGGTTGTAATTGACCATAAAATTTACAATTTGGTATGAGGGGATGATGACTAGTATCATTTCATGGCTTATGATTACAATCTGAGACAAAATCATTACATATATTATCACATTGAGTTTGTATAGAAGTAAAAACATCACGTTTCATCTTAGAAAATTCATGTGTTATGAGGGGAGAGAGACATAAAAATTTATGTTACAATGAGAATCCCATTATATTAATATATCATGACAAACTTGAGAATTGTTTGCATAATATTATATAATCATCACTTTGTGTATACAAAGTACTAGTATCACAATGTGTTTGTATAGAAGAAAATATGTCACATTCATTTGTATATTTTGGTATTTAAAGAGAGTATGAATAGGTATCATGAGATGTACCAACATCATTTTTCATTTCTAAGGGAGTAGAAAATTATTGAATTATTTTATATTGATAGATATCTAAAGGAGAATGGGTAATATCATATGCATTTACATCATCTATATTTTATAGAGAAAGAGAGGGAATTCCACACTCATTCATATTATTTTCCATTTCTATGAAAGGGTTATGTTCTTTTAGTTTATAATGGTTAATATGGTGTAGTGTTATAGAAAATTTAAGGGGTAAACAAGGTGTGTTAATGGATGATTCTTCACATTTCGATCCATGTGAAATATTAAGTAAAATAGCAAATTCATTATTAGTATGTTATTTTTATTTTTATTTATTAAAATATTAATATAAACGAGGAATATAGGAATTTGGCTCTTTAATTTATGAATTAGTGTGCTCATTTTCATATTCTCTATAATATTCACTATTTTACTAATCCTCTTTATTTTCATTAGTAGAATCATACTCATACTCATAATCATATTTATCACAATTATATTATTCATTGATATAAGTAGCATTAGTAATTTTACTAGTGTAATTATTATTCAATTCATTATCATAAGCATAATATATAACATTATTAGAGATAAAGAAATTTAAAGGATGATCACCATTAGGGGTTTCATAGTTAGTATCAAATTTATATTTTTTAACCCAAAAAATCCAATATGAAAAACATAATACCTATGGATAACACATAGCTAATTATAACAAGAAAGAAGGATACTAATATGTGTGACTAGGAAAGGTATGATTGATTTGTGGGCTCTTATATATATTGATCCCATTTTTAAATAGTCAAAAATGTCAATAGTTGAATTGAATACAAATGATTCCACTATCCCATACCCATACTATCCCATATCTAATATAAGTTAAGAGTAACTTCTTAGGGATAACCACTTATTGGTGCATTATAGAAGTAAATGATTGAAAGGATTGCTATGGTTGAAAACAAAAACCCTATTTTTTAATTATATACCATGATGTAAATGGAAACTAAAATCCATATATAGTGATTTTTAATGGCTTGAGTATTGGAAAAATATGTCTCAACCCATAACTTAGGTAAAAATTAAGACCATTTAATGGTAAAAATGAATACTAATTTACAAAAATAATAACTCCTTTTGGTTCTACAACTATAGGAGCATAATTATTAAAAAATTAAATTAAAATAAATTAAAATCCAATAAAAAATGTTTGTGTTCATTTAAATAAATAATTAAATCTAAACCCCTTTATGCCAAATGGAAATGTTAGAGTAACATTCAATAAAATCCAATAAGAAGATACAATTTATCTTTACTATATGGGAATCATGAATTAAGTTGAAACCCTAGGAAAACAAAAAAAAATTAATGTTCAAGTAACACATGGGTTCTATAGACACTATTTTCTAATTATATAGCATCTTAGTCTTGTAATATTGGCAAATACATATCATGGATGTACTTTTACATCCTAGACCTTTCCCACTATCAAAAGGATTGCATATAATATCTCTATATTCATATTGATTATTTATTAGTCTAACCAATGTTATTTATATGACTCAAATCTTTTATCATTCTCATATTTTTATAAACCTACTTATCATATATCTCTACAAGTTTTGGACTTGTGCTTTATTGTCCCCTAACACACATACCCCATTTTATGAAATTTAATGAGGACACACTATGAATTGAATAATTTTATTTAGGTTCCTATAAGCCTTAAACATTCATGACTATGGTTTTAATTAGAAAAATAATAATGTTGTGCTTGAAGTCTACATTTGAATAAAGTTTGAACTATGAAAATCAAATCTTGAACAATTATTTTAATTTATTTCTAACCTTGGGTTTTCATAATTTTTCATAGTATATTTGGACTAATGATATTTATGTCCTTCATATTAGTTTCCTAAATTTTGTGTACACATAGAACAATTGGTAAATACTTGTCAAAGTTATTCATTTTGGAGACTTGACTTTATTCATCAAAGATAGTGATAGGTGGCATATTTATGTAATTCAGAACCTATAGCTCTTTACAAAAATTTCTAAGTCTTCAAAGATCCCAAGATATAAGAAATGGATATGTGTCATTACCATATTACATGAAGCCTTTTAATATTCAAATAAAATTGATCCCTAAGAGCATGCCACATGGTGTTCCTTCATTAAATAAAACCTAGGAATCTTTGAAATCAAAGTTAATCATCAAATGGTTTTGAGATCCCATAGAATTGAAGGCATGATAGGTGTAATATTTATATTAATATGGAACTATGAAAGGATTACACAAGTTTAATGGTCTCAAGGCCTCATGGTCTAATATCCTTAATGTTCAGAGCTTTAAAATATGACAAGTGGCATAATTATAATGGTCTAAAAATTCAAATAAAAAATACTTAGTCAATGGATTAGTGGTTTCATTGTTCAAAGTTTCCATGCCTATGAGGTCCCAAGATCATGCCACATATCAACATTCTATTACAAAAAATGTTTAGATAGATATAAATAGTAAAGGAGGCTCAAATGCCTATGTTTCTGAGCCTCTAGGTTTTTTCAAGCTTAAGATCACTCGACATGGCACAATTACATCAACTTGTTTCCATAAAGAATATAAAGAAAAGATGAAAATATAAAGGAATGACTAGATATGTAAAGTTTATGAGTAACTACGATTTGGAAAGTAACTAAATCCAAAAAAATTGATTGGTAAGTTCAAATTAAAAGGGGAAGAAATGAAAGGCTATTAATTTAAAATCACAATATTTAATAGGATATTCAAGGAAAAGTGACTTTCCTTTCACTTATATTTTGCATATATAGTCTAAGGTTTATGCCATGAATTGGGAATTCATGGCATAAACCTTAGACTATATATGCAAAATATAAGTGAAAGGAAAGTCACTTTTCCTTGAATATCCTATTAAATATTGTGATTTTAATCTCTCTTATGAATACAAGCCCTAGTTTTGGAGTGAACTTACAAATAATTTTCTTAAATTCATTATCAAAATTAAATATCTAAAGATTGTTAAAATAGATCTCTTTTAAATTAAAGCACACATTCAAGGTCTTACCTACTCTTGTGCATGAACTATTGAATACATGGATATAGTATTTGACAAAATCACTCTTGAGTTCACATTTATACACTAATTGACACTCTAGAATGTAATGTACTTCGTGGTTCCTTATTATACATAGACATAATTGTCTAAAGATGAAAAGTAATACATTGATTACTTATAACCTCTCAAAACTATATGAATTCATCAATAAATATCAAAGCCTAAGGTAATGCCTTGCATCGATATGATTTAAAAAAAATTTAACATAATTTACTCTGGGGATTACTTCTAACTCAATAAAGGAAAGAATACAATCGATTATATTTCTAGTAGGGCATTCAATAAATACTTTAGACTCTTAGGACATGAGGTACCATATGATGAAGTCTCATCCAATTCATGGCTCAAACACAACATGATGGAAATAAAAATCAAACAATGGTTTCTAAAAGTCCAAATATTAAATCCCAAGGGAGCCTTCTCATCTAATGGGATTATTATATTATAACAAGGATTATGATAGCCATGAATCTCTTAAACATACTATGGGTTCCCTAGTATCACTTATGTGTAAATAGAATGGGTCCCACTACTAGACATCTTATTGAACTCTATCAAGATTATTTCCCTGAGGGAACTTATCAATGTTAGACTAAAATCAAAGATGTATAAATATGAAAAAAGGCCTTTTGATGGAAACTTTTACATGATGTCTTATTTACTAGATGTAATCTTGGGCACAATTTATAGGGTAAATGGAGAATTATGGAAACCCTGACTTAATATGTTGATAGTAGAATATATGAGGATTATTCCTTTATGTTTATCCATAGATTCAATGTTTCAATATATCCTCAACTATACTAGGTAATTCATGATGCTTAGATTCCTTGACTATTTGAGAACTTGAGGAGAACCACTAAAAATTTAGGGGATTACTAGTATTACGCTAACATGATAATTATCATGATTCAAAGGCTATGTGATCCTCCTTTGTTATTTCCTTACCATGTCCCTAAAAAATTATAGATCAATAAATAGTGTATCTAATATATAATATCATAGATGAGGATCTATGCTATAATTATTTGTCTTTTTAATTTAAAAATCCTATGAGTAATTTGATGCTCTAATACATGGTATGAAACCACTTTAGTCAAGAAGGGAAAGTGAAAACTTAATATAATTTTGATGAGGCCCAATTCTGAGAATGCGACCCCAAAAGGAAAATTAGGAAATTCTCTAAAACCTGAGGGAAAAGAAGAAAGTGAACCTTACATATAGTCACCATGGGTATGAACATGATGAAAATTTATTAAATGTATAAGATGAATAATTATGAATAAGAGTAAAAAATGAAAAAAATGTCTATGATGGTCACCTAGGACATATAATATAATATAAATATTACTAGGAAGTAGGCAAGTGAGATGGTAGTGCAATCTCAAGAGGCATGGAACCATCGGTGGCCTCCAAATCAACCATAGGATTTAGTAGGGACAATCTAACCCCCCTCTCATACCATAGAAGAGATATATCCATAAGAGGATGGGTCAAGTATTCAAATGGAGGAGAACCTATAGATAATGAAAAAAAGTTCTATAATCTCCCTTATCCCAAGATAACTCCAAATAATTCAATCTTCACTACTACACATTTTTGCACAGCCACTTTTGTGGATATAAATCCATCTCCATAAGACAAGTAAAAGAGTAAATTTTTATGACACCTTTAATGCCTCTCACAACTGTTATGTAGGTAAGTCTTCCATACTTTATTCAATCTTCTTTATCATCTCTTCCATAGCCCCTCTATCTTATCTAGTTCCATTTTCATCTTCTTCTCCTTTTAATATTTTTGTTAAAACTTCTATTCCATCACCACCAACTATATTAGTAGTTATTAATACTATAGTTCCATCAATTATTTCATCATTACACTCACTTCCTATCCCTCCCATAGCCAAATATTGAAGGAGATACAAAGTATTCCCAACCCCCACCATAAATAAATAATTAGAGGAAAGAATTTTTTTTGATCAAACTATTATAGAGGAATCCCATGCTGAGGAGGAAGACAAGGAATAATAATAGGTGATATACTTGGTATACTATGCCATAAATGAGGAATAAAATGCATAATTCATGATGAAAGCATAATACAAGGTGAGTGAGGAGGATTTAGGTTTGGAAGATGAGGAAGCCAATTTGGAAAAGGCCAAGTCTCTGATCTTGGGAAGTCTACAAAAAAAATATATACTAACCGGTGCCCTAGACCAACAAGTCCTCACAGTAGAGAAAATTAAAAAGATAAGTAAGGTGGTTTCTTATTTTGTTTCTTATGTTTCAATTATAGGTACTTTAGTAGTATCTAGTTATTCTTAATCATATATTCTTTCATCATTTACCCAAATAATGACTCATAATAAGGTAGTACATTTTTAAAACTTGGTAACTATTTCTATTTTTGACCCCAAAATGCCACCATTCCTAAAGAAACATTTAACTTAATTGAAATTAACTAAGCGACAAGCATACCTTATATAGTAACCCATATTTTTAGTTAAAAAGACTCTTGGATTGGATAAATTAATAGCTAAGGTTAATACACAAATGGATCCATCACAATGGTAAAGGATTAAATACCCAATTAAAATTCCTTATTTTAATAATTGTTCCATTAGCACCTTATACATTGACTCCTCTAGCTAGAAATCCTCTTATGACACCTCCACCATATACCTTAGAAGACCTAAGTTCTTTAATAAAAGAAAGGGAAACTATTATTATTTAAAGGGTTAGAGATATGAAAAGAAATTAAGATGAGAGGAATAATTTAGTTGTTACTAAATTATCCACTGTCTCTACTAGGTTTGATAGGTAGAGTATTAATATACAAAGGGAGAGGAAGAGGAAGGATGTAAATGTGGTTACAATAGAGGAAATGGAATTTGAATTGAAAAAAATATATATTTCCCCTAGCCAAGAAATCTAAAATGAATCATGTTGATTGTGTTGGTTCCTAGTTGTACACCTCTCATGCTCAACCTCTCACACTTGAAAAGATAATGGTAAATGAAGATAAAAAACTTGATGATATGTCATTATAGCCAAAGGAGGGTTTGGCATCTATAATGAACCTAATAGATAAAATTACTAAGAGACACATAAGAAAAGGTATAATTAGTGTATGTAATAAAAAATTTATCATTTATATAAATCAATCTTGGTTCAGAGAAAATAAAGCATACCTACACTTTCGATTTGGAATACATTTGTTAAGCGAGGGCATGACCAATATGGGGATATGATAGACCCAATTAGGGGATAACTTTTCCCAACACACCATGCTAGGAATGGTTCCAAAGCCTACAGTCTAACATAATCACAACAACCTTAAAAGATTCCTAGGTTTAATGTTCACTATATTTTAATAATAATAAAGTAAATCTAATCTAGTGCACACCAAAGCTTGTGGCACAAAGTGGGGGCTAGAAATAAAACAAATTAAACTAAACATGCATATAATAAATATACTCACATCAATGTATACACAATCCTAATGCATGGGAGAGAAGAACAAATGCATTATCTTTTTACTCTTAAAAAGAAGAAATAAAGTTATGAATACATACCTTTGAAGATGAACATGCCAAGCCTCAATCTTTCCCTTGCCCAAGGTACTTTGTAAGAGATTATTATGGTATTTAAGGATAACAAAGACAAATCATCTCTAGTCTACACAACCTATCTATGCATCCAAAAGACACATCCATATGACAAGATGTATATTTCTAAAGAAAGTATGGAACCCTAAGCTTTGTTCCTCAAGTAGAATGGTCAATAAGTAGATATTAATTCACACTTATTATTCTTTGATTCTCTTCTTACAAATGGTTGGAAATTAACTTTTGTATATAGGTAGATATTTACCTAAATACTTTTGAATATGTTGGCTATATAGGGTTGACCCAATTTACCCTGTATTCTTTTAGGAGATAAATCACTAGGTCTTAAGCTAGGTTAGTTCAATTTCTAATAAAACTTATAATTTAAAATACCCCTAAATAGTATAGGGTCAACTTGGTGTAGTTAACTAGTGAAAGGGGTTCATAAAATAAGGAGGATAAAGCATTAAACATTAATATAATGGGTAAAACTAAGAAATATAAGATTAGGATAAATGGTTTTTGGAGATAAGTGTGTAGATGGCAAGTGGAAAAAGGGACAAAAATCTTATTAAGCACCAATGATCTACCCACCCTTTTCTTGGTGCACCCCTTAAGGCATGCACTTAGAGATATTGAGACTTGATGGGTTCCTGCAAGATAAAAAGTGGCAATAATCAATAAAAGTTAAAAATATTATATATATACAATGAGCTCCCTACTACTTTTGGGTCTACCTAAACCAAGATGAGAGGACTTACAATTTACCTTAATCACATGGAGATATTATGAAATTCAACCTCCATGGGGATTATTGGAACAAGGGAACATAAATATGACTCGAACACAACAAAACTCGCTCATTCCACCTGGGAAGGGTTGTCACATAGAATGAGAAAATTCTCTAGGGAAGATATAAGCTAGTAAAGATAGATATAAGAAGGATTACAACCTTCATCTTTAAGAATTATCAATATAAGGGATGAATGAAAGATTACAATTCTAAACTTTAAAACACAAGATGTAAATACATGTTTTATAAGATCTTATGAATTTTTAGGTAAATAGCACTTATGATATGTAATAAGGATTAATATTTTTATGGTAGGATGGTTTATTAATTATAAAAATGAAGGGCATGGTGGTGTGATAGAGATTTTCCAAATAGTAGGGTATATTACAATATCCATGACATTATCCTTTGAAAATATGTAGAAAAAACTCAAATGCAAGTTAATGGGAACTACCAAATGATCCCTAAAACCTTAGAGCATATAGTAAACTTATAATTTTAGAACACTTTTCCTTGTCAAATCCATAGACTTAAGGTTCCCTAAAAGTTCATTCAATAACATACCTCCATGTTAAACTACAAAAAGGGTTTATAACCTAGATCCATTCTCAAAATGATAACTAGTAATGAACACAAACCCAAATATCTAATCAATAGAAATTGTGAAACATATTTCTACACTTCATCAATAGGAAATAAAATAGAACCACAAACATTTTCACTAACTTGAAAAGAAACCTTACATACATTATTTTTCAAAATGTTATGAAGGGGACAAGCATGGTGAGTTTTCTCTTTTGACAAGGGAGACATAAACATGCTCTCAAAGCTTGCTAATGGTTATACAACTATAACCACCTTATCAAGAGAGACAAATCACACATAGTAGTGATCCCAAAAAAAATTATAACTTAACTTGGAGAGAAATCAAGACCAACAAAAACCAACACAATGACCAACACAATGTACAACAAACCTATGAATAGAGGATAATCCCTCTATTTATACATTTTTTACCCATTTCAAATACGTAATTTATGAATTCCTACCCAAATTCTCTTAGCTAGAACAAATCCTTTGCCATGCCTAGAATTTTCATGTATTTGTAAGTAAAATTATTGTTACAACTACATTTATAAGGAATTATGGATATTTACAATAGATATTTTGATTTTCTTGGTTGGAGATGCCTTTTACATAAGATAGAAGGAATATATTCATGGGGGAGGCCAAACAAACTTTGTACTCATGTGTAATTATGTAAAGATGCCCTTGACCACTTACTTGTATAGCTAGTTACTCCTAGATAGTTGCCCTCCCCTTTATGCACACCATGGAACAACCTACTCTTGTAATGATGGCTTGGGAAATTTTTAGATCCATGGCTACTTAAATGATATTCTTTGGAGTTTCCCACCTTGGACTTGTAAACCTGTAATATCCCTCCATGGAAAATCTTGGATAAATAAAGAAAATGAGAATACAACTTAAGTTATATTCAACTTTTACTTTTTGGGTAAATCTTGACCCCTCTCACAAATTTACAATTTTAAAACTGAAAAGATACTATCAATGCTGAAATCTCTACTAAATGCATATGACAAGGTCTTTGAATGTGTTGTACAGACCTATGTGGCATCATCATGTCACTCAATTCATTAACTTGAAATGTGGATCCTTATCATGATGAATGTGAGCATGCCATTTGGTAACTCTATGGGCTCTCAGCATCTATTTAACATTAGATTTAATTATGATCCATTATATTTCAATTAAGAACCCCCATGATCATGCTACTTGGATAATCCAAAAGCTTTTTTCCCCTTGCATAGTCAACCTCTACTAAGCTATAACACTTATGCAATATGGTAGCTCTTTATTCGACCTGATTCCTTTGACAAATCATCTCTCACTCGCATCATAGATCTTGATTTACTTGATCAAATATGGACCTTTGATCCATATCTAAAGGATAAATGTCATTGGTTGTCTAATATGGCTTAAATTTGATGTCCATTCACCCCTTATTTGATGTCTATATGAACATATTTGATGGAAGTGTGACCATCAAACTTAATCCCTAATGGATAATTATCATGGATTAAATTTGACATATACACACTCATCATTTGACGTCTACATGAATGTATTTTATGGGTGCATAACTATCAAATTTAAGCCCTAATAGATAATCACTATGGCTTAAATTTGATGTTTACACACCACTCACTTGAATTCATATGATCATCAATGATGTCTACATGACCATCAAATTAAATCCCTAATGGATAATGGTTGAGCTTAATTTTGATGTCCACATGATCATCAATGATGTCCATGTGGATGTTATAGTGATTGTTCAACATTTGAAATCTTACATCTTGGGATAAAAAGAGCATGAAAGAACTAAACTTTATAAGATATGTTCATGGCATCCAAAATATTGATACTATGTGATCCATTGACCATGAAAAACTTTTTAGGCAAACTTAAAAATATCCATAGGTATATTGACCAGTCCATTTCTACATTTTCCTTGAGTTGTGTTGAATAATCATCCATCTAGCTCACATCATTGATCCCATTTATAGGGATCAAACATGGACCTCAATATGATTTATGACAAGGTACCCTCAATGGTGACACTTTTTACCTTCATGCTTATCTTGAGATTTGTTAAAAGGTTAGCCTTGATCATGTTCCTTTCAATCTAGTTGAGGGAGGGTTTGGCATCTAGAATAAACCAAATAGATAAAATGAATAAGATGCACCTATAAAAGGTATGGTCATCTCCCTACTATTTCTATCTCTACCTAAACCAAGGTGAGAGGACCTACGGGGTAGCTTTCTCACATGGAGAGATTCTGTAATTCAACCTCCATGGGGATTATTAGCGTAAGGGAACACAAATCTGACCAAAACATAACCAAACTTGCTCACTCCAATCGAGAAGGGTTGTCACATAGAATGAAAAAATTCTCTAGGCCAAATACAAGCTATTAAAGATAGATATAAGAGTGCTTACAACATTCATCCTAAATAATTATCAATATCACAGCTTAATAAAAGATTGTAATGCTAAAATTTAAAATAAAAGATGCAAATACATGCTTTATAAGTAAGATTTTATGCATTTGTAAGAAAATAACACTTATGATATGCAACAAGGATTATTATTTATAGGGTAGGATAGGGTAGGATGTTTTGTTAATTATAAAGAGTAAAGGCATGGTGGTGTGCTAGATATTTTTAAAATAGTAGCGTATCTTGTAACATCCATGGCATTATCCTTTGTAATTATGTAGAAAAGACTCAAATGAAAGCTAATGAAAACTATCAAATGATCCCTGAACCTCAAAGTATATACTACAACTAAAATCCTGAAACACTTTTCCTTGTCAAATCCATAGACCTATGGTGCCCTGAAAGGTCATTAAACAACATACCTTCAAGCTAAAATATAAAACAAGATTTATAACCTAGATCCATGATTAAAATGACAACTAGTAATGAACAAAAACCTAAATATCCAATAAAAAGAACTTGTAAAACATATTGCTACATTTCAACAATAGGAAATATCATAGAACCATAAACATTTTCATTAACTTGAAAAGAAACATTACATACATCAGTTTTCAAAATGCTACCAAGGGGACAAGCATTGAGATTTTGATATTTTGACAAGGGAGACATAAACATGCTTTCAAAGCTTGTTAATGGCTATATAGCTACAACCACCTTAGCAAAAGAGATAAATCACACACAATAGTGATCCAAAACATTTGTATAACTCTTGGATAGAAATAAAGACCAACAACAACCAACACAATGACCAACACAATTGGAAACCAACCTCTAAATAAAGGAGAACCCCTCTATTTATACATTTTTTTACCCATTTCAAATTTGAAATTGCCAAAGTCCCACCAATATGCTTCTAGCTAGAACAAATCCTTTGTCTCACCTAGAATTTTCATGTCTTTTTAAGGAAACTAATTTTTGCAACTACCTTTACAAGGAATGATGGAGATTTATAATAGATGTTTTGATTTTCTTGGCTAGAGATGCCTTTCACACAAGATGTAAGGATAATATTTTTGGGGGATGCCAAACAAACTTTGTCCTCATGTTTAACTATATGAATATTCCCTTGGCCACTTGCTTACACAACTAGAACCTCCTAGATAGTTTCCCTCCCCTTTATGCATGTTATGGAACAACCTTCTCTTTCAATGATGACTTGGGAATATTCTAGATCCATGGCCACTTAAATTATCTACTTTGGAGTGGCCCACCTTGGACTTTAAAACTTGCAATATACCTCCATGGAGGATTTTGGACAAATAATGAAAAGGCAAATAAAACAACTTAGGTTATTTTTAAGTTTTACTTTTAGGTAAATCTTAGCCCCTCTCACAAATTTTCAATTTGAAAATTGCCAAGTTGCTATTAATGGTGAAATCTCTACTAACTATATTACATAAGGTCCTTGAATGTGTCATGTATGCCTATATGGAATCACCATCTCATTTAGTTCATTGAATTGAAATGTGGATCCTTATCATAATGAACATGAGCATACCACTTGGTAGCTTTTCAGGATCTCTACACCTATTTAACATTATATTTAATTTTGAGTCATTATATTACTATCAAGACCCCCAAGATCATGGCACTTGGACAATCTATGATATTTATTACACCTTATATAGTCAATATCTATTAGGCTAGTGCACTTCCACTTCATGGTAGCTTGTTATTCAGCGTGAGTCTTTTGATAATTCAACTCTCACTTGCATCATTGATCTTGATTTGCATGATCAAATGCAAACCATTGATCTAGATCCAAAGGATCAAATGCCATTAGCTATCTACTATGGCTTAAATTTTATTTCTGCATACCCATCATTTGATTTGTATGTGAACATCTTTGATGGGCATGTGACCATCAAATTTAAACCCTAATGGATAATTATAATGGCAAAAATTAGATATCCATGTACCTATAAGTTGGCATCCACATGAACATCTTTAATGGGCACTACTAGAGGTACAATCAAAGAGAGGGGGGGTGAATCACTAATCCTAAATAATCCAACTTTAATTTCAATCCTTTTAAGTCCTTAATCAATCACCATAAGCATTCATGAAGAATATACATCATTCATAGCAATGAGCAGGAGAAATAATGCAAGATCAATCATATAACACAACTTCTATGTGGTAAACCCTCTTAGGGGATAAAACCCACTAAACCCTGCAAGATAGACTACAATCTTATAATGACAAGATATAATTTAAACCATCTACAAATTATCAAGGAACTACCATCCCTTATTTTGGTGAGACTACAATCTCACAAGGAGCTACCACACCTATTTAATTGAGCTACCATAATAACTAGACATTTAGTAAGTTTCAACTTGCAAGGAGGATGTAACCCTCTTAGATGTTGAGCTGACACAACATCTACGAGAACATCCACCTTTTCACTAATGTCTTTAATACCTGATGATGGACCTATGATTATCACTCTTAATCTTCATAGAGATAACTTTATCACCACATTAATAACTTGAAAATATGGTCATAGACACTATCCACACTTTGATCTACCTCTTATATCAACCACCAATCTCACACAGTATTCACCTCAATGTTTCTCGCAATATACTCTCTCAAATAGCCTCTTGAGCAACTTGCTCATTCTGCCTCCTACAGGCTCATTAGGTCCAATGACTTGCATGTCCTCTTACACCAACTTAATCATACAAGAATTTCTGATCCTCTTCACTCTCTATTGATCCTCATTGAATATACCTTCTCTTTTAAAGGTTCTTACCTTTAATTGGTTCCACATTCTACACCCTCACCTAAGTCTTACAAGTCTATAAATCACAATATTTGATTTTACTATTTATAAAACACTCATGATCATCACCATCTTGGTTGGCCATAGGTATTCCTTAACCCTTAAGGTATATATCTCATTAATACATGGCTCAAAACAATCCACAAAGTTTGGCCATAACATCTATGGGTCACCCTTAAGCAACTACACCTTATAATAAGGCCCTTGTAGCTCTTATAGGTCTCATGGAGACCTATTCACCAATTTAGCACATAAAAAAAAAGAACACAAGAATAATTCAAAATGCATATATCCACACTACATGACCCATTAATCATACTCAAATTCTTACATTCATCATTACACTCTTCTGTGCAAGATCAATCAACATTATGTGCACATAATCACCATGAATAAATACATAATCACCTTATAAACCATCTTTCATACTACATATGATTAGTAAAACATTATTAATGCACATAGATCATCCTCATGGATTCTTAAACACTCCTCGATAGCCAAATCATCCAGAGATATTGAAAAAATTTCAAAACAAGTTGAAATACACCTCTTGGGTTACTTATAGTCCATGAACAAACAGAAAATCAAAGTTGAACCTTCATAACTATGTTTGTACACACTTTCAGATCTTCAAGTCTATATTTACAGATTCACCTTAGAGTCTTAGACAAATTTTATTTTTACACCATGAGTAAATTCTGCCTAGATCAAAAGTTATAGCCAAAATATAGAACACTAGTTTTTCCTTTGTAAATTCAAATAGTCAAATGCAAATGATCATAGTTAAACTTCAACCACCTTTCTTGCATCTCATGTACTCATTTATTATATCAATTATTCATGATTTATATTTTCCACACTTTAACACATAGGTTTCAATGCTCAAACATTAAACATTAGTCACTTTGACCTCATCTCATGCACCCTTGAAAATTTGACTCAATGTGTATTGTTGATCTTCTGTACATAGCTCAATATTTAAAAATGATAAACAAATATCACTTTAAACTCTTGAATTTAATATGAATCATTTATATTTCACCCACTCACCATTTATCTTTGGAATAAGCTTTATCTTTATCTTTGATTAGTGTTAAACATCATGTACTTATTTCTATCTCACTACTTCTTGACATCTTACAACAAACATACTCCATCAATATCCTTAAGAATTGTTCAAACTTTACGTCATGTATACTTGACTATGTATGGGAACCTTTCTTATTTTCCTAGAAGTCCAACTTTGCATAGTCATAATTTTTGCTGCATTTGGATGCATGATCTATGATTTGGACCATATGATCTCTTTACATAGGATAATCCAACCATGTGACAAAATGATCCTAGAAAATTCACATGAATGAGATGTTCCATCATTAACATGCTCACTTAGAATTTTATTCCATATATCCAACTATTTTTGGACCTACCTAGAATGCTAACTTTTCCCATGCATATCTTTTTATGTGCTTCATTACATGGTCTGAAATTTAGTGAAAATAAACTAGGATCAAAACTGAACAAACCCATATGATAAAGTTCTCATAAAATTTCCACATGTGTGAGATATGATACCATAAAAATTCTTACTTGACTCTTCTTTCCACATTTCAAATTTGGTTAAGTATGGGAAAACATTATCAAAATGCCTAGGATCCCAGCTTTGCACTTGCATATCTTTTGACACACTTAGTCGCATGATCTAAGAATTAGTGCATAGAAATTAGGTAAAAAAATGAATTAAAACATATGATAATTTTGTTATAACACCTCCACTCATGTTAATTTTGACCTAATCAACATACTTACTTGGCTTTACTTGAGCCCTTTTGTAAATTTGGCTATGGGAACATAGTGAATTCTATATGAGTAGATAACTTTGCATCCTCATATATTTGACCATGATTCATCACATGAATTGAGATATGACACATAATAAATAGGGACTAATGTGATCACAACCATATTACCAAATCCCCTTGACTCATTCCCATGTGGCAATGGTGATGTCATCAAATTTCCTACTTATATTTTCTACCACTAAACCCAAAATTTCTAGATGACAAAAATGATCAACCAGGTAAAATCCACTTATGAACATAATAATTCAAAGAATATAAATCATATTAGGGACCTCTTTCACATCCTCAAATCACCATACTTATTATTAAACATCTCTAACCATGCCAAAATTGAAGATAAACCAATCATACTTCAAGCATACAAGAACAAGCACATTGCATAACTTATCATTATCACATAGACTATCAAGGAACTTCATCCATTCAACAAGACATCTCTATGACATCATTGAAGATTATCCAATAGGTGCATGACCATAAAATTTAATCCCCAATAGATAATCACTATGGCTTAAATTTGACATTCACATGTTCATCACTTGATGTTCACATGACCATCAATAACATCCACATGAACATCAAATTTAATCCCTAATGAATAATGGTTGAGCTTAATTTTGATGTTTGCATGACCATCAATGATGTTCATGTGACTACCACACTACTTGTTTATCTTTTGAAAGCTTTCATCTTATGATAGAAAAAGCATAAAGGTACCAAAATTTGTAAGAGATGTTCATGGCATCCAAAAAATTGATGCTATGTGATCCAATGAGCATGAGACAATTTTTAGGAAAACTTGAAAAAAATCATAAGTATACTAACCAGTCCATTTTTGTGTTTGCCTTGAAATGTGTTGAATAGTCCTCCATCTAGCTTGCACCATCAATCTTATTTACATAGATCCAACATGGATCATCAATCTATTATGTGTAGGGCCAAGTCCTTTACTCCTCATTCCATTTGATTTTTGCTAAGGTCCTTATGATGGTGACACTTTTTACCATCATACTTGTCCCAAGTTTCATTTAAAGGTCAGCCTCGATCATGCTCTATTCGATCATTCAACTCTATATTAATGTGTACCAAATGATCATGATTTCTAAGCCTAGCCATGATTGGATTGAGATTGATAAGGATAATTATTAAGTTAAAGCTTGAGACATAAATACTTAGGACAAATGACTTAGCCTAAGGATTTAGGGTATTTATAAATATGAAGGGGACCTAAGAATTTTATCTTAGTCTATAACAAAGGGACTCGACATTACTTAGACCACATTGATAAATAGAAGGGACTAGGCTATAGGACATAAAAGGGGACCCAATATGAATTTTTATATTAAGGTTTGGTCATGTTAATAAACACATCCAAACCTTAGTATAAAAATTAAATTAGGTCCATGACCTTTTAAAAATGTTCCTACTTAAATTGATTTTAAATAAGAGGTCCAAGCTAAGGCAGTTAGAACAAGGGTTTCAAAATGCTCAGTTGTGAACTCAACTTGGATTTTTGATATATTAAAGGCTTAAAGAGACCAAATTAATAGGATTTTTTACCTCTAATGAAACTTCAAAATAGGAACTAGCCAAAAAACTCAATCATTCATACTTGATAAGGGCTTAATTTCTTCAGTGTGATTTTGGGCACTAATAGATCCAAATGAATATAATGAAGATTTATATATATTTTTGGATTCTATTAGGGAAGAAATGAAAGAGATGTATAAAATTAAGGAGGAGGCACAATAGAGGCTACTATAAAATCAAATCATAGACACACCTCATGAAATTGTAGAGTTTACAAAGTGAAGCTACTCAACCATATAATATTTTGAGTAATATTTAGGCTTTTATATGAGACAACTAGTTAGAGAAGGTAAAGGTGCTTAATTTATGACAAAAACTAAATGAGTATGAAGATAAACTTACCTTTTTGATTTAGTGTTCTAGGTGTAGTGATTTTAATTAGTTGAACTTAATGACTAGTAAGAATACAACATATGAATTAAACTATGTGATTACTAAAGAAGATGCTACTCTTGTATGGCACAATCAGATAAAATATATGTTGGTACATCTTATGGAGAAGGATAACTATGCCTTAGGAAATTTGAAGGACATGAGGGTCACTAAAGTGATACCCTATACAGGAAAATTGGTCAACATGCCAAATTTTGAGACCCTTCTTAAAGTAACAATAAAGAACTTTAAAAAGGATGATGAAGACACAGTATATAAAACCAATGATGAAATTTTGCAATTGATAATCTTTATGAAGGATATACTAATGAAATTAGAGGCTTTGGGATCTGATTTTAAAATCTCAAAATTGGAGCTTACATAGTTGATGGCTGAAACTATCAAGATTTTCAAGCCTACTTTACTCAATTTTGATATCATCAATAGGTACTTTTTAAACCACCCATTTATTATTTGAATAAAATAAGGTTAAGGATGAAGCTTCAATATTATCACCCAACACTCTTCCAATTGTGAGTTATATTACTTCAACACAAACATCCTAATTTCTTAGATATGTATTCATGTATACTTAAAGTGATCCCATCTTTATCCCATAAGAAATAATAATGGCTACTATTATTCATTTAGTTATCACTCTATCATATTCTTCAGTTAGAAATCCCACACACACACACACACACACACACAAACACATGAAGTACTTGCATGTTTTGGTTAAGTCATAAATTTGGTTTCAAATTTATGTTGCATTTATATATGGTATTCTAGTTGTAAAATTCTATTTTGTATTGACTATTGTACATGCATCCTTTGTATTAGATTTAGATGTAAGTAATTTTTTTGTAAATGTATTTTTACACTTCACTTGATAGATGAGTCCTTCCCCATCCCATGCTATTTATACCTGCATCCTCCTATTCCAAATAAAGGATAATTTTAGCTATTAACATTAATAGGAAATTTTGAGAAGTTCTATAATTTAGTATTGATGTGCAAAATATGATTCTTTTCCAAACTTATGGAGTGTGCATGAAGTTATATTATTATAGTTTTTTAGTATTTTATTAGTGCATGAGTTATTTATTAATATATAATTATTCATATTGTGTTATCTCTGATCTGAATGCATTTTTCATATGAATCATAACCCTCTTGTAAATGTGCTATTGTAGTATTGAAAATGTGAAAACTTTTGATTTTATGTGTTTATGTATGTATTATTATGGTTCCTTTGAATCCTAAATATGTTTCATAGTTGGTTTATACAATATTCTATAACATACATTAGCCTCTGATTCCTTGTCCAACCCCTTGTTGAAGTGTTGGTCTAAAAATGTTTCATCTAGTGTGGTTCATAAGCCTCATTTTTTACCCTAAATTTACCTATTTTTTAGTTTATTTTGGTCCTACCCACCTTAGGTTATATCCATAATTAGTCCACCCATCTCAATTAGATTTGGATTCATCCATAACCAACCCATCTGTGGTAAAAAACCTACTTCACTCAGCATTATTACACCAAAATGTTGTTTACAAAACTAGATAACCTAAACTCATGCCTTAGAGTTAATTTCATTCATATATCATGAAATGTAAGATGATACCTCATAAAGGTTTTTGTGGTGTGCATAAAAACCACATTAGTATTAAACTAATATGGCACTAAAAGGAGGGATTGAACCTCTACGTCTATTTTATTTAAAAAGAATCACTTGAGTTAGAAGAAGCAATCAAAAGATTAACAAGGTCAACCTAAAACACTAAAATGATATTCCCACCTTTGGAAATCCATAAAAAAGTTAGGTTTGACAAAGGAATTAAGAGATATTCCTAATCTCGATCATTTTCTACAAGTAGACAACCTCATCTTGCACTATTCCCAATGAATCTACCCCAAGCTCTTAACTCTAACTTGCCTGACTATCTCTACAATAAATGTTACTAGGGATACCAATGATCTACCTAAAAAACCTAAGAAATACATTCCTTCTTTTTTCCCTTAAGAGTAATTACTATTGAGTAATATATTAAGGCCTTTAAAACTACTTTAAATATATTGAATTTAACCCATGAAGACATGACATGTAGACTATTTCCCTTCACATTTTAAGATGTAGCAAATGAATAATTTATTAATGTCCCAAAATGTTTAATCACCTCTTGGGAATAATGTCAAAACACCTTTTTCACATATTTTAGCTAGGTCACTAGTTCAAGTGTTGTTTATCAATACTTTGTAAGCATGAGGAGAGAACCAAATGAGCCAATTCAAACCTTTGATGCTAGATTATAGAATATGTATAAAAAACTTGAGATTATGTAAAAAAAATAATTAAGTGTTGGCCATTAAGATATACAAGAATGATCTAGACCCTATGACCCTTTTCTTTCTATGTAGAGCTATTGGTATCGATTCTCTACCTTTGGATTACATTGAAACTATCAATACTGATAAACAATTGAACCCTCAACTAAAGTTATTGGCCCCACTTAGTCTTGATCTTATTTTTTTGGCTTCTAACCTAATTATAAATGCAAATTAGAATATTGTGGCCGAAAAATAGAACTAGGTATACAACTAGTTACTTTTAATGTAGTCTCTACCCAATCAATATCTTAGCTTCCTAAACAATTTTATTTCTAACCAAATAAATTAGAACCATTCCTTGATGATATTCAATACTTATACTACATATGGTACTAATTATAATTCCATAAAAAAATAATTGGAATAAATCTAGAGGATGGCATAAAAATTAAGTAATGAGTTTATAAACATGCAAAATGCATGGGTAACACTAGAGGATAGAATACCAATTAGAGCTTTAGATTATAGAGATACAAGAAACCTTTCAATAGGTATGGGAATAATAAAAAGTAGTAGCCACATAAAAATATGATAGAGACCAACATCATGGAAGTATGCCTTCTAAATTGGTGTTGAGTTCATAACACTACACAACATGGTGAGTTAGATTACATCAAGTTTTGTATAACCTTCGATATCTTTCATAAGGAGATGGAAAAGAATGTTAAATTGAAATTATTCATATATATATATATATATATATATATATATATATATATATATATATGTCATATGTTCAAATATATTACTATTTATCATGTCTAAACATATATTTCATGCATATTAACAACTTCCATTTTTAGAAATGCAATCTTGTTAATTATCTAGTAATATCAGAATGTAATTGGCCTATTTTGAGTTAGTAACAATAGAGGAAGTTATAAGTGACCTGACACAACTAGATACTCAAAATCAATAGGATTTTACAACTACAATGTATTTTAGATATATTATGGATTCATATATATGGAAAAGGGTTGATGGCTATTGTAATTGTTGTCTTTGTAATTCCTCTTTTATGATATTAATGTAATACGTGTTCATTGAGTTTATATTATAAGATTCTGCAAGTTAATCTCTATGATAATATGTAATGAAGTACTTTGATTAATAGAAGAAAAATTCCTATTTTATTTCCTAAATGTTTATATTCTTCTTATATGAACTACATAAAATTTGACTTTACTTAGTCACACTATGAAATACTTCATGTTTTATAATTGTCAATTCTAAGTACTATTTATGTGCATTTACATTCCTACCATCAAGAATATTTATGATATAGAATTAAATAATGATAATCCCTATGATTTATATATATAAACATTTAATATATCTATAAAATGTCCCTTAAGAGGTTATTTATGAATATCATAGTTGACTATCCCTATAATTAGCAAGTTCTATTGATTTAAGAACCTCTACTAACAATGGTGCGGTGACCATGAAACTCATTATTAAAGGGTATGTTGTATTGGTTACCAAGTCAGAGAGATATAGAATCATGGTTAGATCTAAAATTTAATGATTTCATAGAAGGGAAGGCAAGGAGGAAAGGAAGTAATGTTAAATCAATTATTTAGGATCACCTATATATAGATGTTTATAAGATCTTTTAGTGTGAGTTACCATGGTTACTAGTTATGTGGGTGGAAATATTAGAACATTTATTCTACCAGCTAAGAGTGCACATAATATAACATGGACTAAAAAAAATATCAAAATTTTATAAAGCTTAGATACACCTTGGACACATGCTATTGATTACTCAATAAACATAATAATTGATAGTTATATAAGTAAATTCATAGTACAAGGGTGTATTACCTTTGAAGCTACAAATGATTAGTTTGTTAGGGGAATTTGAGGTAATTTTTACAATTAATTCATTTTATCATTAGAATTATGAACATTTAAAAATCCATGGTGCCCACTCCACCTAACATGGGGTAGTCAAATGGGCACCATGGGGATGTGTGTGATAGAATGGTGAATGGAGAATAGATGATGATGGAAGATTGAACCTAGACTCAATATGTCAAATAGAATAGAACAAGAGTTGAAAAAGACTCAAGATATAGAGGAAGCACCATGAGAACAAATAAAGAAGACCTTAGAGTTAGATTTAGCATTGTGACAACATAAAAGGTGGAACCAAAGTAAAGATACCTAGTCAGTTGTGAAACCAAGAGGTACTAGTAGTAGAGTAGGAACAAATAATGAGTGAGAAGAGGAGAAATATAAGATAAGTATGAAGTAAGAGTGTGAGAACCCCAGGTTGAAAAGAGATGAAGAGAAATAAATTAATGTAGAATATGAGGAAAAATAAGAGATTAGTGTGTTAGAAAATTTAGGATAAGGTTACTAGCCTTGGATAAGGTTACTGATAGGATAAGGAAGTAGAGTGTCACATAGTCATAGTGCTAGTTTAGGTTTAAGTGATGAAGAAATTGTTAAATGAATTTTAGACCATTTACCAATGGAGCATGAATCTCTTAAGCCCTATTTCTTTGTAGATATCCATACTCTAATTACTAGAGTAAAAGACTAATATTGGATTAATCCAAAATAGAGAAAAACTCATGAGAAAACCCTAAAGATATTGAAGAGATCCCACTGAGATAGAAAATAGAAATTTTTAAGAGAATAACATCATTAAATTAGACCAACCATATTGATAGAAACCAACCAATTTATCTTAGAGAAAGCTATAAAATTATTATAAATAGACTACAATAGTGAGTTTGAATTTTTGACTTTGTTAGAATCACCCAGACCCACTTTAGGATCATGTCTCCAAGCATTCTATCGATTCGTACATGAATCATAGACACACTCACCCTAGACTTATGTGAATAAGCACACACAACAATAAAAATTTCATGTGATTATATAAGCACCAGGTACAATGCTTCAACCTAGAACTTTTATCAGTCTGGTGCCTTATTATGGATCCTCAAACCTTGAACATTATCATTTTACCTATTTAATGAAATAGAAATTTAAATGAATATAGATGAAAATATAGTGAAGTATGAATTAATTGGTGCCCTAGATGGAAGATATTTATAATTCATATATCACAATGATACTAACATAATGAATTTAGACCAAATACAAAAATGGTTGATTGTCAAGTTTAAGGTAAATAAAGGCACAATCCAAACTATAAAAGATCTAGAGGAGATCTAACAAGGGCCGAAAGATATCATTGAAGAATATGATCATAGATTCTTAGATGTCATGAACAAAGGTGGAATTCATTAAGGAAGACAAGCATAAATCTACCTAGTTTATCAGAGGTTTGCAACCTCACATCAAGTTTTCTATAGCCTAGACATAGTTTGGTGCTAAATCAGATGCTTTTACTATTACAATCAGAGTAGAATAGGTCAATAGTTATGGAAATGTGACACTTGATTCATTCAAGGTAGAAGATACACTAAAAAACCTTCTCTAAAATATTAAAAGATATCAAGATAGGATTGGTAGACAAAAGTCAAACATTTGGTGCATATAATTTAATGAATTAGGATATCACAAAAGTGAGTGTCCAAGACTTAAAACTTAATTCTATGAAATTTTCCAAATGTTAAGTCCCTCTACTAGAAATTATAATTTAATAGAACATTACATTAAGAAGCTACAATGTTTTTAGTGTGCATTATACAAATATATGAATCATGAACACAAAGATTATTAGGCCTTATAGGAAATGAAGGAATATATTACTAAAAACATATTTGTAGTTGTACCACAATAGAAAAATGCTACAACATAGACTACATCTCAATTAGAGGTAACTCCTTCCAATGCTTCACAGACTATTATTGTTTAGAATCCTAAAATATAGTATTATCATACATAAAGATTAGATACAATACCATCCACTACACAAGAATGGAACACTACTACATATCTATTCATATCAATATTTAGCTCCCTAGAACCCTATAACTCCCTAGGCACATCAAGATATTTGGGATCCAAACCCACCATAAACCCAATATATTGGGTATATTAAATACTAACATTAGTAGGGTTGGAATACACCCTAAAACACATCTAATTTTGGGCCACAATAAAAAGGTGGTTGGGGTTTCTAAGGTAATAAAGGAGGAGGTAATTATCAAGGTGGATATATAGGAGGTACATAAGGAAATTGAGGGAGACAACATATTAGGTACTATTTGTGTGGTGAATTAAACAATTTAAAATATACCTCTACATAAAATCTTTAGAAATATTCATACTATTCCTATTTTATAACTTTAGATTAACATGACATAGAGGATTTCCTAGTGTTATAAGTCAATAAAGAGACAAAGTTGTGCACAATGTCAACATAGTCCAAGTGAATCCTAGAGACAACATGTTAGCACAAACCATCACATGAAAACATCACATAACACAATGAATTCCTCCATTAGAGATGCCTATTGATAGTGGGATAAAGAAAATTTGGCCTGATAATTTTCTAGAGCCCAATGTCAAGAAAACCCTAATGTGGGAAGGTACGTAGATTTTCAAGAGTCTCTAATAACAAAGGAACACTCCTTAGTATAGGAAGGATTTATCAATATACTAATCAATTTGATGAAGCTCTTTAGTAACTTGTGAAATGAGGATATATCATAAAATATAATGAATCTCTTACACAATATATTAGAATGTGTGTAAAAAGGCCAACAAGTAACTGACAAAATGGTCTAGTATGTTAAGACCAAGAAACCATGGGATATCTATTCAAGAATGGACATCAAAATAGATGGATATAAAATACCAAATTATGTATTTAATTTTAGCACTATAGTTAACATGATTCTTAGATCCACTTGGGAGGTCATTGGACGACCTGTGTTGAGTTACAATCCTATGACACTTAACCTTATAGATTATGGGAAGATAGAACCCATTAGATGGTTGGAAGACATGTAGATTAAAGTCGTAGAGCTCAACTTGTGAGGTGACTTTGAAGTTATAAATAAGAAGACTATGGAGACTCACTATCCTAATCTTATTGGGAAGAAGTGGCCCTATGATGGGTAGATGACTATAAATATAGTCATGAATCAGATTGAATCACATCAAGATGACAAGATCATCATTATTACATTGACTAAATTAGATTTAAAGCCTTATATCATCCCTAAGGAGACAAATTATCCCTATGTAGTAGTAGGAACTTGATTTATGGAGGAGACAATAGATGACAAAAAATAGGCTCTGTGAGCTATAAACTATAGTTTTCTTTATAGCCAAACTAGTATACAACACATGTCTTGAATAATGTAGAGTTACTTGGTACACCTCTACAAATTACTACATAAAACCATCAATTGAAAAATTAGGAAGCATGCTCAATATGTATGAGCTCACCAACATAGTCTGAGGTTGATTTCATATATAATGCATACTACATTCATAAGGATTACATAGAGCCAACACTAGATGGTACGCTACCTTGGGTTAGTATATCTTCAATAGTTAGAGATTAAAATACCCATCTCTTGAATTGGGATAAGGGTGATCATGAACTGTGACCTCTACATATGGTATACATAATAGAAAAATGGATACCTTAGTACTTTACAACTAAATATGTAGGTAAATTCATTATGCAAATTTAGATACATGTCCCTAATATGAATCATAGGGTTAGTTCTCTAAATTATTCATTAAAATGGGCTTATGAGAATTGGTTTTCAATGTACAGAGAAGGCCACATGACATGGGACCAAGCTTGTGAATTTTTGATCATAGAGTTTTAGCTATTAGAAGAAGTATGATAAGAGTGGCCAATTTTATAGGAAGGAGAACCTTTCAAGTTGCATATACATAGTTGTATTGAGGTTTGGATGGGAGAAGTAATAGATAAAAAATAATGGCCTCACAATTTTATTTATATTCTTGGAATCATTCCTAAGGTATGGTACATTCACCAAGAGTGTAGGAAGGAAATGAAGCATTGAGAACAAATAAAAATTGATTTCATATATACCTTTGTATTTGAGAGCAATCATCCCATAATCTATTGAGATCTAAAAAAAATGGAGCCTTTCTTTTTCTAAGGAAAAGTTAAGGATTTACCAATTTTGATGGACTCTACTCTAAAATAGAATCTGGTCTGTGACTTAGAAGAGCCATTAAATTTATATACCCTAGTTTAGGAGAAAGAATATGGAGAAGTCCAATCATGTCACTAGATCCAAGACCATTCAAAGGAGTAATTTGACCAATAAATCAAAGGTTATATGGATCTTCAAGACCTATTTATACCAAAAAGGGACCTATAACTAGTATCAGAGGAAGTCACATAACAAATATAAGAAGATAGGTTGTGATAGATCCATTTTCTAGAGAAATAAGCTGAAAGACAAATATATGACACCATTCCATAAGGAGATCACAAGATTTACCAAGAGCCTCTCAAAGAACATATTGGGAACATTAGTATAGAAGAGGTACCTAATTTGGCTCATATAGGTGATTACTAGACATAAGTTAATATCTCATAAGTGCTACAACTTCTAAGAGGTTATCAAGACATCTTCCCAAATACATTCATATAATTCAAAGGTGTTGATCCCTCTCTTGGATAAATTCACATTAAACATAAATAATTTGAAAGGCTAATCAAAAAATGGCCTTACAAGTTAAATCCCAACATGAAATGAAGGTCAGGGAAGAATTAGATCAGATGCTCATAACAAGAATAATTATTCCTATGGAAAAATATGATTGGGTAATTCCTATGGTAGTAAAACCAAAAAATATAGGAGAAATCAAGATTTATGATGATTATCACATCTTAAATGATGTTTGGGTCAATGACTCCTTCCCTATTCCATTGACCAATGAGGTACTAGAGTCTTCATGGGTCATAAAGTTTATTCATTCATGGATGGGTTTAGTGTCTACCACTAGATACCTATCATAAAGGAGGACCAAACAAAGACTACCTTTGCAACACAATGGGGATCATTCACTTATAAGTTAATGCCATTCAGCTTGAAAAATGCACTAGTATTGTTCTTCAAAGCTATCATTACTACATTTAGGGATTTTATTCATAATTTTTTGCAGGTCTATCTGGATGATTGGGTAATGGTTTCATTATTTAAAGAAAACTTGTATAAGTTTATATTTATTTTATAAAGTTTCAAACTCTGAGGAAAAATCTGATTTTAAATAAATGCTTATTTTTCATGCCCTTTGGTATTTTACTTGGTCATGTAGTTTGTAGTAGAGGCATATTAGTTGATCAGACAAAGATTATAGTGATAGTTGGTGTGCCACCACCAAATAATAAATTTGAAATGTAAACCTTATTATGGAATATAAGGTAATAACGAAAATTTATCAAAGGATATGCTATGATATCAACACCATTAGAGAAGTTGTGGGAGTATAGTTTTTGTTGAATCTTGAATGCCAGACAACATTGATAGACCTCAAGCATAGATTATGAAAATTTTAATATTTATTAAATAGAATAAACCATTTCATGTCCATGTAGATGCTTTAATAATTTCACTAGGATTAGTTCTCACAAAATTGAGAGAGGTAGGATGAGAACATCCAATCCATTTTAGAAGCATAAATCTATTTTCTTTGCTATTGAAAATAATTACACAACTGAGTGGGAAGTGTATGCAATGGGAAATGCATTAGATCTAAAAATCAATCATATCTCAAAGAAGATAGATCCTAATTACACTTTTGATTGGGGATACATTAGATAATTGGGGTCATAACCAATATGGATCTGTGTTAGACCTAATCAAGGGATATCTTACCATAATAATATTACTAGGGAGGGTTCTAAAGACTTCAATCAAGAAAAACTACACAATAACCCTAATTAGGTCTTATGTTTTCATATTCACTAAACTAATAACAAGTAAATTAAAAATGTAATATAGTGCTCACCAAATCTTGTGGTATGATCTGAGCAAAAATTCAAGTGACAATTTGGGTGACGGTTCTACCCCAATTGATGATGAAACTTCTAGGAGCCATAACTTTTACACCATAGCTCCAATTGACTCATCATTTGAACCATTGGAAAGATAAGAACAAGGATAATGTGGTGAGATGGTATTGATATTTTTTAAATGGGTTTTAACCCCAAAAAACCCAATGGAAGTGCCCCAAAATTTAATTTTAGTAGTGCAATCTAAAAATAGTAAGTTTCTAAAAATAGTAATTCCTCAAATTTTGTATTGTTTTAAATCATAAAAGTCAAACCACTTAATCTCCATTGAGATTGGTGACCTTCCACATCCTCCTCTTGCCTTAAAAAAGGAAAGGTGATAAGTAAGGTCAAATATGAGGCCAAAATTGTAAGGAAAAGGAGTTTTAAGATAAGAAACCCTAGAAGGGGAAGGCTAGAAAAAGGTGTGATTACCACAAAATTGTAACTCACTCTAAAGAATAATGTCGAGCCATCAAGTCACTACTTTTTGAGTCATGATACTTAACATCTAGTACTCTATCTCATACATAACCTATAGTTAAAGAGGATGAAGAAGAATTTATAGATGTTGAGCTTGATACCATCATCACTTCATCATAAACCCATGAGGAGAGGCTAGATGATAGGGAAAGATTGTTTCACTCCAAATTATGGGTAAAAGGTAAGCCTCTACATTTCATTCTTGATAATGCGAGTCAAAATAATTTAATCTATACTAAAATTATGAAAATTCTAAATCTATCATAAAGCCTCACCTAAAGCCATAAAATATTGGATGGTTGAGCCAAAGGAGAGACCTCTATGTCACCCATTAGTGGCTTCTTTCATATGCAATAAAACATTTCCAAGATGAAGTCTTCTGTGATGTGGTAAATATAGATTTTTGTGATGTACTCATTGGTCATCCATTTATGTATGATCAGCATGGCATATATGAATCATAAACCCCAAGAATCACCCTCACTTTTGGAGTGCAATACTACAGGGTACTAGAGGTACCACCTCCCACATCTGTCTCCCTGATTAGTGCTAAACAATGTAAGATATTGGTGGAGAAGACAAATCAATTCATTCTCATGGTGGTTAACCCATAAAAATCCAAGAAGGTTGATGTTGCAGTCCTGACTACATAATCAACACAATAACAAAAGTAGATGGGATAAATCATAAGAGAATATGATGACTTATTCAAGTCACCCATAAGATTTTCACTACATTTCTAGGTAAAACATTCTATCAATTTGATCCCAAGATTACCTTTGCCTAATAGTCTTATGTATTATAGATCACTTTTTGAGAATGATGAGATAAAAAGATAGATTTAATAAGTGATCTAAAAGGGTCACATTAGGCCAATATCTTCACCCTATGGTAGGTTGATTATCCTGGCACCAAAGAAAGATGGAACATGGAGGCTTTGCATTGACTATCGAACCCTAAATAAAATCACTATGAAGAATTGCTACCCCCTCCATAAGATTTATGACCTACTAGACCAACTTTGTGGTGTGAATTTATTCACCAAAATTGATCTCAAATTTGGCTATCATGAAATTCCCATCGATCCCACTGATGTATAGAAGACTATATTTAAATATAAGGAGGGGTTATTTGAAGGGTTGGTTATGCCTTTTATCTTAACTAACACACCTTCAACCTTCATGAGGATGATGGATGACATCTTGTGACCCTTCACCAACTAATTCATGGTTGTTTACTTGGATGACATACTCATCTATAGTAGAACATAGGAGGAACATCTGTAACATGTTGGTAAGGTGCTTCAAACTCTTTAAGAGTACACATTGTATGAAAATCTGATAAATGCACATTTGGGATGAAAATAATTTAGTAATTTGGGTACATTTTTAATGAGGAATGGGTCCATGTTGATCTAGAAAAGATTTAATTTATTCAAGAATGACTTACACCAAAGACCCTCACAAAACTTCATAACTTCTTGGGTCTTGCAAATTTCTATTTCAATTTTGTTTTTGTATTTTCACATGTTGCTTGGTCACTAACCCAAGTGAATAAAGGAGGAGCTAAATATACATTTCACTTGTGTGAAATAAAATAAAGGTCATTTGAGAATTTGAAGAATAAACTTTGCTTAGCCCTTGTTCTTGCCTTGCCAGATTTGCATCAACCTTTTAAGTTGATAACAAATGCATCTAAATATGCCATGGGAGCTATCATCATGCAACATGGCCATCCTCTTGCATATCATAGCAAAAATTTGATTAATATAGTCAAGAAATATCTAACATATGATAAGGAGCTCTATGCTATTGTGTAAGCCTACAAAAAATAGAAACACTACATCTTCGGGAAAGAGATAGTCATCCACACTAACCACAAACCATTGAAATTGATCTAGACATAGAGCAAAATATGAAATGAGAGGTGCCAAAAGTGGGCCATATATCTATAAAAATACCATTTTATAATCAAACACAAAAAGGGGAGCTCAAATATGGCCATAGATTATTTGAGCCACCCACCAATTACTACACTTATAATAGTTCTTAATCTATGTAGACATAAGACTGCCACTTGGGGTACTCTATATGAATCAGATCTTACCTTTGATGATACACATTAGGTGATTTAAAAAGGTAAACATATTTCTAATTAATATTTTCAACATAATGTCCTCTATCATATGGGCCACATCTATGTTCTAGCTATAGATCAACAAAAGATGATATGGGAATCACATTTTAGTAGGATAGCTAGACACTTTGGTGTAGAAAAGACATTGATAGTTCTTCCAAAACACTTCTACTAGCCCCATATTCAAAATGATGTGGAAAGGTATCTAAAATGTTACACCCCATGTACGATAGCCAAGCCAATAAATAAGAAACAAGGATTTTACATGTCATTACCAAAACCAACCAAGCCTTGGGAATCTATCTCAATGGATTTTCTCTTAGGTTTTCCCACTTCAAAACATGGCAAGGACAATATTTTTATTGTAGTTGATCATTTTTCAAGAATGGATATCATGATTACTCATAAGAAAAATATATCTAGTGAAGAAACTACTCAACTATATTTTAGTCATGTATGGCTCCATTTTGGTCTCCCCAAGTCCATTGTCTCAGATCAAGATAAAAGGTTCTTAAACATATTTTGGTCCACTTTATAAAAGATGATGGATACCAAGATGATGAAGTACAAAAACTTCCATCCACAAACTGATGGTCAGATAGAGGTGGTGAACTACTTGATTATTCACGTGATTTAGATGTATCACTCCAAACATCCATGCACATGGAATGAGGGGCTTATTTTCATACAACATGGATATAATCAAGCCCTGCATAGCTTGACCAAGCACAATCCATTCCAAGTATGCTTCGTATTCTAACCCATGACACCAATTGATATAGTTTTTCCATTTTCCACCATGGAATATACACCTCATGAAAGATCTAAGGTATCAAAAGTAACAAAGTTCATCGAATAAATGTAACACATCTAGTAGTAAGTTCATGACATCTCAGAGAAGATGAATCAAAAGTATAAGCAATCCCATGACAAATAAATTTTTTCACACCATGTTGCTATGGGTGACAATGTTTGGTTGTGGGTTCAAAAGGAATGGCTTTCAGGACCACACAAAAAAAAGTATCCTTTATGATATGGTCCCTACACCATCACCATAAAATTTGGAGAAAATGATTTTGAGTTGAACCTACCAGCCTACCTTGGTCTACATCCAATATTTAACATGAAGCTCATCAAACCATATCATACACCTCTATTAGACACTTCAGTCATAGTATAATAACTAGACATTGATGATCTTGATCCACAAATTTTTTCTCTGGTGTAGGAGGATCATATTTTGGACACCTAGATGAAGACAACAAGAGGATGTTATATTTTGATTTATTGAGTGGTCAAAAGGGGCTAGCTTAGCCACCAAGGTTAGTGGCTCATAAAGAATCAAATTAATACATAACTACCAAACCTAATGAGGAATATTGATGTCATGGGGACCATTGCTTTTAAAATAGGGAGGAATAATTTGGGCAATAATTTAGGTGATAATTTGGGCAAACCATCTGATGACAAAACTTCTGGGAGCTAAACCTTTTGCACCATAACTCTAATTAATTCACCATTTGAACCATTATAAAGATAAGAATGAAGAGAACCTAGTGAGATGACATGGATCTCTACTCAATGGTTTTGACCCTTAAAAACTCAATATAAGTACCCTAAATTTCAATTTTAGTAGTGTAGTCTAAAAATAATAAGTTTCTAAAAATAGTAATTCCTTGAATTTTGTATTGTTTTAAATCATGGAAGTCAAACCACTTAATCTCCCTAAAGATTGGTTACCTTCCACATCGTCATCCTACTTTAAAAATGTGTATAAATGAAGATGTAATCCAAAATGGAAATTAGACATCTCTTCTTAGAGATAAGTATATAGTTGTATTTTGATCTTGAGTAATAAAACATCTCTTCTCAAAAAATTCATTGTTACTGTGTTATTTTTATGTTCTTGAAATAGTTTTCAATCAAAACATCTAAGTTTTGGATCATGGTACAATTTTGGGATAATAAATAATAAAATTAAAAATTCATATAAGCCATATAATCATGTTGATGTATATATAATCGTAATGCATGGAAGATAAGTACAAATGTGTATCTATCTAATCTTATAAAGGAGGAACAAAGTTAGGAATAGTTACCTTTAAAGATAAACCCATCGAGCCTCAATCTTTCCCTTGGCCAAGGTGTTCCATAATAGTTTTTTGTGGTATGTAAGGATGACAAGGATAAACCATATCTAGGCTACACAACCTATCAATCCATCTAAAATACTTCTTCATAAGATAAGATCCATATCTCCAAAGAGAATATGAAACCCTAAGCTTAATCTTCAAGTAGAATGGTGGATAAGTAGATGTGTAATATATCTTACTTCACTTATTTTATAAATGAAAAAATGAATATATTTATATAGGTGGATCTAACCCTAAACCCTTTTGAAAGTTTTAGCTAATAAGGTTGACATAGTATCATAATTGACAAAAACTCACTAGGTCATAGACTATGTCAGTCAAGCACTGACCTAGACCCATAATAAGTTTTATCAATAAGAATAAAAGGTTGCCATAACTAACATAACTATGTAAGCTATCAAAATAGGTTTTAGGTTATAAAAATGGCTAATGAAGGTGGTAAAATACTAGAGGAATGTGAAAATTAAGAGGCAAAGCTTACGGGAATTATTTTAGGAGACAAGTGTGCAGATATCAAGTGGAAAAATGGATAGAAATATTTCAAAGCACTAATGGTCTACCTACCCATTTCTTGATGTACCACTTAGGGCATCTACTCAGAGAGATTGAGACTTCACAGGTTGATACAAGATAAAGAACATCATTAATTGATAAAATTTGGAAAATATTATGTCTATGCATATTCCCCACTCAAAGTTCGTCACATGTTATGTAGGTGTGATAAGGGATGGTGCTTCAATAAAATAACATGATAACACAAATTTAATGTTAAATAAAGTGTAGTAAAGAGAAAAGAAGATAATTGAAATGACATAGTTAAAAAACACATACCTTTAATTACCTTAGTGTTGTAGATAATAATGAATATATGAGAGATGTAAAGGTGTCCAATGTGGGGAATATTAGTTTAACCTATAGAGATTAGTGAAAATGAGCAAAAAATAAATTCGTTTGCAACATAGGCATATAATAGTTAAAAATATTCTCTATAATATCAAGATTTTAGAGTATTTTATGAGAAAAAGAGTTAGTAGAAACAAAGATATCTAGCTCATACATGATATGTATGGGATGTTGTCTA
Source organism: Torreya grandis (assembly GCA_037957365.1). Lineage (NCBI taxonomy): Eukaryota > Viridiplantae > Streptophyta > Pinopsida > Cupressales > Taxaceae > Torreya > Torreya grandis. Next base: position 343,726 of record JARHVA010008945.1, on the reverse strand, counting down.
GAGGGAATAAGACCATGGGACCACTAGTACTATTGAGTTCTTGGATATATAATAGGTTCTTAATGTACCACTAGCTAGGTTTCCCCATGTGGCTTATGATTGGTTACCTCAAGTGGTGAAGTGGAGATAAAATCAGGTGGCATAGGTCATGACCCACATTCTAGTGCTATAAATGGTCACACAAAGAGATATCATGTGGTAGACTTATGTACATATTATGATTTTTTGGCTAAGTTATGTGACTATGGCACTAGGGTTAGTAAAAACATACATCATAGGCTAATACACTTGGTAGGTAGAGCCACATTCAGTGGCATGCTTATCAAGATAGTTTAGACTCCCTCACCTAATGGATCCTATAGTGGTTCCCACATTTTGGGCTTAACATGTGAGAGGGATAAGGGGGAGAAGAAGAAAAAGAGTGTCAGTTGAGACACTAGAGATCATACAATAGATATGAGACCATAGACTGGTTAAGTATGATAGTTGGTAGCTAGAGATGGTATGGACATGGATGTAAGGGTTCCACATGTACCATAACTAGTACTATATTAAGAGGAGTAGTGACCACCTTGGCCAAACCATTGATAGATATGCCAATGGTGAGATTGAGCACAATGGATGTATTATATTATGGTTATTGTGGTTATGGTTGTGTATGCTTAGTTTGTGAAAGGTAATAAATGGAAATAAGGGGAGATATAAATTGGACTAATAAAAGGATATTATAGTGAGATAAATTATTTGCTAACTGATTATTTGGTAATGGAGGAATGACTAAAGGGAATAAGGTTTGTATCACCAAGTCACAATAACAATTATACATGTTTATAGAGATAAGATAATAAAAAATCATATAAAAGAACAAGGTAACCATAAGAAAATAGCTCAAGAATAAAAATTATGAAATTCATGAAAAATAATCCATAAGATAAAATAATGACATCATAATCAACATGTAATGTAAAATAAAAAGTCATCATGTAAGATAGATAAGAATTTAACACAATGTCAAATGATATAAAATAGATAAATGTATATTTAGAGCACATTTCCAATCCAAATGAAAAAATAAATGTAAGAACACTATTCTTGTGTTCATAAGTAATGATATATTCATCCACACACATTATCCATAACATGTAATAAGTTTTTTAATAAGTTTAATGCAAACTACAACTAAGATATCATTGATTTTTAGGTAAAGTTGAGTAAATACTTTGCATTGAATCTCCTCAATATAAAATGTAGGAATTCCTAAAGGATAATGTTGATGACGGCTATCATGCGAGGGATGTTCATGAGAATGCATGGGAATGGAATCTATGGGAGATGAAGGGGTCACCTTAGGGAATGTACCACCAGTGATAGAGTCAATAGTAGAGAGGGATCTATGGGTGAGGGAAGGTCCATGGGTGAGGTACTCATAGGTGGAGATGGAACCAAAGGAGGTGGATCCATGTAGCAAGAAGGGGATTATTCTTGTGAGAGATATCTATGGGCGTAAGTTTAATAGGCATAGTAATTGCTAGGAGGTGATCCTTAATATGACGTTGAAGGATGTGGCAATGATTAGTGTGATGTGTACTATAATGGTGCTAGAGAAAATATACCTCTCCATATTTGGGAAACACTTTAAGGGGAGGTATAGCATTTTCTATGGGATAATGAGTGGTGGGATGCAAGGTGTCAATATATTGTTAAAAATTATGATAATGGGTGGATGAATGATTATTTATGTCATGGAAGTAATATATATGCTTGTGAGTAGGCTTGTTAGGTGTACTCATAGGAGTGGAAACAAAATCTAAGGAAAATTGGTATAATGAAGAGTCTTGAGTTGAATGATTGATAGCTTTATGAATATCAAAATATGACTAATCAACCCATTTAGTGGGAAAAGTATTAATTTGTATTAAATGGAGCAAACCATCACCAAGAGAAGGTGAGGCTAATGGAGAGACTAGGCAAGGCTTGATTGAAGGATAAATAGGATCAAAAATAGGAAGAGACTCATTTAAAAGAGTTGTAATATGATTTGAATTATGATCTATTAAGTGAGGGGAAAGTTGTAAAAAGGGTTGAAGGATAGTAATAAACATCTCAGGTGTAAGTCAATAAGAGGGGTCTTGGTATTTGTTAAAGTGATAGAGACTAGACATAATAAGATACATAAGCATACTCATATGAGGTTCTTAAAAAAATGTAAGTGTACGCACCATTTTTATCTTATGATTAAGAGGAAAAATTCTAAAATTAGGAATGATATAAGATGGAATACTATAAGATATGCTAAAATATTGAAGCAAAGAGGAATGTGTTGATGCACTTAATGTGTTCCTTATGTCACTAGGGAATAAGGGGAAAGTAAGAATATCAATTTTAAATCTTGCAAGATGTAGGGATTGAGTTGCTTATACAAAAACTACTATAAATAACACAAATAATAGAGATACAATAACCTCTTTGAAATTCTACAAGCAGACCCTACTGTAGGGACAACAAAACTTTATGCAGTGACGGTTTCTTGTTAATATCTGTTAATTGTTTCAAAATTTTCTATTTATTGCCCAAAATTCAAACAAACAATGGATAGTTAAAGCATGAAATAAGCTAAGGTAATTCATGGGTGGATGTGGGAGTGACTAGGGTAAGGCATAAAAGAGAATGTGCTTAAGATGACCAAAGATACCAATTCTACTAGCTTCTAAGGTATAAAACAAATGAAACTAACATTTACCAACTCTAGAATAATGATCAAATATAAATAAATGTAGTTAAATATTTAGAGGAAGGAAAATTAATATATCTAATTTCATACTTTGCATAAATTTTCTCACTCAAAGTAAATTCCATAGCACATTTAGTTGTGGATGAGAATAAAATAGAGGATGTATACTATCAAATTTGTCAGCCTAGTATTAAACTAAAACTAATAAATGCATATATAAAATTTAATTGCCAAATTACCTTAAAAAAAAGAAGCTATTATTAATTTATAAGCATGAGAATTCATAAATCACATAAAACACACAAAATAACATTATAGACAAACTCTCAAATTCTTTAGATGTTTGCATTAATTCTATTAATGACTATTTTTTATTACAAATGAGGGGGAAGGCCCTATTTATAGGATTAAAAATTCATAATAAAAGTTTAATTGGTCCCAAAAAAGGCACCCAAATACAACCAAGTGGATTAAAATGCCACATCATAATGAAATATTCTACATTTGAAATTATAAGATAAAATGAAATATTTTTTAAGTGTCTAGAGGTGGTTGTTGGCTAACTTGCTATTATTATTGTTGATTCCCCTACTTCTTCTCTACTTCATCTTTGGTCCATACCTCTACATAGGATTGGTAAAGTTTATACATTTCATAAAATTCCAAGATCATGGGCTAAAACAAGTCAAATATCTCCTAGATGAACTTCCCATGTTCTACTAGTACTATCCTTAGTGCCTCCTTAATTACCTCTACCTTTTCTAGCATTTTATTGGTAAATGACATAATATTTATTACACTTGTATTATAATTTTAAATGTCTACATAATATTATAATTTAATAACAAAAACCTTAATATGTTCTCTAAATACCCAATTATCCATAAAGGAGCCATCAAGCTTGGTCACCCTAGTGATCATGGTGTCCTTCAACAGCAAGGCAATCTTGAATTCAATTTTATCAGAGGATGTATTTACATGTTTAATATGATCTATCCATCCATTAAAAATAATTATTATATTCATTAAGATCATCTATGTATGCATTAAATCCTCAAGTAGAATAACCTTGAGGTTAGTGAATCTATTACTTCTTGTCATTCTAGCCAAGTTTTCCAATTTGGCATCATAGAGTGTAAGCTTTTGGTCATGATTCATGACCACATTATCTTGATGGAAACCATATTACTAAATTTTATTCATCACCTTATAAATGTTAAAAATATTAATATAAATATTTATGATTGAAATTATAGTCCCATCCAACACTGTTGGTAATGTTTGCTCTTTCATCCCTTATAATTATTGATGCATCCCCTTCATCAAGGCAATAGTAGATTTTGTTTGTGATTAAACTAAGGATATTAGGTCCTCTACATATTATTTCACCCATTTAGAGCTATCCTTCCTCTTCCTTATCATATTTAAGAGTGACTCTTCTCTCTCATAGACTACAGTTGATCCTTACTATGGTTGCCCAACTTGTATTCTCACTATCCTCTTCATAGTTCTTATAGTAGGGTCAAAACTCATCTCTATTTGAGGTGTCAAGGACACCACTAAGGTCTTTCCTACCTTTATATCTATATGATATACCTCACCTAATTTTTGATAGCTATGGATGGTGGCTATGTGGGAGGTGGCTATAATGGGAGTGCCTGGGTAGAGGATGAAGAAGCCAAGGTTGTGGTAGGGATGATCAAATTAGTTAGGTCTAATTAGCCAAGTAGATAAAATAAATATTTTTTAGGGCCCATGCTGATTGATAATGAAGGAAACATTGAAATCACACTCATGTTAGAATTTATGTTGAGATTAAGTGGATTTTTCCATGTGAATGGATTTAGAATGGGTTTCAATGTCTCAGTGGATGTAAGGGAGCTAAGGGTGAGTGATGCACTTGTTGTGGTAGCCTTGGAAGGATTAAAACTCATAGCGTAGCTAGAACAAGTGTTTTGGGAGCCCAATGAAAATGTAATGATGATAGTGGCATGGGAGATGAAGTGGGGGATGGTGCCCCTAAAGGAAGAAATATTAGGGGATGAAAACATGGGATTAGAAGCATTAATAGAAGTACGAACAGTTGTAAATATACTAACAACTAAGAAGGAAGGTAGTGGTATAGTACTTATAGTGAGAGTTTGGGGAGATAATGGAGGAGGCACTACCCCTCTCATAGTAGTTTTGGGAGACTTATTCCTCCTATAAATTTTTTATATATTTCTCCCTAATAGTGCTTGAAAATCTTCTATTGAAAGCTAAATACCTTTCTATAGTTCCTTTAAATTAATGAAATATGGATTAGGCTAACTCAAGCTCTCTATGACAGCTCCCATTATAGATGTAGATATAAATGTATGCCCTTGGGAGATGTCCTTCTAGCTATTGGATTTTATTTTCTCTAAGCTTGGAAGCATTCCTTGTCCACTTGGAGTGGGAATAAGTGTAGGTTTGTAGGGCATATTTCTAACGAGAGGAACGTTATCCTCTTATTCCTCTTCTTACCTTTCTTTATAATCTACATCAAACATATTTCCATGAGTGAGTGGATGTTGAGGCCTTATGATTTACTCCTTCTCTCTATCTAGCATTATTTCTAGATCAATGTTTTTCCTATAACATTTTTGAGGACCACCTCATCATTCATTGCATCCTTATAAACCCATTCATACACCTCCTATTAGTGATTATATTCCATAGACACATCTATTTTGAATTTTAAGAGGTGTCTTGAAAGGACATTATTGGGGTCCCATGCCCTAAAATCATCCTTGGGAAATAGGTAGGAGTCCCTATGACTTCAAACTACTACAATGTCTTGCCACTTTGTAATTTTAATTCTCTCCAGATTATAAGGAGTTTTATGGGGGCCTGTCTTCTTTTTTTCTTGAAGATGCCATCAAATCCATGGAGTAATTTATAGGCCATATCTTCCTTTGAAAATTTCATAGGTACATACCTTGGAAACCTAAGGGGATCCACCATTACCCCTTCCATCTAAATGACTGTGCATTTAGGATAAATCCATAAACTACACATTTCCCTCAATGTATGTTTAAATTTTAGGGGGACTCTTAGAATTTCACATTCAGTGATGGACTTGTAAATAGGTTGGTAGAAGTTTTCTACAATTACCTTGATATTTCACCTAAAGTCATGAATGTGCATTGTGAAGAATGACAAAGCCGTAACTTCCACCTACCTAGGGGACCATGTATTCTAACCTAATTATGTAGTTTCATAAAAAGGATCTAGTAGATATCTCATCATGAATAATGGGGAACCATAATTGAATGTTTAATCATAAAATTGACTATACTGTTACTAATAATATTGCCAAGTGGGGTAATCTATTAATCCTCCAATATTATCTATAGGAGATAAATATTCCTTATGTCTACATAGACAATATCTAGGCTACAAAATATTCTATTCAGTAAGGCTCGGTGAATCCTTATCCATTTATTAAATTGATGGATGGGTAGGTCCCCTTGGTTTTTCATTAAGATAAATTCATTTGGGCTAGTTACCCATGATGCTAGGACTTTGTCTAGAGAGTGTACCTTATACTAGTTATCAGTGATGCTCTAGTTATATTTCACCTATGGCAAAGGTAGGTCATAGTATCTTTTAAAACTAGTCCATATGATGAAATAAATTGGGATCCATTAGTTTATGTATTTGATAAATCCATATTCACATTTTGACCTCTTAATAATACCATAGACCAGGTCAATGCATTGTATGACTTATGGCTTTGTTGCGACCTTGTTGAGGCTAGTAGCTTGGATCAAAAAGATGTATAAAGTGAGTTAAATAATATGAGGAATGGTATTAGAATAATTAAGATCCCTAGATTATTAAAAATTATAATAGATGCTATTTTAATGCATGTCCCCTAATTTTATGGCATCAGTGATGAAATCTATGTCCTTGATCATAATTAAATTATTGTATTGAAATAGAAAGTCATCATTCCAAAATATAATGCTATTACATATAGTAGAGGGTCTTACCTATGACATTTATATGATATTTTGGATATCAATAAACATACTCTTGTACTTATCTACAAATTTAGAGCTCTAATAATGATAGTCTTGGTATAATTCATAAGTAGTTTGAGCTTTGAAGACACAGATAGTAGGGCAAAAAATTATTAGATATTAGAATGCAAATATAGGTAACAATATTTGAGTTGGGTAGCCTTTTGATGATTGATTTGATTAATGAAAGGTTTGATGGTGATTCTATTTTTTGTCATATTAATGGAGAGCTCATCACCTTTGTATATCTTTAAACTATCACTTTTGGCATTTAATTACTTTAAAATTCAAATCTAGCATTAATTTGATTTTTATTTACCATAAATTTTTATTTAAATCTAAATATTTCCACCTTATAACATGGGGCATGCTAGCTTAGATCTAGTTAGGCAATCACACAACCTAAAGATGACTAAGCTATTTATTCAACTTGAAATGTTGACACATGGCACCATCTAATTGATCATAGGATCTTAGAATGTAGCTTAGTGTGATGAATCATTATACCCTACCACATGGCATATTTAATTCATGGTGATATCTTGGATCACTAATTTTTGTTTGTTATAGGAGTACCATATGTCACTCTCATGATAAATCAAGGATTTTGTCTTATTAGGTGGATTTCTTGAAGGGTACAAATGGATTTCCTTAACAGGTATTACCTTTGAAAAGCTTTAAGATAATTAGAAGTAACTCAACATAAATCATGTGGCTCAGATAGGGACATGCATCTCTCTTAGAGGTGACCTTATAGATCTTAGGATGTAAATTTTTAGGAATGACACAAAGCATCATCTCTTATGCCTAAGCTAGACATGCATCCCTCTCAAAGGTAATCAAATGGATCTTGGATAAAATTAGTGTGAGGACGACATGTGGCATCATCACACAGTTCTAGAGGGGACACACATATTTTTCATGGTATTTTATTTATTATTTTTCCACTTGTGATTCTTTAGAAGAGCCTTGGATAGTTGTTCATCATTGAGCCTTGATCAGATAGCTCAAGTACATCCATGTATCTACCCAATAAATTCTCATAAGATTTAGATCAGATGGAATATGGTGTGGACATGCATTGATCTTGGATGAAATTTAAGGGAACATGCATCATTTTAGAAGACTTATTATGTCTAGTTGGCAGGTGTGAAGACACATGGTAGCATTTCATGGGATTATTCATTATGGTGGGATGCATAGAGGATTTGTGGTAGCTCAGATAGAATGGGTTTGATAGGAGGAGATAAGATATTGACATGTATCCTTTAGATTTTAATTCCAATGGCTAACTCCCTTGTGAGATCTTTAAATGGTACCACATGGCTCATGATCTTCACATATTTGTTCCAAGTGTCCTGCATGGGGTACATTTCTTTTGGCCAATAGCACAACTTAAAGTTATAATAAAAATAATTATGCCTTAGATAATTTCCATGATGGTGCATGGAAAACTAAGGAGTGAGTTTTCTTTTAGAAAATATTTTATAATTATGTGTCCCATGAGGCATCACAAACTATTACTTTTAAGTTGACATCCTATGAATTTGAGCAAGAGACTAAGTTAAACTTCTAGAAATGTCAAATGTTCATTAAAATCAAATTGAAATATGTTTAAATCATGAATTTCAAGTAAATTATTTAAACAAAGTATAATATTAGTCAAGTAAGATTAGGTAAAGCTTATTGCATTCATGCAAATTAGGGAACCAAATCGAACTCCTTCAGTAAGAGCATGACTGCACATTCCAAATCATCAAAGGTTTATTATTAATTATTTTAATGAAACTTGAAGAGAACTTGAAATAATTAAAATTTTCTTAGATGTCAATTGTGTATTACAAGATGAATGATTAACTAGAAATTACTAGGAAGTATTAAATCAATTTATTTATGTAGCCAACTACTTTGGCAAGCTTGGTATTTTGGGCATTTTGGAAATTTAAATAAAGGAGGGTCCCCATTCTGGGAATAAGGGTAGTTGATCATCAAAAAATAGTGAACTCTACAAGGAAACATTGAAAAAAGTTAGAATCTAGATTTTGTGTTTAAAGATGGATCAAAATATAGTTCTCATTATGATTTTTAGTCAATACCAAAATAGATTTTTAGAACCAATGAAAACTTATAAAGTAGAAATATATTTTAAACCTTCTAGACAATCATACTATGTGTGTGCTTTGAGGCTCATTGGCCATTGCCATTGGGTTCAAAAATGATAACTTTCAAGCTTCAAGACACAAAAACATGAAATGACTTAAGAATTTTTAAGATTTTATAAATATTATGCTTTTTTAAGTTAAGGATGGCTTGGGCATTACTCTACTACTAGCAAGGCATCCATAGCCCCAATATATATACCTCTGGATCCACTCTAGGCCTTACTCTACTACTAGCCAAAAATCTATAGCCTTGGTAGAGATTGCCTAAATCACCATTCATGGAATATGAAGTAATTTATGATTTCACTTCATTGTTGTATCATATTTTTTTATATCTATGTTCATAAACTAAAATTTTTGAGAACTAGAATTAGCCAAGTATAGGTATTTTGTCAAGGCATAGTCCGGATGTTATTCATTCTTAGATAACAAGTTCTACCTAGGCAATTTGTTTAGTGAATTTGAGTGATAGTATGATGGTCCACACATATCCAAAATCATATTCAAGTGAATGATCAATCATCAAAAATATATTAAGGCCTTAATATAACTTAATATTTTCATGAGAAACTAAGTTTTGATTAACCCCACCCAAATTTTTTGAATTGGAGCAATGCTAGAGGCTTTTAAACTTTGGACTACCAATGTTTAAGACCAGAAATCCCTTCTTCCCATTTTAGGACTAGGTTAACATAAATTGATCCAATGAATTCTTATCTAAAGGACTTATTACTAAGATAAAATACACAATAGAATATAAATGACAAAAAAAAAGTGAGAAAGGACAAAATAAGAAAGCAAAGTAGGAAATAAAGAAAGTAACAAAAGAGAAAAAAATAGAAATAAAGCTACACTACTCCTACATACTCTAATTTTAAATAAGATTACTATCCTTCTAAAATTTATGATAGAGAAATATACAAATATTGCTTCATGTATTTCCCATTGATTGTTAATGCTAAGTCATTCCATTGTAGGTCCTTGAGTATGAATATATTTTCATCAAGTATCTCTACTACTTGATGATGCCCAATATAGAGAGGAGTGAACTTGTCATGTTGTCATTTTTTTCATGGGCCTTGTGCCATAGTAGGATTAAGTTTGATATTATGAAGGCTTTAAATTTATATTGCTTACCTAACCATGTCTTTACAACATCTTGATGTTTGATAAATTTCTTCAATGCTTCATCTCTAGCATCTTCCATTTGGGTGATGTTTATTATCCTCAATTTCACTATTTCATCATATTTCATATACCTATCCATGGAATCAAGGTGGTTAGCTTCAACATGATGGGAAATATAGGTTACTACACATAAACTAGTAATAATGGAGATGCTTTGAATGCCTATTTATATCTGGTTCTATCCACACATAAAGCATATTTCAATAAGGGTTGCCATTCTCTAGGTTTCTTTTCTACAAATTTATTGATGACATTAATCAAGTTTTTATTAGTAGATTCAACCACTCCATTACCCTATGGGTAGTAATTTGAAGCAGATTTGATGATTCTCTAGTTTTCATATTCCCATTTAATGAATTTGGTAGAGGCATAGGTTAGGACATTGCCACATACCAAAGATAGGGGTGTTCCAAACTGAGTAATGACATTCTCTTCAAGGAACTTGATTACATTCATTGCTCTGTTATTCTTGGTGGCTAGTACTTCAGTCCATCTAGTTGAATAGTCTATGGTATTGAGAAAAAAATATGTCTTAATGAGGATTTTAGATTAATAACTTCTATGAAGTTGAGGCCCTATGGTGAAAATAGATTTGCTTCAATTGAATGCAAGGATGCCTTTACCTCTCTTTGATTGAATGCTTGACATTTTTGACATATCTGTACATGGGCATGCATATCCTTGAATACGGTTGACCAATAATAACCATCCCTCAATATCTTATGTGTTGTGGTAGATCATAAAGGGTGACCACTTCCCAATTTATCATGCGAGCTATCCTTGATCTCAGTGTCTTAGACATTGGAAACACATGTTAGATAAATTTTGTCATAGTTATTCCTATATTGGACTCCTCTTTTGATCATAAAATGAGATGATCTCAGCTTGAGGGCTCTTTTTTGTTCTCTCTTGAGGTGTTGGGGACACACTCCATGCAACAAATAATAAATAATGTCCTGGTACCAATCACCACTGAGCACTTAGATTGCTTTGACCTATATAACATCAATACAAGGATTAATATTTGTAATGAGTTATATCAGACCTTGTCATCTAACTAACTTAGCATATTTTATCTCTAATTGACATTCTTGAAGCTTGGTCATCCACTTCCATCTTCTTTCCCCAATTTTATTGTATCTTAGCATCAACTTTATAATAGGACCAAACACTATGACATATGTTTTGTTCCTCAAGATGTGCTGTCTAAATTTCATTACAACCTTTACTAGCACATATGCTTACTTATCCAAAATAGGAAAATTTAGCTTTACATTCTTCAAATTAGTGCTCATGAAGAGTATGGGGTACTCTTTATAATATTTTTTCTATGTTTTAGATTAAGGTAAAAATAGGTTTTGAAGGGACCCCGAAACCCTGAAACAAAGGATGAAGGATATAACAATAAAGTCCATAGGTGAAACTTATAACCTACTTCTAAGAAGTATCAAAAACAAGTTTTATAGGGACCTAAAACCACCATTCAAGAACATCAATAGACAGACCCCAGGTTTTATAGAGACCTAGAAACTCCAGTTTGATAAGAAAACTAAAAACCCAAAAATGGAACCAGTTATTACATCCAACTTAAAGAACCAAGATAGAAAGAACTTAAAGATCCTACTCTTCTAGTTCCAAAATCATCTTTACCGCTTACTCTCCAATCACAGTAGTGTCCTGTAAAGATATAGATGCCACCATAGCACCCTCTTGCATTGCCTTCTTCCTTGAGCTCTGTCTAGTTCTCTTTCTAGGCCCCTCCAAGGATTTAATTTCCTCATTTGCTCATTTTCCAATGTTTACAGCAGTTGCACATATGCTAGAGGTTACCTCCTCCATATTCATTCTGCTTTCCTTAATGAGTTACCTTAGATTGTTCTCATAGTCTTTAAGTTTGATAGGGATATCCCTCATCTACTTTTCCATATTATTGATTTTATTCTGATCTACTTCCTGATTCTGTTCCAATATTTCCATTTTCTTCTTGAGGCTCATTATCTCCTTATACATCCACGAGTCAAATTAAAGGATAACATCTGCTTTGCATTTGGCCAAGGTCATAAAGGGGTGCCTCCCATCATTCTGCCCTATATCACTTAAATCTTTTGTGTTCACTTTTGGATTGTCTTCATCCTTTTCTGTATGATCCTCCCTTTCCATTCATTTCTGTTCCTTAGTTTCAATAGGGATTTCATTATGGATAAAATCATCCTTTACTTGATCTTCAGTTTCCATTACTTGATTGGCATCCTTAACTAGATGTTCCTTCTCTATTTTTAAAGTAAGATCCTCAAATAGAATGTCCAAATCTTTTTCAATTTCCCCTAGCACTTGATGATTTTCCTCAAGATCATAGTTATTATTTTTAGTTTTTTCCTTTGTAGTGACCCCTTCTTTCTCATTCTTACCTTTATCTTCTCCTTCCTCATTAGAGATGGAATCCCCACTTACTGTTCCTTCCTCTTCCTCCATACTCTCCTCCTCAGAACTTTTAGTGCTTTCCCACTCTATTTCCTCATCAACAATCTATTTTTTGAAGCTAGGGGTTTTGAGTTTCGCTTTTTCTTTCCCCTTTACTGTTACATTCTTCTTATTCTATGAGACCTTATTTTTATCCAAATAAGGATTCAAGATAATGGCCTTGTTTTTGTATAAACCTTCAATTATTAGAATTAATCCCTCATGCAATATAAGATGAGACTCCTTTTTTCTGTGAGTGAACAAACTTTAGAGCAGCAAGAAGCACAGATTAAAAGGAAAGGAGATTTTGAATTTGTGCCTAAAATGATTAAGAAACACAAAGTGAAATTTATGGACTCTTTTGCTTCTTCCATCAAGTATGAAATACTCATGGATGCAACATAAGACGTCTCTCTAGATTCCTTTAATCTGCTATAGGTCAAAAAAATCTCCACTCTTTATCAGCTACTGCTCCTCAGCATCTGTCTTTGGAAATTTGCTAAATGCCTCATTAAAAATGTTGGTCTGCTTTGAGAATTTTATTCCCTCCATTGGAAGCCCCATGAACTCCACTATGAATTCCTTAGTGAGATTCACCATGATGCCATGGAGGGTTACCCTTTCGTCAACCCAATTTTTGAAAAAAGCCATCGTTATATGGGGTTTTGAACCATGTAGTTGTTCCAGGTAGCTCAAAACCTTCCCTCTCTAAAAGATCTTCCAGACATCTTGTTTTGCTTTCCAATTTTCACAATTTTTAGGTTCCTGCTTCCTTGGTTCTCCTTTCATATTGCAAACCATACTAATATCCAGTAACATCCAAACACTGAATACTGAGCAATGAGACCAACTATTATCATCTTGTAATGAAACTCACCTATTTTTTGGCACATACAGAACCCACTTCACATTCTTTAGAATATTTTTTTTTGATGGATGTAATCCTTCCTCCATAAGGCCACTCTGCCAAATCATTGATTTTTTATTCCAAGCAGATCTTTCCCTCCTTTGAATGAATTGCATCATAATTGATGAGCACTCTAAGATCTACATTCTTATTTAATGAATCCTGCCACCTCACCTTGTGTCTTGTTTGAATTGCATGATTTGCTATCCAATCAGCAACCCCATTGGCTTCATGATAAGTATGGGTTATAGTTACTTTCTCAAATCTTTGAATTAAGGTTTTCATCTCCATCACCATTTCCTCTATGGACCATGAAACTAAATTTTTGTTATTTAAGATATTAATGATATTCAAGGAATCACCTTCCAGCCATAATTTAGAATATCTCAATTCAACAACTAATTTAATGGTTTGAAGGGCTGTAAAAGCTTCAACAATATGATAATTCAACTTATTGATAGGAATAACAATAGCATCAATTACGTTTCCAACATGATCTCTCAAGACTCCTCCACTTCCTGCTTTTCCTGGGTTCCCTTTGGCAGCTCCATCAAAGTTTCCTTCGATCCATCCATAAGGGGGGACATTCCATTTAACACCTAATCTTGGATTTTTAGTTTTCACATTAGGCCTTTCTAATCTTAAGGGATTATCAATTTGAAAGGTTGGATTGGGATCCCTTTTCGATGAGAAATTCTCCTTTATTGCTCTTATAATGTTCTGACCCACCACCCATCCTGGAAGTTCTTTACTTCTAAAAATAGTATGATAAGACATTTTGGATTAACATATTTTTTCTATGTTAAGACAACAATAATAGTATGATTAGAAGCAAAATAGTATAGATATAAATATTTACTAAAATTAGGACTCATCCAAATATGAACTTAAACAATAACATCCTTGATGTCTTGAAATGCCTTTATCACTTTGACAATCCATTTTATCTTTGCATCTTTATTTAGCATGGCATTGAGTGATCTCATAATCTCTACAAAACTAGAGAAACTTTCTTATTACATTAATCTTGCCAAAGAAAGATGTTAACTCTTTTTTTCTATTGGGAACTTCTACCTTTGAAATTAAATTTATTCTATTAGGGTTGATTATCATACCTTCTTGAGTGATTACATATCCTAAGAGTTTACCTTCAGTTACACAATATGATTTTCTTAGGGTTTAAGGAAATGTTATACCTTCTATACTTTTCCAGTACTTATTCTAAATTCATCATGTGATCTTCCCTATTTTTAGAAAAAATTGTTAGATCATCCATGTAAATGATAATGCATTTACCTATTATTAAATGGAATGCATGGTCTATTGCTCATTGGAATTTTAATATTGTATTAATTAGTCTAAATGACATTCATTTGTAGTCAAAATCTCCCCTTTAGTGATGAAGGCAGTCTTCATTCTATCGTTACTGTTTACCATGACTTGGTTGTAGCCTAAAAATCCATCAAGAAATGACATCATTCCAGATCCACTTACTAGATGTATGAATTCATCCAAATATGGAAAAGGGTAATTATCCTTCTATAAATATCTATCCAAATTATAGAAATCAACACAAAATCTGATTTCTCCATTCTTCTTCTAGACTGGAACAATATTGGTAACCCATGTCAAGTAAGTAGTTTCTTCACTTCTTTGTAAATCAATGGTTCCATCACTAGATTTACTAATATCTATTTATTATTGACATTTTTTTAGGATTATTTTAATGGGATATTTTGAGTAATCACACTAGTATCAAATATATTGAGGTCATCATATAACCAAGTGATGATGTCTTTAAACTTGGTCAGAAGGGTGGCTACTTTCTTCAACTCTTCATTGGTGCACACTAGACCAATGTTAACATTTTTCTCATTCGCAAGATCTACTAGGTTTACTTACTTGTAATCCTTCCCACTTACTTTGGGTTTCTTAGCTTAATTTCCTTTCTTATCTAGGTCAAACATCCTCTTTAAGGAGATCATGCCTTTGGGGATTCAATTATCTTTAAGCTAGATTACTCCATATTGTTTGTCGTTAGAAATTTTGATAGAATTTTCATCTTTTTCATCAATTATATGAGATTCAAATATGATAGCATTGCAAAAGAAGTTAATTATCTACTGGTCATATTAAAAAAACTTGGAAGTGATTTATGTTATTTGGCACAGAGGGGCATGAAATTATCTCCATAGTGAATTCCTATAATTTCAAAGCCTTTGAAGGCACCAAGTGTGATGTCACTAATTATAGAGCATCTGATGTTAGAGTAAGCATTAAGATTAATTATGGAGTTGGTTATTTAGTTGATATATGTTTAATATATAAATTGTTATTTTATGCATGAAAATATTTCCTAGCAACTAATCTTGGTTTCAAACAACAAATTATCATTGCATGAAACTAAATCAATTTTCCTATTTTAATGGGCACTCCCTATTCTTATCCTATCCTGCTGGTGAAGAGAGAGAGATACTAATTTTATTATTATTTGAGGAATAATGGATAATGGTTTTGTATAATTATTATTATGTGTCTCATAATTTTTGATGATTATTTTGTTGTGAGAATGGTGTTGTAGGAGAGATCTTATAGTATCATGAATGCATTTTAAATTTTGACATGGTATTAGAGCAAATCTTGTAGCCATTGTTTAGTGACTTATCTATCTATTTATGTAGGCCTATTTAGTATTTTTATAGGTCAATATAGTTTATTTACTTACATCAATTATACATCCTTTTATATCTAGCTCAGTCTCTTTACTACTCATTGGTCATACAATGACATTATGCTTTGACATATAACATGTTGATTTGGGTATTAAGATTTATCTTAGTATTTTCTACAAAGTACCTTTGATATATCCACAACCCACTTATCTTTCTAAGGATGCAACCAAGACTTTATCCATCTAATCTATAGTACTATGAGTTTGGTTTAGTAGGTTGGAGATTATAATTCTTCAACCATCACCATTTGGACCCACACCAATGAACATGTCAATACTATTTTTTAATTTTATTATGTGCTTAATCCATATGGATCTAATATTGACATTATTTGGAGTGTTGATTTGTTTGTGGTAATACATCTCCTTTAAAATTCCTAATTTATGTTTAGTTTTACATCTCGCATTGTTTGTTTTCAAATATTATGACATTCATATTATTTATTAGAGCATTAGATGCATGGTAGAGTATCGTTCAAACCTTTCAATAGCCTCATTTTTTTCATTGATTGTTATTCTTGCATTTAAGGCTTTGAAAGTATTATTATCCTCTATCATGGACATGATGCAGACCTTTTGGTTGCATACTTGCATTTAGATTGGTGTCTTATAAACACTACCTTCCCTTAGAGTTGGCTCCTATGTCTGAATCATCTTGGTTACACCCTACAAGGATCTTATGCTCCATGAAAAAAAAATTGTTGTTCCTGCAATGATGTAAGCTCCTAATAATGGAGAATTATTTATCCTCCTTGGCACAAGAAAAATGAGTTGCCTCTCTTGGGAATTTTTTTAGGCATTTAAGTAAATCAAATATGTTGTGTAGTTTATGTTTCACACAAAAATTGTATTGACCCAGAATTGACCAATTGAATGCAAGCTCACCTAGGCTTTTTCATTCAATCTTATTTGTACATAGCTTGACACAACCTACCAATGCATTTCAAATGGTTTTAAGCTCAATATGAAACTTGGATCTATCAGTCTATAGTTGAAGACATTTTTTTATTCTTATAAAATGTTAGTGTGGGGGGTAATTTATTTAATGGGGGATAATCTTGTATTTTTTTGAAAAATAGAGTTTGTAAGACCACTTAAAAAGTGATGAAATTTTAAAGGGGAAAATTATAACAAGGAGGGTATATTTTTTGTCCAATAGGGGGGTTTATTTTTACCATCATTTGTAATGGAGACATTTACATAAGTGGCATTTAGTGTTCATGTGTGGGTCACATTATTGTAAAAGGACTATTTTGTTATGAGTGTTTTTATGGAATTCATAATCTTTCATTCTCACTAAAATAAGATGGAGGGTGAGGTATGATCTCATAGGTGGTGAGATCCCCTCATGAAAACATTTCATTTTTTGGTATGATTTATACATAAGACATGTTTTTCGTGAAGTTCAATGTCCCATTTTTTAGAGTGTTTTTTTCCCTTTTATGATAATTTTACTTGTAGATGCATTTTTGATGGTAAATGATGTATTTTTTGGTTATTTTTCACCATTGGTTTTTCATGACTCCAAGTATGGATTCTTATATGTTAGAACCACTCAGCTCCTTAAACTACACCACATGGAAAACCAAAATGTAGATGCAATTATAGATGAAATGATTGTGGAAAGTTTTTCTTAGTGAATTTACCATTTTTATAGATGAGGAAAATATTATATGGATTCCATCCTTGGAAAAGGAGGCACTTTTCTTTATTCACCTTCATATTTTTAAGAGTTTGTAGTCTCATATTATGAATACCATGTCACCTAAAGAAGCATGGGACACTATTTGTATATTATTTTATGAGGTCACTTCACCTCCACATGTTCCTATTTATTCTCATTCCTCTCATAGTGAGTATTATTCTATTCATGACATTATTTCTTCATCATCTTCTCTTAGTTGTGAGGATGTTAGTCTTGATGGTGATTTGCATGAGGACTCTTTGACATCTTCATCTTATCCTATTAGTTTTAATCCTCTTTCCATTGTTAGTGAGGACATATTTTTTGAGGATGAGACAATTATACCACCTCTTACTATTGCTCGTGATGTAGATTCGATTACTAGTGGTCACTTGGATGAGGTACTTTCACCTTCTCCATCTACTAATACACATTCTGATAAAGTAGTTATTACTTCTATTTTTTATTTTGGTATGACTCTTGATAGTACCCTACCAAATCCTTCATAACCCATTGATTATATGGCCTTTTTCCTAGCACTTCAAGAATAAAATAGTAAACTTTTGATGTAGAATTATTTTTTTGCACTCCCTAAATCATGGAAAAGATACCCTCATTTGTTGTTTATAGAATAAACTAGTTGGAACACAACATCAGTCTATAATTCCATCATGTTGGGTTATTTAATTTGGTATGCATCCACTTAATGCACTTTTACAGTGTGATCTACCAAATTTTGAGTAACCCATTATTCATATTTCTCCTATTATTATATATGATACTTCTATGCCTAATTTTGATGCACACTCTACACATCCCACTCTAGTTCCACCTACACATATGTTCTTTTTCTTTTGAGTAGCATACAACTAACTTTAACTCCCACAGACTTTATTCCATGGGTCACACTACTAGAATTATAGGCATTAGGAAGCACTTATACATTTTTCACCCTATTTAGGCTGTTATGTGTATTGCTCATCATGGCCTTGGTTCTGATTCAAGTACTTCATATTCATTGGGATTTATTGATATAGATCCATATTTTGGTAGCTTCACACTTCATGAGGATACTAAGGTTCATAAAAGCTCTTTTTCACCTTCACTTAGGCTTTATAAACCTAAGATTATAGTGGTCAAACATGATCTACCTAGCACTTCTTTAGCTATTACCTCACATTATTCTACTATGGACTTTGGACCCACACATATGTAGGCATATTATTCCACTATTCATTTCATTTGGGGTGTATTTATAATTATTATTATTGATGTAAGAAGCATTCTTGCCAAGGACACTACATACATCATTCCTCCACTATTTAACTTCTTCAATTGCATAAATCTCCTCCTACCTATTGATGTTTATTATTATTTGAGTTTCTTGATTAGGTAGATGTTTTTTTTTTAAAGAATACATATCTCATGGCATAGATGATGTATTCCATAGTTTGATTGCATTGTGGAGTTTATTGCATCACTTGGTGATATTATTGTAGGATGCGACTTTTTTTGTATTCATACTTATATTTATGGAGATTTTTATTCATGTGTATGCTCCATGACTGAGAAATTTCTTCTCTAGTTGCATGAATATCGCATCATCACTAGGGACATCATTATTGAGAGATTTCATAGTTGTATATGATTATTGACACTCCTTCAAATATTTTGGTGGAGCTTGTTCTCCTTCTGGGGTATAGCTAGTTTGGTGTAGCTTAATGTTATCATTTTAGTGTTTGCATAATGGGATTAGCCCACTCATTCAGATGGTTTTTTGAGTCACTACACCCATTTAAACATTATGGGGGTGGGTGTGTGGACATAGTAATTTAGGTGTTGTGCTCATTGTTAGTACACCCAATTTTTTTTAGAGGTAGTTGATTGAGTGCATCTTTTGTTTGATGGGATTTATCCCATCAAGTATACCTACTATAGTATTGTGTTGATATTTTAGTCTTACATCTTGGGATGACTTGTAGAATATGTTATCTTCTTCACCTTCACTATGGTTCTAATATTTTTTGGGTACCTTATGGTGATTCATTTCATCCATGGTAACTCTTTCTCCCTAGTTTTGGTGATTAGTGTTTTTTATAGAGTGAGTCTCATATAGAGTACCAATTCCTATTTGACTTGGTGGTTAAAAGAACTTGACATCCATGTAATTTGATAAGATGGATTTGGTTACCATAGGGAAACTTTGTATTTCACTATTATTTGTACATGGGTACTTGATCAGGTTTTATTATTGGGACCCATTCAATCTCTTTGCTTTCTCTTTTTTTTACACTCCCTATTTTGTGTTTGAGGAAGGGTGTTGGATTAAGAGTTAATCTTAACTAAGGAGTTGGTTATTTAATTGATAAATTTTGAATATTTGTATCACTATTTTATTTGTACAAATATTCCCTATCAAGTAACCTTGGTTTCACACAAAGAATTATCATTGCATGAAACAAACTCACTTTGCCTATTTTACTGGGCACTCCCTATTATTCTCCTATCATGTTGGTGAAGAGAGAGAGAGTTAAAAATTTGTATAATTCTTTGAGGAAGGATTGAGACTAGTTGTGCATAATTATTATTGTGTGTCTCATAATGTCTACATGATTATTTGGCTATGGTAATGGTGTTTTAGGAGAGATCCTATAGTCTCATGAATGTATTTTACATTTCAACATCTACCAACTAGTTATATTATTTAAGAAGGAAACACTATTGAATGAGTCAAAGGACTCAATTAGATCCTAAGATATAAATTTATATTTCCATAAACAATAAAATTTTCATTCATATATGCTTCTAATTTGATTAACCACTAACTCAGAATCACCATAAATAGAATTTCTTTAACTCTATGTTTAATTGTAAATTGAAGTCCTAAAATAAGAGCTTAATATTCTTCTAAATTTTTAGTACAAGATAACTATGAGCTATAAGAAGATATCTACTCTTTTCCTTTGATATTTTTTAGAATGATTCCCATGCTTGAGCCTTGTCTTGTACACCGTTATAGTGCAATGTCTAAGGACCTTTTTTTACTTCTTCCATCTTGTCACCTACAACAATGTCAGTGGTTTCCAAAGTATAGACACCCAAGTTAGAGAACTAATAGTTTACCTTATTATTCTTAGCATTGTATTCTATGATCAGGTATTTCATCTTGGGTTCCCATTTAACTCTGATGTGATTGGAGATCCCACACTAAGGTAACCATATATGTGAACAATCTATGGACATGTATCCATTCAAGGATTTAGTCTAGTTATGGCTTAGTAACAATCCATAAGCTTTAGGTATGTTGATAACTTGAATGTTAATTAATGTATATATTTAAGGCTCATGATATAGCTATATATGGATGTTTAAAAATTCACCTATTACCTTCACTCTTGACTTGTCTAATTACACCATTATTTTCTTAGATCTGACTGGGTTTAATCTCTATTTTTTACAAATTCCTAGAGGCATAATATTAGCTAAAACACTAGATTTAAGTAAGAAATTATGGATATTATTACCAAAAATTATACCAGTTAATAGGAATGGTGGAACCTCATGCTTACTCTTATACATTAAAACATTATAATGATATTATTTAGCTTTTTTAGAGCTAGTATTTTTATTCAAGGATTTCAAAATCAAATCATGTTGTTTAGTGATTTGTGTGAGCTTATGAAATGTTATATTTGCCTTAATATTCTTCATGTTTTCCATAATGTTATATCCACCCTTTGATTATGTACATGAAGCTTATGTTGTCAGCTATCTCTCCTCACCCTTAGGGTATGGAGGATTATTGTTTGTCCTATTATCAGGAGGTGTATTTGGTTTATTAGGTGGAGTGGATGTTATCAAAGGTGGGTTCTGACCTTTGATTCTCAAGGTGTAGGTGCTTCTCTAGTATTGATAGAAAACATGCACCTCCTTGACATTGTATTTAGGTTCATTCTCATCTTGGTTGGGAAAGTCATATGTCTCAACCATGAGGACCTACTCAAGTTCTTTAGAAGCATTATTAGAGTTATCAAAGCCTTTATCACCATTTTTATTGGTGGGATTCATGTCAAATCCTTCTATTTGGACTTGGATAGATTAAAATGCATAGAAGAACTTGATATAGACTATCTTTCCATGTTTATAAGTACTATGTACTCATAACAAATTTGGCAAGTCCATCTTACATATGTTTATCTCAGGCAATTTGTATTGAAAGGTATATTATACCTTTAGAAATCATAATTTCTATTGGAACTCTTAGTAGTATTTCCTATATATTTCTTGAGATCCAAGAAATCATTAGCGAGTTTTTAAATAGTTCTTTGTATTGAGTCTAGTTCTCCTTTCAGAAGCTCTAGGCTCTTACTTTGGGTTTCATCTTGGACATTGGTGTTTTTTACAAGCGTGGTCATCTGATTGAAATTATTCTAAGGATGTGTTTTAGAATTTTATTAGTTGAATAATCCTAGATATTGGTTGGGTGTGTCATGACTCAATGATAGTTGGTTTATTACTAGTAGTTATTTTAATGTAGGCATGTTTTGGTTCATGTTGGGTATGACATTTAGGGGAAAAATAGTTGTGTTAATGTTTGGTATAGTGAATGTAAGATTCCATTGTAGGTGCATTTTCTCATTAATATGTATGGCTTAACATAGGCTAAAGGCAACATATCAATTCCTAAATCTCTCCTCAAGAAGACAACTATCATTGGGCCTAAATCATTCTTGTATATCTCTAAGGCTAAATCATTTTCCAACTTATAGGGTGGAGATGTTAGGGTATACATATTTTCAAACCTTGCATGGAATGTTTTAATTAGTTCTTTTAGGTCCCTTTTGAGGGTGGTAAATTGTTAGTATACAACTCCCAGACTAACTATCCTTCCAAATTAGGCAATAAAGATATCATTAAACTGACCCCATCCCATGATAGAATTTTTTCGGTAAGTTAAGGAACCAATCATAAGATACATCCATAAAGGTGATGGGAAAAAGGTGATAGGCCATGTCCTCATGGATCACATTGGGTAGCCTTAAATTACATCATGTGCTCTTCAATGGTCACTCTCCTAGTTTGGGTAAAGAGAGGTAGGTAATTGTGTATAGGCTGAGGGACTTTGATGGATGAACCAACTAACAACACCATGATTGGCATGAAAGGTTGAAATTTTTTGTTATATGGGGAATTTGGTTGGGTCCTAGACTTCTTATGTCTACCTTTATCTACTCTCACCTTCTTATGGGTTTCTAAAGATGTTAAAGGGATCCTAGGTTAATATCAGGACTTAGTTCTAATTTCTAATCATGCAAAATTCTAGGATGTAGAATGGGTACGAAGAGAAAAGGATATCTAAAGATGACCTCACAAGTGAAAAATATTATAAATATTGGTAAGTCTTTTACAAAAAAACCCTCAGATCAAGTAACTTTACCTTGATATTTAAGGATCTAAGCTTAGAATTCTTATATTTCCTGATACTTACATAAATGTTGTTAGCCTTACACATTAATCTATAAATATCAATGTTAAACTAGTGTTCAAAGCACTTCTACATCTAATTCAATCAATCAAAGAGTGTTTAGGCACCTCAAAACATTCTTCAGCATTAAGCTATTCATAGATTTACTAAATTCTAAATGAATTAGAGTAATTATGATCTTAAATGCCTAGATCCAATACAAATGAGGTCTCAGAGCTCGACCTTTACATGAATTATTATAAATAACAAGATTATTTAGCAAATTTATGTGAAAATTAATAAAGATGATCTAAATAACCTTGAATATGCTTGTAGAATGTGGTATTTCACCTATATTTGCACAAATTTAAACAAATATCTAGGTTTTCTATCATATTTACATAAATTAACACTATTTTTGATGAAATCCTTTAAAGAATGTAAAGATTCCTACAAAGGATGTACGTATTTATGTAAATAATGCATATCCCTAGTGTTTTTCAATAATATTTATGCACTTTCAAATAATTATATATGTATTAAATAAAATACACTATAATTTCACAAATATTCATGAAATTAATTTGATAGTGGCCCTCCTTCTAGTGCCAGCTTTTCCCTTCTTGTTGATGCACTTATTATACTCCCTATGTCACTAGGGAACAAGGGGAAAGTAAGAAAATAAATTTTAAGTCCTAGAATACTCAAGGATTGAGTTATCTATACAAATACTAGAAATAACACAAATAACAAAGATATGGTCATGATTTTTAAATTTTTCAAGTATACCCTATTATAGGGAAAACAAAAATTTATGTAGTGACATAGTTTCTTGCTAATCTTTGTGAATTGTTTCAATTTTTTCCAATTATTTACAAAAATGAAAAATAATAATGGATATTTATAACATAAACTAAGATAAGTTGATTCATGGGTGGATCCAAGAGTGAGTAGGGTAAGGTAGAAAATAGAATTTGCTTAAGATGGCCAAATAAACCAATTCTACTAACTTCTAAGGTAAGAAACACATGGAAATAACATCTACCAACTTTATCACAATGATATAAGCTACATAAATTAATTTTAAGCTTAAGAATAAGGAAAATTTGTATATCTAATAACATACTTTGCATAAAATTTCTTACTTATAGTAAACTACATAACACATTTAGTTGTGGATGAGAAGAAAACAAAGGATGTATACTATCAAATTTGTCATCCTAGTATTAAACTCAAACTAACCGATGCATATATAAAATGTAATTACCTAATTAGATTACATAAAATAAATTATTATTCATATATAATTTTGAGAATTCAAAAATCATATAACACACACAAAAGAACACTACAAAAAAACTCTCAAATTCTTTGGGTCTTTGCATTAATTCTGGTAACAATTGTTTTATGATTACAAATAAAGGGCAAGACTCTATTTTTAAGCTTCAAAATTCCTAATAAAAGTTTAAGTGGGATAGAAAAGGGTTCATAAATATATCCAAGTGGTATACAATGCCACATTATAGTGGAATATTCTACATTTGAAATTACAAGATAAAATAAAATATTCTCTAAGGACCTAGATGTAGTTATTGGTTGACTTGTTGCTATTATTGTTGTTGCCTCTAATTCTTATCCACTTATTTTTTGGTCCATACCTATACATATGAATAGTAATATTTATTGATCTAAAAAATTATAGGATCATGGGTCAAAACAAGTTGGGTATCTCATGAATGAGCTTTCGATGTTTTTCTAGTACTGGCCTTAGTACATCATCAATTACCTATGCCTTTTCCAACATTTGAATGGAAAATGCCACAATATTTATTACCTATATATCAATATTTGTATTAGATACATGATACTATAATTGAGAAAAAAAAATCATCTAAGCTCTAAACTATGAAGGAGCCATTAGTCTTGGTCACCCTAGTAATCATGGTGTCCTTCAGTAGTAAGGAAATATTAAATTCAATTTTCTCAAAGGATGTATTTACATCCTTGATCTGATCTATCCATCCCTTCAAAATAATTATTCTATTCATTAATATTTTTTCAAAGGAATGATTCCTAATAGAGTGTAAGCTTTTGGTCACATTTTGTGACCACCTTGGCTTGATATATCCCATCTTCCTACCTCTTCTTCATCATGTTATAAATATTGAAAATATTATCAATAGAAGTTATGATTGAAATTATAGTGCCATCCAACACTATTGGTAATGTTTTCACTTTTATCCTTTACTATTCTTGTTACATCCCCTTCATTAATGTAATAGTAGATTCTGTTGGTGCTTGAACTGAGGATATTAGGTCCTATGCATATTATTTCACCTATCTGAGGATATCCTTCCTCTTCCTTATCAAATTGAATATGGATTATTCACTCTCATGGACTACAGTTGAGCTTGACCATGGTTTCTCAACCTGTCTTCTCACTAGTCTATTCATAGTGCTTATAGATGGGTCAAACCTCATCCCAATGTGAGGTGCTAAAGAGGCCACCTGAGGTCTTTCCTTCCTTTCTATCTGTATGATATCCCTCACCCAATTTAGGGTAGATTTGGATGGTATTTTTATGGGAGGTGGTTACAATGAGAGTGCTTGGGTAGAGGATGAAGAAGCCAAGGTTATGGTATGGATGAATAAATTGGTTGGGTCTAATTGGCCAAGTGGATAAAATAAATATTTGATAGGTCCCATGTTGAATATGAATGAAGGAAAATTTGAAGGCACACTCACCTTAGTATTTATGGTGATATTAAGTAGCCTTTTCCAAGTGAATAGATTTAGAATAGGTTCTAATGGCTTAGCAAATATAGGGAAGCCAAGGGTGAGTGATTCACTTGTTATAGTAAACTAGGAAGGAGTAGATCTCATAGCATAACTAGCACTAGTGTTTTGAAAGACTAGTGAAGATGGAATGTTGGAAGTGGAATGGGAGATGAAGTGGGGGATTATGACCCTAAAAGAAGAAATAGTAAGGGATGAAAACATGGGAGTGGGAGCATTAGTAGAAGCATGAATAGTTATAAATGTAATAATAATTGGGAAGGAAAGTAGCTATATAGTAATTATAGTGGGATTTTGGGGAGCTAATGGAGGAAGAACTACCCCTCACATAGTAGTCTTGAGAGACTTATTCCTCTTGTAAACTTTTTATATATTTCTCCTTGACATTGATTATAAATCTTCTATTGAAAGCTTAATACCTTGATATTTTTCCTCAAGATTGATGGCATTTGGATTAGGCTGATGTAATCTCTCTATGGAAGATCCCATATCATATGTAGATACAAATGTATTCCCTTAACAGAGGTCCTATTGGCTATTGGCTTCTCTTTTTTTGGATCTTAGAGGCATGCCTTGTCCACTTAGAGTGGGATTAATTGTAGGTCTATAGGGCCTATTTATAATGAGAGGAACATTATTCTCTTCTTCTTAATATATTTATTCATAATCTACATAAAACATACTTCCATGATTTGGTGGAAGTTGAGGCCTTATTATGTCCTCCTCTCTATCCAACCTTATTTCTAGCTCAATATTTTTCCTTGTAGCATTTTTAAGAACCACATCATCACTCATTGCATCCTTATAAAATCATTAATACACCTCCTCTTAGTGCTTATATTCCATAGCCAAACTCTTTTTAAATTTTAAGAAGTGTGTTACAATGACATTTTTTGGGTCCCATGCCCTAAAATCTTCCTTGGGAAATAGGTAAGAATCCCTATGCCTTTCAGCTACTATAATGTCCTAACACTTTGCAATTTTAGTTCTTCACAACTTATAAGGAGTTTTATGGGGTACTATATTCTTTTTGTTCTTAAAGATGCCATCAAATCCATGGAGTAGTTGATAGGCCATTTCTTCCTTAGCCAATTTCATAAGCACATACATTTGAAACCTAAGGAGAGCCACCATTATTCCTTCCATCTAGATGACCATGAAATTAGGGTAGACCTAAAAGCTACTCATTTCCCTCAATGTCTATTTGAATTCTAGGGGGAGTTTTAAAATTTTACATTTGGTGATGGACTTATAAATATGTGGGTAGAATTTTTTTGTAATTACCTTGATATTGCTCCTAAAGTAGTGAATGCACATTATTCATAATGACTGGGGCACAACTTCACCCACTTAGGGGACCGTGAATTCTAACATAATTACACTATTACATAGATTGCATCTAGTATATATCTCATCATGATGAATGGGGAACCATTATTGCAAGTGTTATTTATAACAATGATTAGATTATTGCTAATAATATCTCCAAGTTGGGGAATCTATTGATCCTCCAAGATTATCTATAGGAAAATAATATTAATTATGTCTACATAACTAATATGTAGGTTGAAAAATAATATATTAAATAAGGCTAGGCCAATCCTTACTCCTTCCCTAAATTTTTGGATAGGTAGGCCCCTTTAGTAATTCATGATGCCAACTTTATTTGGGTTAATTACCCATGATGCCATGACTTTGTCTAGAGAGTGCACCTTATAGAAATTGTCAATGATGCTTTAGTTTTATTCCACCTATGAAAAAGGTAGGTAATAGTATCTTTTAAAACTAGGCCTTGCAATGAAAAAAATTGATAGCCCTTAGTTTATGGATTTGAGCAACCCATATACAGATTTTAACCTCCTAAAAATACCATAGACTAGGTCAGCACATGGCATGATCTCTAGCTTCACTGTATCCTTGTGGAGTCTAAAAACTTAGATTACAAGTATGTCTAAAGTGAATTTAATAATATGGGTTATGGTCTTGGAATCATCAAGATCATTATCTACTTTAATAATGTAATAAACACTACTATAATACATGTCCCCTAATTTTATGGCCTCAGGGATGAACTCTATGTCCTTGAACATAATTGAATTACCATATTGAAATAAAAAATCATCATTCCCAAATTTAAAACTCTTACCTAAAGTGGAGGGTCCTACCTATTCCATTTATATGATATTTTAGATATTAATAAACATCCTCTTATACTTGTCTATAACTTTAGAGTCCTAATAATTGTGATCGTAGAATAACTCATGAGTAACTTGAGCTTTGAGGACACAAATAGTAGGGAGGGCAAACACTTAGAGATTCAAATGAAAATGTAGGTAGTAATATTTGAGTTGGGTATCCTTTTGAATATTAATTTTATTAATTCAAGGTTTGATGGTGATTCTAGTTTATGTCATATTAATGGAAATCTTGTCACCTTTAAATATCTTTGAACTATCACTTTGGGAATTTAATTTATTTAAAATTCAAATTTAGCACTGATTTGCTTTTGATTTTCCATCAATTTTAAATTTAAATCTAAATATTTCCACCTTTTAACATGTGACATGCCACCTTAGATCCAACTAGGCACTCATGGGGCCCAAATATGACTAAGATTATTAGTCTTCTCAAAATATGGACACATGGCACTATTTGATTACTTATGGGATCTCAAAATGTAGCTTAATGTTATAAGTCATTCATAACTTGATTCATGACATCTTTCAATTCATTGTGATCTCTTGGGTGGGGCTTGCTAAGTTTGGTTGTTTGTAGGAGTACCATGTATTTTTCTCATGAGAAATTAAGGCTTTTCTCTTACCAAGTCAATTTTTTAGTGGGTACTTGTAGATTTCCTTGATAGGTGTTCCCTTCAATAGTATTTTGGATAAATATCAACAAATTAGCATAAACCATGTGGCTCAAATAGAGACACATGTCTCTCTTGGAGGTGACCTTATAGATCTTGGGATATAGCTTTAAAGGAATGACATGTGGCATCATCTTGTAGGTCCAGCCTAAACATGCATCCCTTTCAGGTGTGATCAAATAGATTTTGGATAAAATTAGCACAAAGATGACACTTGGAATAATTTTATGTGTTTAGAGAGGACATGCATTTTTATCATGGTCTTTTTTTTTCCCACTTGCCATTATCAATAAGAACCTTGTATAGCTATTCACCATCAAGCTTTGATTAGATAGTTTGAGTGCATCCACATGTTTACCAGGTGAATTATCATGCTATTTGGATTGGATATTATTTAGTGTGGACACACATTGATCTTGGATGAAATTAAATGGAACATGCATCATCTTTGAATACTTTTTGGGTCTGGCTGGTTGGCATTGAGATATGTGATAACATCTCATATTCTTCTTTATTATGGTAGGATGCATAAAATATATATGGTGGATCATATTTATCAGGTTTTATCAAAGGAGATAATATCTTGACATGTATCCTTTGAATTTTAAATCCAATATCTAACTCCCTTATGAGCTCTCTAGATGACACATTGTGAATTATAAGCTTTATTTACTCCAAGTGTCCTACATAAGGCACATTTAATTTGGACAATGGTGCAGATCAAACTTCTATCAGAAAAAATTATTCCTTAGATAAACACCATGATAATTCATGTCAAACTAAGGAGTGAGTGTTATTTTAGATTTTTTTTCATAATTTGACATCCTACGAGGCATCACAAATTGCTAATTTTAAGTTACATCCTATGAAGCTAAGTAAGAGACCAAGTTAGACTTTTGAAACTGTCAAATGCCTATCACACACAAATTAAAATAAGTTTAAAGCAAAATTTTCAAGTAAAATTTTTAAACAAAGTATAAGATTAGTCTAGTAAGATCAGGTGAAGTTTATTGCATTCATGTCAATTAGGGAACTAGATGGAACTCCATTAGTAAAAGCTTATCTAAATATTTTTAATCATTAAAAGTTAATTATTCATTGTTTGAATGAAACTTAAAGAAAAATTTCAATAATTTAAATTTTTCTAAATGTCAATTTTTTATTTCAAGATGAATGATTAACCAAAAATTGATAGGAAGTATTAAATCAATTTTTCTATGTAGTCAATTTTTTTAGTAAGCTTTGAATCTTGGACATTTTTTAAATTTAAAGAAAGGAGGGTCCCCATTCTAGGACTAGGAGGTAATTGATCATCAATAGAATGATAATGAATAATTTTAGCATCTCAAGCTTGAATAAGACCTCATAAGAATAGATCCTCTAAGTTATATCCATCATCATAATTAGGTATATGAATATCAATGCTGTAGGTAGGGATGACCTGGTCATTTGATGTGGTATGATGAATGGAAGGACAAGTCTTAGTTAAGATAGAGAGTATATCATCATAAGGTAGTTGATGGGAATGAGGGTGTAAAGAAGGGGGAAGTTGAGAAATGATGTGAGGTGATAGATCTAAGGTTTTAATCTTGAGATTGATCTCATCGGGCTCATCATCATCAGAAACTAGAAGGTTAGGGGGTACATTCTCGATGAGTCCAGGGTGAAGATTGTAACCTTGGGTGCAATTGATAAAAAATTTAAATTATTGAGATTCACAAAATGGAACACTTGTCAAGGGTTTAAGGGTAATAATATTGAATACACCATAGTCTTGGAATTATTCAAAATTCCAAGGATTAATGTCACCTTGAATTCTATAGATGGCTCCATTGTGAGGAAATTTGACACATTGGAAAGTATAAGAGGAAACTGCTCTCATGCAATGAGTCCATGGCCCATGCAGTATAATGTTATAGGATAGAGGAAAGTTGAATATCATCACCTTCACACAAATGATGATGGGTGGGATGGTAATAGGGAACCACACAACCTAGAGGAGACATTTGCCTTTGGTCATAACCTTGACATGTTTTGCATGTGGATTTAAGATTACATTAATAATATCTAAGGGTTTTGATAAAATCAAGAGAGGCAACACAAGTGCCAAAACCCTTATCAATCAAAACATGTTTTCTTGGATATCACCAATTCAGACACTGATAAAAGGAAGAGGATCATCCACATAAAGCATAATCTCATTGAGGATCATAGAAGTAATGGGAAATTTGATTGAAAGATAAGTGTCTAGTGTTTCATCTACATTTATGGACATTTCTTCACACTATTATAAAATGATATCTTCTAATTTGGATAAGGTGGCTTCACATCCTACTAGGGGAGGATGAGGGATGTTCATTTTGAACAAAAGTTGCATAAGATAATTGCAATGATGTGGATAGGTTCACATAATTTTGAGAATTAGGATTTAAGATGGGAGATTAGTAAGCTCTGTAATATGATCCCATTCATCATAACCCATAAGAGGACTATTGGAAAGAGGTGCATGGTGTTAAAAGAGGTCCTCAAAAGGAGGATCCAAAGTGCATGTGAATTAATGTTAATAAGAGGTGGAAGGTTTAATTAAAGGAGAAGTTTGTTGATCATTTTTAGAAGAATGGTTAGTTGATGTAGGTTGGGTTTGAGAAGAAGTGTTGATAGAAGGTTGAGTATCATTAGTGATGGTTAAAGAAGCTAGAGTTATGGTATAAGTGGTATGAAAAGTGTTATCCAAGGTAGGTGATGGAATTAGTTCATTAAAAGATATAAGGTCTTCTTACCCCAACTCTATTAAGTGATTTGGAGAAGAGTCTTGGATAAAACAAAATGTGTGAGATAATTAAGGGGTATGGATCAGAAGAGGATTGACAAAAGTAACCACCCTTTGTATATTAATAATATTGACCACATTATATTCAAGAGTAAGGTCAAAAAGACTTTTACCATTATTGGTAGAAGGGGTATGCTTGTCTTGGTTATCTTGGTGATTTGGAATAGGATCTTTATATATGGACAAATAAGCATTAGCCTAGTTTAAAGCTTGAGATTTATTATGTATTTCATGGGATTTGAAATCAATGTCATAGGCTTGTTAACATTTACAAATTATAGAATCATGGTAAAACTTTGTGACCAATAAGGAAATCAATATCTAAATTATGAAGTTTTATACAAGTCTCATGAGAATGATCCCAACTAATGTGAAACTAACAAAATTTATTGGGATCATACCAAGATTTCATAGGACTAGTGGGGTCAAGTTCTCATGGGAGAGGCCTTGGTAAACACTTTTGTAATTTTGATACGGATAATGGTTTATGAGCATTGATGTTATTAATTAAATATAAATGATGATTAGTGATTTGGTTTGGAGGGAAAGCTTATTCTAGAGTTTGGTTGGGAATAATAACTTGAATAGTGTGAATGGTATTATAAAAGTCCATGACACCATCATTTTTAGTATGAAAATTCTTATTTTTGATTAACATGAAAGTACCCATAGAAGGTTGGGATGGCTCAAATTGATGCATGAGGAAATCTTGACACTTAGATTGATCTATATCCTCTTCTAAAGTATATGGTGAGAGAACCTGAACTTGATATTTCAACATGGGAAAAACAATGTTGGTAAATAAAATAAATGGTTGTCATCTACCATATTATGTTCACATTTGTTAGACAAGGTCATCCATTATTCGATAAAATATTATGAAATTTTGATTTCAAGCTACTTACAATTGATAAAATGGGCCAAGGTATTCTTAGGGAGGTCACTAGTTTAGAATCCTTGGTCTAGAGCATTGACTAAGTCTTCTAAACTATTGATGGAATGAGATTTGAATTTGTTGTATCAATATAAATCATCATTTGTGAGATTTTTAGATAATATATTAGTAGAAACAAAGGTATTTAACTTGACCTAGTCTTTATATAGATTTACAAATGTTTTTAGGTGAAGAGTAGGATCAGTTGACCCATTATAAGTAATGGTAAGGGTGATACCTCCTATATAAATATTAGCAATTTGTGATGGCAGAGGCTCATTTTGAAAATTATTGATTGTTTTATTAATAAGGGGAGGTTTAGGGATAAGATTACCATGGGAATCCCAAAGATGAAGAGGGGGAAATTTTGGTTATGCATGCCTCATGACATTTGTTGAGGGTGGTTTTGAAGATGGATAAGATGATTTTGCATTTACATCATTTGATTTTCATTATTAGCTTGGAAATATTTCATTTGATTAGGAGTTTATACTAATATTTGATGAGTTTGAGATATATTATTGGTATTGTCAAGTATTATAATTGGTAAGAGTGGCTTAGGTACCACTATGGTTTTTAGTAGTATCTTGAGAAGAATTGTTTTTGATTAAGTAAGGCGGCAAACCAGGGGCCAAACCTTATATAGTCAAAAAAGACAAGAAGGCAGGCAAACAAAAGATGCCTGTAGAGAAACAATGGCACATCTGATAACAACAGTCAGAAACAAAACATAAGCAATGGAAAGACCAGAGTCAAAAAGGTCTTAACTACATAACTATTGATTTAACAAGATCATTAAGTTTCTCATTCTCCATGTTGTCAGCATTCCTAGTATGACCCACCACTTCCAGCATAGACATATTTAGCAGAATTATATTTTGAAGGCCTTTGGTGAAGACCTTCTCCAGCTTTTGAATTCAATCCTTCAAGGCCCCAATTTTAATTTTCCAATCAGTCTCATTTTCCATGCCCTGACCAACTTCCTCAACAAACATCTTCCCCTTATTGTCAATAGCTCCCATAGTGTCATCACCCTACTCTTTAGTGACCTCAACATCCTAAGAAACATGTTTCCCTCTAGTGTCCTCCAAAATTTCCTAGATTTCTAGCTCTTTAGACTCTTCTTCTTGGGTTGCTTCATCTGAAGCACTTTCAAAATAATCAATCAGTATGGCCTTTAGGGCTAGTTTACTAGCAATCGACCTCGACCTGTGCACTCCAGAAGGGAAACCTTCCATACTAATTTTGGAAGACTTGTGAGGTTTGCTGCCTTGCCCCTCCATGGCCCTACCTGGATTCCTGTGGGTCCCTTCTGTAGTCTCTTCAAAATTTTCTTCTTCTCCATCAACCTTCCTCTTCTTTTCCTTTTTTCTCAAAAATGAGGTGGGGGTATTAATAGGGGTCTTAATAGGAGTGGAGAAAGGGACATCATTAGTTTTGGTAGGAGCAGGGGAAACCCAAGATTCATCAATTGCATTGCCAAACATCGAGTTGGAGGGAATGTCTTCACTAACACCTCTGATAATCTTGTTTGGCTCAAGGGCATGGTGAAAATTGTAGAGATATAAAATAAGCCCTTGGTGTAGGGGAATAGGTTTTATATCTAGTTTCTTGGCCATTTTAGTTTTCACCCTTAGGATAGAGTGTTCCAAGGAGGAAAGCAGGTAAAAAGGAAAGTTGATAATAGCATTGCATCTAAAATGATTTAACAAAGGAAGGTGGTAGTTATAAAACCTAGTATAATGCCCCTCGAGAGTGAAGTACTTCATGATAATGAAGCACACTCCATCCCATGGCTTTAGAAGTTTGGCATGCTCAAACCCTCCTTGATATGGGATGAGTTCTTCTCCTTCACCTAGAAATAGTTTGTGGCTAGCCATATCCATGATTTTGGTTTTCCTTTGGAGCTTTATACCTTGCATGGTCATTATTGTGGCCATATAAATCACATTTTTAGAGATTTCAAAGCTAATACTGCCCACAGTGACCTGCCTATTCAACCAAGATCTCATGAACTGCTTAGACAAATTTTCATCATAGCTATTCAGCCTTTCCAAATATGGGTTGATACCTCTTTTTTTACAATAATGCCAGACAAGTGGATTATCTTTAAATTCATAGCAAGAGACAGGTTCAATTCAAATATGGTCTCCCCCCATTTTATAATTGTAGCCCCAGCCATTGAAATTCCCAATTTCCACCTTTAGCTTCAAACAAGTAGATAGCCCTTGCTTCCGTTTGTGTTGAATGTAGATGTGAAGGCTCATTTTATGATATGCCCTATAGCAGTGATGTTGTCTACTCCCATGCTTGAAAATAATTCCCCCTTGGTTTTCATGATGTAACCCATGTACCTCCACCTCATGATACAAATAATTAATAATGATAATCAAGGAGGTACTAAGGTTATCATTTTTTGAGATCCCCAATGGCCTTCTCCATGTGGACCACCTTTGAAATCTATCCTTGTCATCAATGTGCATCATTCCTAATCCATCATCTCCTTCTAAATGATCCCCCTAATGTTTAGGGGAATATGAGCACCTTGTTGCCACACCCTCCATCCTGAGAATTGCTGACTAAGGTTGGCACAAGCATTAACAACCCTGTTGCCTTCTCTGTAGGTATGGGAAATCTCAACTTCAAAAAACTTTTGTAAAAGAAATTGGATATCAGTAATGATGTCTTTTAGCTAGATTTAAATGTTAGATGCTTTATTAACGACATCTATGACCACCTTAGAATCTCCTTGAATATTCAAATTCCTTATTCTTAGGGATATAGCTAACTTTAAACCCCATAGTAAAACCATAGCTTCAACGTAATTATTGCTCTAGAAACCAATTCCACCAGCATAGATAGCAGACATCCATCCTTTATCATTCCTTATAATTCCTCCTCCACTAGCTTTACCATTCAACTTGGATGCCCCATCAAAGTTAAGTTTCATCCAATTAGGTTTAGGTGGGATCCATTTAGTATAAAGTCTTTGTAGAATTTTGGAATTATCATACCCAGGGATAAGGTTTAAAACCTTCCATTTGGCAGTAATTTGGCTTTTAGATTGAGATAGGGGTTTCTCCGCAACACTATTATGAGCTATTATAACACTTTCCAAAATGGTCCTAGCAAAGGAGTTAAACACCTGAGAAGAATTTCTAGCAGTGTCCCTAAAAATTCTGTGATTGTGCTCTTTCCATAAATTCCAACTCAAACATGGTAGAACTTGCTTCCATAATTTCCTAATCCAAGGATGTGTGAAGGTTGAGTTCTAGCTGAGAATTACTTCTTTAAGGTCAGAATTGCAAACCCATTCAATACCAAAGTTGTTAAGTATTGTGCCCCATAAATCCTAGGAAAACTCATAGTGGATAAAGAGGTGTGAAACTGATTCCTCTTTTGAACCACAAAGAAAACATCTGTTAACCAAAGTAAACCCTCTCTTTTGAAGGTTGTCCTAGGTAAGGATTTTGTTATGGGCAGCAGCCCACCAAAACAAGTTGATCTTTGGAATAAGTTTATGATTCCAAACCTTTTTCCATACCTCTTTGTTTTGAGCTTTAGGAGTAAGCAGACAATAAGCAGATTTGATAGCGAATGATCCATTCTTATCTGGCCAACAGTATTGTTCATCCTCTCAAGGGAAGAGAGGGATTCTAATCTCCTGAATGCACTATTAGATCTCCCAGAATCTTGGGAGAAGCTCAGGCCTATGCACATAACAATCCAAAAGGTTTTTCTAGCTCCTTATTCCATTATTATTTTCTATATAATCACTAACCCTATCTCCAAAGAACTGGGTAGTCAAGTTAGCAATTTCTCCATAGTTTCCTTGAGAGATGAGAGCCTTATCCTTTAACCAGCTATCCTCCCAAAATTTAATATGCTAGCCATTTCCAAGTTTCCACCTAATTCCATGTTTGAGAAGGCTTCTACTTTTTAGCATTTTATTCCATATCATAGATCCCTAGGGTAATCCCACCTATTGAAGAAAGTTGGAGTCATCAATGATATGCATGTATTTGGCATACATTATTTCCCCCCACTCACTGTTGTTATGGATCAGGTTCCAACTAACTTTTGAGAGAAGGGCTTTGTTCATGTTCCTGATGGATCTAATATTAAGTCCACCATGAGATTCTGGAAGACACACTTTTTCCCATCTGACTAAAGAAATTATCTATTTGTCTTCCACTCCCATCCATAAAAAATTCCTTTAGATCTATTCTAGTTTTTTAGCAAAATACATAGGAATTTTGAAAAGAGACATGAAGTAAGTAGGAATACCTTGCAGTGAAGCTCGAAGAAGTTACAACTTACTAGCACTATTGAGTAGTTTCCCCTTCCACCCAAGAAGTTTCCTCTATGTTCTTTCCACAATTCCATTCCAAAAACTTGGGAATACCTCTTTGACTGAGAGTGGGAGACCCAGGTAGGTAGCTGGCAGGCCAACTTCAGCACATTCTAATATATCAATGATTATATGTCTAATCTCATTAGGAGTGTTGAAGAAATACACATTGCTTTTCTAGAAATTTATCCTTTGTCCTAATTCTCTAGCATAATCATTTAATATATTCTTCCATCTTCTATCTTAAATCATTGATGAGATGACAAATAAAATGGTATCATCCACAAACTACTGTACAACCATAATATGAAGGGAAGAGGCAGGTTTGATGCCTACTAGCTCTTTTGAGACTATATTTGTTTGTATGTATCTTACTAGTGCCTCAGCCATAATGATGAATAGGTATGGGGAGAGAGGGTATCCTTGATGAACTCCTCTTGAGGATGAGAAAAACCCTCTAGGAACACCATTAACTAGCATTGAGAATTTAGCAGAAGAGACCCCATTCCATAACAAGTGAGACATTTTATCATTAAACCCAAATTTTTTGATCACTTAGAACAGAAAAGTCCATGAGACTCTATCATAGGCTTTAGAAATATCAAGCTTGAGAGCCATCCCATGGATTCTAATATTATCCATGGAGTGAATAGTCTCATGTGTGGTGATCAAAACATCAAGAATCTACCTGCCCAGGATGAAACCTTTTTGAGCAGGAGAAATAATTTTGTCAAGCAAGGGTTGAATCCTCATGACCAACATTTTAGTACATATCTTATACACAGTGTTGCATAGACTAATGGGTCTGAAATTAGTGAGGTGTGAAGGTTGAGATTTTTTAGGAACAAGTAAAATGAAGGTATTATTAACTTGTTTCAAAAGTTTTCTTGATCTAAAAAAATCACGAACGACAGCTGTGAGGTCCGCTCTTACAATCTCCCAATATTCCTAAAAGAATATAGGCAAAAAGCCATCAGGACCCAAGGATTTAAAAGCACCCATGGAGAATAAAATAAAATGGACTTCTTCCTCAGATATAAGATTTAACATTTCTAGATTATCTTCTTTTGTTATCAAACAGGGGATTTTATCAATGAATTGATTCATAGGTCTATCAATTCTATCATTATTGTTTTCTTCCATAAGCAGGCTCTGAAAGAAAGCCCTAGATTGTTCCCCTATTTATTTATCTTTAGTAATAATGTCACCATTATCTAGGAAAAGCTTAATTATAGAGTTAGCTTTCTTATGTTTCATAGCAGAGAGATGAAAAAAAGCAGTGTTCCTATCCCCCTCTTTAAGCCAATGAACATGATATTTTTGTTTCCAAAAAACCTCTTCTCTTTCCATAAGATTCTTCCATTCTAAAGATAAGATATTCTCTTCTTCTAAGGTGCCCTCAGATTCATCACCTTGATTTATTAGTTGTTGTATAGCCTTGAGTTTTCCCACTATATTTTTCTTCTGTTGGAAGACC
Organism: Torreya grandis; assembly: GCA_037957365.1. Classification (NCBI taxonomy): domain Eukaryota; kingdom Viridiplantae; phylum Streptophyta; class Pinopsida; order Cupressales; family Taxaceae; genus Torreya; species Torreya grandis. The sequence continues at coordinate 305,096 of JARHVA010008945.1, read as the reverse complement.
TGCCCAAAGCTGTATCTGTTCCAGCCATAAACTTCTTGTTTAATGTGCTGGAGTTTCTTGACTATTCTAAACATGGGAGTACCTTGAATGGGAATTTTCCACCATTGGTCCACCATTTGTCTAAATCCTTTGTGTTTGATCCACATAGCTTCAAAATGGAATGAGGGAGGTCTTGAATGTCCTTGTTCCCTCCAATTGAGGAAAATTGGGTAGTGGTCAGACATGGTTCTAGGGAAAGCCTGTGCATGTATATTTTGTTAATAAATACAATTACTTGATATTATAAATCTATCTAATTTAACCTAAATCATTTGATCTCCTCTTCTTCTATTGGTCCAGGTAAAATTTTGGTTTTGCAGCTCTAAGTCCAATAATCCCCAATCATTGATGAATTCAGCAAAGTCGAACATGCTATCTAAGTAATTAATAATTCCACCCTATTTTTTAGAAGGGTATAAAGGAGTGTTGAAATCTTTGGCTAACATCCATTTAGTGTTCTATGGATTATTCTTGAAGCTGCTCAAGTCTATCCATGTTTTTTGTCTCAAAGCTCTGTTATTCGGTCCATAGACATTGATCAATGTCCAGTTCAAGGAATTCATGGAAAAATTGATGATCAAGAATTGCTTATTATGGGCCATAAGATATCTTATATTTTAGCACTATTCCACATAGTGACAATCCCCCCTAAATCCCCTTCAGTAGGACTAATACAAAAAGCCACCTTAGGCCATATATAGTCAAGAATTTTCACAAAATTCTCCTCATTCATCTTGACTTCTTGAAGTAGTAAAATATCTAATTTATTATCTAAAATTTAGTTTTTAACCTCAAACTACTTTGAGGGACTATTAAATCCCCTTAGATTCCAAGATAATATTCTCATTTTAAGAGTTTGGGGGGTTAGGTCTCCAGTGTTTTCTATTTTCCACTGGCAATCTCCCTAGCAATCTCTCTTTGTCTTATTTCTCTTAGGGTTGGCCTCCCTTGTTTGGTCTCAATGCCAACATGTACAATTTTTTTAACTTTCTAGATATTTTTCTTTAGGGTAACCCATTCCTCCTGTTCATTACTACCACTTTGTCCTACTACCCCTATTTCTAAGTAGTTTCCTCATTGGTCTCCGACTTCTAGAGCATGAAAAATGACTATATTTAACTATGGTTTTGCTACTCCTTTAGTGTAATTTTTGGGTGTTACTTCTTCTTGTCTAACTCTTGGAACTTTTTCATCTTCATTAACTTCCTCTAGCAAAAGGTTACCTCTTACCTCTTCCTTAGACATATTAGTCTATTTTTCTTAAGTGTTGACTACATTAAATATAGCCTTCTAACTATCATCAGATACTATATTTTCCTTTAGGACAACTTTTCCCTCACTACTAGTGATATCCTCCTTTCCCTTCTCCTCCTCTCCTTTTTTTTAGCCTTTTGACTATCATCTAATGCTATATTTTTCTTTGGGATAGCTTTTCCTTCACTACTAAGGATATCCTCCTTTCCCTTCTCCTCCTCTCCTTTTTTTGTATTGTCAAGATTTTCCACATTACTCTCCATTTCATGCTTGTTGTTCACTTGATCTTCCCCTTCATTATAGGAATCATCTTTCCTCCCCCTTCACTTCACTATTTATTATGTCATTAAATGCCCCTTCCTCTTACATTTTGGCAGAAAGTGGTAGAATTTTCATAAATAATTAGCTGTGTCCAGGTCCCATATTTAGAGTTTAGCTTTATGGTCATAGGGAGAGTCTTATTTATTTCAACATTAACACAAAGTCTAGCATATACACATCTAGACTTTATTCTGGTTATATGATCTGAAGTGAAATATTGGCTAATAAAATTGCCAATAGCTGTGAAAATGTTTTCATCCCAAAATTCTAAAGGGAACCCTCACAGTCTTACCCAAGCAGGAGTAGTCTTGTTGAGATCTGAGTTAGGATCAAATCCTAGTTTCCACAAGCATAAGGCAAGAGAATGTGGTCCATATAGCTAGGTTCCTCTATAAAGGGTAGAGATCATGTCCTCCCTATTCATAAATCTAAAAAGGAATAGACCTCTTGCCATGGTAGTGATCAAAACACTACCTTTAACTTTCCACTTAGACAGAACCCATTTCCTAACCATTTTGATATTAGGATGGAAATAAAAAAAATTACCTACCAGCGTAGGGTCCATGGATGCCATGATTTTCTCCACCAAATCATTTGGGATAATCAGTGTTGTGCCTTCTAAGATAACAGGGAAGCTTGACATGCCTTTCGAGGGACACGCCTTTTCACTTGTAAGTGCCTTCTTCCATCCGTTGGATGGACTATCTACTACCATATTCTTGGATAGATCCCCAGAGGTACTACCACCTATAGTGACCTCTATTGGATTTGTGATCCCATTGGTTGCACTCAGGGGACCCAACTAGGCAAGAAAAAACTAGTTTCAAATATTGTCCACATGCCAAGGTAAATTCCTTGTTCATCTTGAGAAGAATTGTTAGTAAGTGAGGCACTACTGGCATAATTCACTTGTTAGTAAGTGAGGAACTAGTAGAGGGATGAGAATAAGCATCACTAGAGTCATGATTAATATGGGTATAAAATGATGCACTAGTGGAATAATTGAGAAGAGAGGGTCTTGAAAGAGGCCTACTATATGCAGAACCTGTAATGTTAGTACATATACTAGACATGGAGGTGGAGGAAATAAAAGAGGAAGATGTCATGGTATGAGAAGGGGTCAAATTAGAGGGAAGAGGATAAGAAGAAAATAATATATTATCTCCAAATACATGTGATAATGTGGGAGAAGGTTAATGGGGCTCCTCGATTTGACCACTTATCATGAGATGGTAAATAGTATAAGGATATTTTCTTTGATGTTGAGGAAACTCATTGATGAAGAAGAGAATTTATAGGGTATGCTCTAATTTAGGTTGATATTCAAATTATAAGAGAGGATTATAGAGTGAATAGGAATGAGGAGGGGTCCCATAATTTTTAGTGTAAGTGGCTAAATTCACATTAATTTCATCTAGGGTAGGAACCACATGTTATCTATGGGAGAACCTATTAGGTTTGGTAAGACTCAACATATTTATTGAATTAAAATAAGTGTTGTATTCAAATAGGAAGTTAATAATGAGTAAGAGAGATTAGGTAAGGTAAATATGATGTAAAGTAAAAATGTAGGAATGATATAGATAAGCATATAGAGGTGACTAGGTCAACCTAGTACTATTGGATAGAAGGCAAAAGAGTACATAGTCAACCAGGTTGACTTAGTACTATAGATAGGAGAAGAAATAATTTTATAAGAATATATATTTGATGAGGTTTACTTAGTAGTATAGGATGATAGTAATAAAGGAGTACTAGGTTGAATAAGTTGACTCATTACTACAATCAAGAAAAAAGATAGTTTGTAAGAAACTATGTTAAACAAAATGAAAATGTATTAAAAATAATGAGATTTTTTACAATGTAATTTTAAAAAGTAAATTTGAGTAAATACACAAGTAATTATATCATTGATAATTATCCAATTGGAACACAACACAAAACCTTACACCAACACTAGCCAATGCAATTTTTTGTAATAAAACATAGAATGAGCAAAGAGCAAGTAGTCAATCAAAAGGGATAAAATAGAAATAGAAAGAAATATATGGATGGTTTTAGGATTTTTAGGGTGAAATGGATCTATTTTGGCAATGGTACTAGCTTGGCATTAGGGCCTACCCCTCACTTCATAATTCTACAATGATAAGGGTGTCAGGTGCTTTGCCAATATATACCATTAACCACATGTTTATACTTGGCCAAAAAACCAAGTTATCTTCCTCTTTGGTGATTAAATCCAAGTAGGTAGGCCTTAAGTAGATAAATTTTAAATGCATTTTGAAATTATGTGATCTTGTAGTGTGTGAAAAAACAAAAAAAAATAGTACAACTAAATTATGTATTGAAAAACCACCTAATTAGACTATGTGAAATATTCAAGCATGAAAAAATTAAAATTGAAAGTGTGAATTAATTACTAGAATATAATTTTTAATTCCTAATTTAAGAATGGTATAGATTAAATTTAGATGACATTGTATGAAAACATTATAAAACAAAGTTTATAGTGTCACTATTTTACTATATAATCAAGAGTCCTTAAGAACTAAGTCAACCAGGGCAACTTAGTCTTTCAGATAGAAGAAATACTAAAAATTTAAGTCAATTAGGTCAACTTAGTTTAATGTAGGATTTCAGTTTTGAAGACTAAAAACTTACACAAAATAAAACTATAATGAAGTACTAAATTGAAAGAGAGAGAAAGAAAGGAACCTTAGTGGCTTGGAAGATGATAAAGATTGAAAAATTTATACTTAAGTGCCTTGAATGTTGTTTGTAATTTATACCAACTATGTCAATTGGCTCAACCTAGCTATATGAAACCATGTTTGCTAAAACTTGTTAAGATGTTTAAGTCAACCTAGTCAATGTAGTTTGTTATATGGATGTTATTTGTGAGACTAAGTTGACCTATTTGACATAGTCTATTATTCTAGGACTGAATAAGAGTACTATGTCAACCTTTTTGATCTAGTAACCTATATATAATGAAGACATACACAAAAATAATAGAGTCATTTTGATGTGATTGTGTGTTAAACATTTGTATAGAAGTTATAACTATATCAGCCTGGTTGACCTAGTATCAAGAATATATAAAAATAATAAAATGATAGAAATGAAAATCATGAAATAAAACCTGTAAGGTTTAGATTCACATTGGGTTCACCATAATTTATGAAATAAGAAATGAATCAAATCTATAAATTAATCATACCTCAAAGAAGATATATCTTACTTACATTTCTAATTGGGGATACATTAGATAATCAAGGTCATGACTAATATGGATCCAGTAGACCTAATCAAGGGATATATTACTACAATAATATTAATATGGATGGTTTCAAATCCTCTAGTAAATAAAAACTATGTAATAAACCTAACTAGGTCTTATGTTTTCATACTTACTAAACTAATAAGTAAAGCAAAAATCTAATCTAGTGCTGACAAAAAATTATGGAATAAATAAGGGTGTAATAAATAATAAAAGTAAACATGCATATAATAAATATATTCATGTCAATATATATGGAATCCTAATTCATATCTATCTACTCTTATGAAGGAGGAACAAAGTTGGGAATACTTACCTTTGAAGATGAACCTACCAAACCTTAATCTCTCTTTTGGTGAAGATGCTTCAAAAGAGGTCATTGTGTTATGTAAGGATGATAAATATAAATAATTTATAGGTTACACAACCTATAAATGCATCCAAAAATATTCTCCATAAGACAAGTTGCATATCTCCAAAGAAAGTTTGAAACCCTAAGCTTGCTCCTTAAGTAGAATGGTGGATAAATAGATGGGAAATATACCTTAATTATTCTTATCTTATTTTATAAATTGAAAAATTAATGTGGTTATATAGGTGGATATAACCCTGAAATATTCCAAAAGTTTCATCCAATAAGGTCAACCCAATTGACTTAGTATCATAATTGAAAAAACTCAGTAGGTCATGAATTATGTCAACCAGGGGCCGACCTAAACCCTTAATAAGTTTTATAAATAAGAATAAAAGGTTGACATATTCATGTAAACTATAAAAAGTGGTTTTATTTTATTATTAGCCAATTTTTCCCTACATACAAAACTTTTCCTAGATGGATTAGTGTTCTGAAAGTCTTGGACTAGAGTGAGAAGTTGAGCAAAATCCCTATTATGTGAATGATCAAATGGATTAGAATTAGATATAGAATTATAATATAAATAATACAATAGGTTTCTATGTTATTCATGTAATTTAGGGGGATTAAGTATTTTTTCTCAAAGTCTCAAAGTTTTATCAAAGATTTGAATGGAGAAAGATGAAAAACATAAGCCTACAAGAGCTAGACATTCATGACACGTAATGAAAAAATGAACAAGTCAGTTCACTTATACATATTAATAAGTATACTTGGGAGCCCCATAAAAGTCAAATAATAGCATGAAAATGATTTTATTTATTCCATGAATACCCTCTACAAATTTTGTATCTTGATGAGTTGTCTATCTCAAGATATAAGCCTTAAAAGTTTAACTAGCAGAGTGAGATGTGCATGAGGATGTCAAGTTAAAACCATGAGAAATAGACATTTAAATTCAAAATATTTAAATGATATTTACAATAAATGTAGATCTAACATGTGTTGAAATATAGCTTGAGTGGAATATATATCAACATCACATTGATAAAATATTGAGGTTGTGGGCTCAAGTAGATCTACGGTGCATGTTTAATCACGTAGATAGAGATCAATGATTAACACCAAGTCAATAATTTATTGGATCCTAAGGATGAATGTGAGGCTGAAAAGTGGCACGATATTAATGAATTAAGGGATCAATAGTGCACATTTGATCAAGAAGATAAAATATTAATTACACATGTTAGATCGTAGGCAAGATCAATGATGCGAGTGAGGTCAAGAAGTCAATTAAAATAGATTAAATTAAAGGCTAACACATGGAAAAAATGCATTATTCAAATAAAAATTGACTGTAGAATCCATTTAAATAATGTAGATATGACAAGTGTCATAATTTGGAAACCTAGATCAAGATCAATAGTTGACAAAGAAATTCAAATCCAAAATACTTCAAATGGAGATCAAATATGATCTAGGTAAATCTATAATGGGTATTTCAAAGGGGCCACCATTAAAGCTTAGTCAAGACCTCTAGTCAAAGATTTAAAACATACAAGGTCCATTTTTGGGGGTTGTAATATTATTTCATGACTATGATCATTGTTATTTAAAGAAGATCCTTAAATATAATGAGTTCTTGGATTCTGTAAGGTTCAAAATAAAAATAGGTTTATTTAAACCTAATATAGTTCTAGAACAAGGCCACATAGCATGATAGGATTTTCATTGACATGATGACTATAGGAAAACTCATAAATAGGATTGGTTTAAATTTATAGTAAGACATGTTCTTAGATATTAAAGTAGGGGAAAATGTGTGATTATGGAGAAGTGTCTCATGCTTAAACAACCATTGACAAATAGGTACCTACAACCACTCAAAATAAATATAGTCATGGCTTTGTTAGATCAAGAGATATGAGGATTGTGTTTCTATAATGAATCTAAGTAAAAGAAGGAATAGAGTCCAAATAAGGAGATCTAATGGTTGAATAATTCATTTGGATAATTTAATAAAATTTTTATAGGCTTTCCCTTCATGGTAGGATCATGACTTACCATCCTTAGCAATTTCTTATCTTCTAGTATGTTTCTTAACCAATGAGAAACATTGAAATCCTTTAGGACAAATGAAATGTTAATTTGTTTATGATGGATTTGTCTTGATTGAATCAAAATTTGGTTGAGAATTCATGGAAGGTGGTGTTAGATCATTTGTTTTTTTATGATGGCATGCTCCCTCTCTCTCTTACCCTTTCTCTTATATCTCCTATTTTCTTTCCCATTATAAATGGTTTCTTAGTTTTAGATAGATTCTTTTGATTCCAAAAATAAGAGAAATAGAATCTAATTTAATAAGGATAAACCTTATAAAAATTTGTATGAAATACCTCTTGAAGAAATAAATAATTTATTTACCTATCTCTTGCCTTTGAAATGCTTAGTAAGCTTATGCATGATGGCATTGTGAAGGAGAATCTTCCATGTCCATTGTCCTTTATTTCCTACTTTTAGGTATTTTAAAGTTAGTTGTAGGTATAAAATTGTGTTATTTATACCATTAATTTAATCTTGGTGTGAGTCTTAGAATTCCTCTTTGCTTCATTCATTGTTTGGGGAACCTAGTTCATGAAATACTTATGCAATTAGCTAGATTTTTAGATTGTGTGAGCTAGTATTGTCTTATGCTTCTTTAGTGTATATTTCATACTTGGGTGAGTTTTCATTTAAAATATGGTGCATCAAATTTTTATCTTTCTTAATAACCCTTTACCTCTTTCTAACCCTTTTCCTAGCAAAAACATTAGTATAGATGATCCATTAAGAGGAATCCATCCTTATCTAGAGGTTCAACCTCAACATAGGATACCCATAGCCTAAGGTTATTACCATTATGCATCTTATTTGGGGAGATCATAAATAACCCTCCCCATGGGTAAAAATTAGGCCTATAAGAATTTTTGGCATGCCTAGTGGGATTCTTCTAAGAGAATGTTGGTTAAGTGATGCTAATCTAATCAATTTGTATCAATTATAGCTTTCATGCAATAGTATCTGGTGACTCCAAAAGCAACACTCAACATTATAGTTTAGATTAGTATCTATCTTTCATGACAAAAGTGACTACAATATCAAATTCTAGAGGTATTCCTTTTGAATTTATTGAATTTTCTTTAAATTTAGTAAAAAGTTCAAGATTTTCTAGTACACATCCATATAAAGGAAAATTTTCTCTAAAACCAATTTCAAGGTATACCCCTACAAGAAGGTCTTTTTTAGGTCATTTTATTACCATGGTATTCCCTAGAGATTTTTATTTTATGGATTTTAATGGTCAAATTAATTTGTACCTCCATCAATATGATCTTGTTCTAGTAGCATCTCTTAAAAGTGTTACTTCACAAGATACCAATCTACAACCTATTCTAAACACCTTAGAGACATAACCAACTTCTATAATATTTATGACATAACTAAAGAAAATTTAGATATTATTATATTAGCCATCTCATTTAAGGGTAAAACTTTAGATTGGTATATAAACCTTAAACCCAATTCTATCACATCATGTGACTAGCTAGGTGATGCATTATGTAAAAGATTTGAAGACAAAAGTGACCATTTGTCACTTGTAGAGTTGTTAACCACAATCAAGAGGGATCCTCATGAGGTTATACAAGATTTCAATTAGGCCTACTCCAAACTTTTTTTTCCTTTACTATTTGAAATCCCTCAACAATGATATTATAGTATGATCCAGTCTATGGGAGGGAACACACTACCAAATGCTTATGAAGTGGCAATCAGAGCATAAAATTGTCTATTTAAATATGACAAGCTTACACCTAGACCACCAATGCCTTTATTCCCTAATATTCAACCACCTCATATCATTATTCCTCCCCTTGTTTCTATTCCACCTATGCTAACACTTATTGCCATACCTACACCAAGTAGGAAAAGGCTTCAAATAGTCAATCTAGTGAATCCCAAGAAAACAAGAGTTTCCAAGATCTTAAGAGCATGTTTTAGTCCTTTGGGAATGAGTTGGTAAATGTGAATAGGTAGCAAGCCCAATTTAATAGACCTTATCAAACTACATATCAACCTTCGTAATAGTCTTATCAAGTAAATAGTCTACCCTATAAAGGAAATTTCCAAGGACAAGGGTAGCTTAACAATGTTAGGAAACATCATTATTATCTAAATGCTATAAGCACCTCTAATACTTTGGTCCCTATTGAGAATATGATTTCTCAAAAAATTGAGGGTACCATGCCTTCGAATCAATATTTTAGTCAATCCATTATCCCAAATATTGAGTTAAATCAAGCTTTCAATAAACAATGCCATCAACATGATAGCTATGGATACAACCACACCCTTATGGATTAGAGTGCCAAAGTACCCATGATAAAAAAAACTAGAAAACCCTCAATAGGTCTAAGGGTATAATAAGGGACCAAGGTATTTGGCTACTACAATGGTAAATTATGACCAAGAATAATGCTATGCATTCAATCATCAACATAGTTCTAGACAAACATACATTCTAGTGGTAGCTAATAAAAGGTTTAAAATAATGAACATAGCTGGTATCCAGGAACCAATCAAAGAGCTTCCTATAATTACTCCTTTACTATCAAATATAAAATAACCTACTACTATCCCAAGGGTCCCAATTGCCCTAGAGAATCAAAATCAATGGAATGCCTTTGTACCACAAAAGTCATAAGTTTAAGGTATAGATATGGCTCCTAAAGTATAAGAAAAATTTGGTGGTTTACCCATAAACATTTCTGAAAAATAAAAAAATCCAATGTGAGTGTGCTAATGTGGGACATGATTTCTATGCCTAGTCAAGTGGACATCCTTCAATAAGGATTGTCAAAGATCAATGTTTCAAATAAGCCACCAAGCAAGTAAAATGTAGTCTTCATCAATGAAACCAAAGGACCCAATGAAAGGAAATAAAATAACGTGGTCAATCTTCCTCCCTTCTATATTTAAATGGTCATTAGTGACTACTTGGTACAGAACTACATGGTGGATAGTGGAGTAAGCACCATAGTGATGCCAAAGTCCATAGCAAATAAACCTGGTTTGAAGTATGAACCCTAATCTAAGGGATATTTTTATCTTGATGGATCTTCCACAAACCAACTGGCATTATTAAAGGTCTAAACTTGACTCTATATGCTTTTTCTAGTGTTTTAGTGTCTCAAGATGTATTTATTCTAGATGTGCCCCCTTGTTTTGATCTATGCTTATCTAGAGACTTTAAAACATAGATTTGGGGTTATCTAACAATAGATTTGTCCAACATAAAAGCTAAGCCTACTACATAATTTCACATAGAGCCTTATGGTCAAAAAATCTCAAACATCAATTACACCATCCTTGATTAAGATGAACACTTGGTTGGTCAAGAACTAAACACTCATCCTAAGGAGATACCTAACATGTTTTTGGATGAGTTATGGAGTGATAATCAATTAATTTGACCTTTAGAAGGTGTTGAAGAAAGAGACATGGGTGTTTATTACTTACATGAGAAGATTGAATCCATGCCATCCCTCAAAATTTTCTATAATGGGTCAAGGAGAAAACATGGGGTAGGTACATGTGTAATTATATTATTTCCCTCCAATGATAAATACTTCTATTTTTATACGTTTAAATTTGGTTGTTCTTGCAATGTAGCTGAATATGAGGGCCTTATCCATGGCCTTTAATGGGTGAGTAAGATAGGAATCAATAAATTTCAAGTGTATGGGGATAGTGAGTTGATAGTGCATCAAGTTAAAGGCCAAAATGTCATGAAGAATCCATTGTTAAAATCTTATAAACATAGAGTGTGGGACCTCCTTAAGGAATTTGAGGCCTTTAACATCTAAGCAGTGTCAAGGAATAAAAAACAACATGATGTTAGGTTGGAAGCTATGGAAGATCAATTTGACCTCCCAAATAAATTGAAAAAATACAAAGTGCAACCACATGTTAAGGTGGTAGTAAGACCATTAGTTCCAAATAATGAAGTTCATTGGTAGGTCTTTGATAATGACAAGTACATTGTTTTTTTCTTATAAAAAGAAGTAGAGTTTTCCTTATTGAACCAAGATAAATTTCAACATCAGTATGATGATCAAATTTTTTAGTTTAGGCCTAATAGGATTACTAAAGGGTTGGTCACCCTTACTGGTCTTTTTCATGAGGGTGATCATATGAAGAAAGATAAGGTACTAATGTCAACCAATGAGGAGAACTATGAAAGAGTTTTGATCCTCAAAGACAAACTCTTCAAACTTGGAAAGGTAAGCACTAAGGTTTAAAGGCATGACTTTATTGAAATTTGTAGAGAATATGTAGACATATTTACTTGGGAATACAATGATATGAGAGGTTTTGATCCAAAGCTAGCCCAACAAACTATATAATTAGAGGTTAATGCCAATCCTATTAGGTAGAAGCAAAGGCTTATAAATCTAAACATTAAAGAGCTTAAGAGGAAATAATTGACTAAATTTATTTAATCAAGATCATCTTTCGCATCAAGCACTCGTCATGGGTAGCCAACCTAGTACATGTGAGGAAGAATAATGGAGAGATTAGATTGTGTGTTGATTTCAAGGACCTAAATAGGGTTTCCTTGAAATATAACTACCCCTTACCATCCTTGGAACAACTTCCTTAGGTAGTTGTTGGTTTAGAATGTTTCTCTCTTTTGGATGGGTATTCAGGATACAACCAAGTGATAATAAGAGAAGAAGATCAATATAAGACAACCTTCACCACAAAGTGGGGAACATATGATTATTAGAAGATGTCTTTTAAGTTATCAAATTCCAGGGTTACTTTCTAAATAATAATGGATATGGCTTTCTAAGGCTTGATAAATCAGATGGTGTTGGTCTACATGGATGACATCATAATTTTTTCCAAGAAGGCTAGTGAGCATTTAGATCATCTAAGATTAATCTTTGAAATATGCAAAGGGTATGGGATATATTTAAATCCCAATAAATGTGTGTTTTCTATTCATGAAGGAAAACTATCTAGACAAATTGTCTCCAAGCAGGGGTTAGCTATTAACCCTAATAGAATATGTGCCATCTTGGTACTATCCTTACCCAAGCACAATAAGGGACTCCAAAGATTTCTTGGGAAAATGAAATTTGTGAAAAGGTTTATACTTAGTTTTGTGAACTTGGTCAAACCCAAAACTACCATGCCAAATAAGAACCAATTGTTCACTTGGTTAAAGGAAGATAAAGTAGCATTTGAGGCTACCAAGAAAGCCATTTACCAAGCACCCTCACTCATGAATCCTAACTTCTCAAAGGATTTAAAATTGCACACCTTTTCCAATATTGATAATATATCAACTATGCTGATGCAGAAGAATGGTGAAAGATTTGAACAACCAATTGATTTGTTTAGTCAAGGGCTTGAAGGATATGAAGTAAGGTACACTTTTTTAAAAAATAAAGTTTTAATATCTTTAATAATCCTCAAAAAATTTAAACCAATGCTCTTTAATAAAAATATTTATCTTATGGTGTCTTATCCTAGAGTAAGAGACTTTCTTCTCAATAAGGACTTGAATGAGAAGAGAGATAGTTGGATTACCAAAGTCATAGAGTATGACATGGAGATAAAAGTCACTAATTTGGTAAGAGGAAAAGGCTTATATTAACATATGGTTGATGACCTTTAATGAGATAAAGAATTTTTTTTAGTGACATAAGACAAATCATAAATGGATGCACCTCCACCTCACAATAACTGGCTCCAAGATATGAAACATCTCGTGATAATAGTTAAGTTCCCCCAATGCATGGACAAAGCAAAAATAATGTATTTTAGACTTAATTCCATACCTTATGCACTATTTTATGGGATTTTATTTATAAAATACCCCCAATGGAGTGTTTCTGAGGTGCATTGATGATAATCAAGTGACAAGGCTCTTTGAGCAATTTCATGATGGGCTTGTAGGAGGCCATTTTGCTCTAAGAACTATAAAAAAAATATAATGAGAGATGGTTGTTACTATCCTATCCTTTTTAAATATGCCTATGCATGGGTCATAAAATGCCAACAGTATGATTTTTTATAGGCAAATAAAGATTGGAAACCCTTCATCTCAACCCAATTCAAGGGGAATAACCCTTCACGTAGTGGGGTTTAGACTTTTTAGGAATGATCAACCCACCTTCTAGTAGAGGACATAAATTGGTACTCACTACTATTGACTAATTTACTAGGTGGGTAAAATAAATTTCCCTTAAATAAGCTAAGGAAATAGTAGTATTGGACTTCTATGATAACATAGTGACCCAGTTTGGTATACCAGCCACAATAATTTTAGATAATGTCTTAGAATTTGTTGACATGAAGACAAGTGAAAGGGAACTTCAAAATGGCATTTACCTTAGTAAATCCTCCAATTAATATCCCCAAGTTAATGGACTTGTAGAGTCTATAAATAATAACTTGATAAGAATTATCAATAAGACTATAAAGGAGAATTAGAGAGTGTGGCATACAAAGCTTAGGATAGCCTTATGGGATGATAAAGTGAATCCCAAATTTTCAATTAGAAACTCCCCATATGTAATTTTATATGGGAGGGAATCCAAATTTCCCATTTCTCATGAACTGCCTACCTTGAAGTTAGCCTATCAGCTTGAGTTGATGGAAAGTGAACCTATGAGTGTGAAGATGGTAGATTTCATGGAGATTGAAGGAACCAAGGACCTTGAAATTATGACACTAGAGTCACATCAAGCTAATGTCAATAAATATTTTAACAAGAGAGCCATAGTAAGGGAATTAAAATAAGGGTATCTAGTCCTCATATGGGATTCAAATAAGGCCAAGCCAGACAACCATACCAAGTTTGATAGCTTGTGGATTGGTCCTTATTTGATTCATGGATGCAAATAACATAATTATTTTCAACTTACCCATACATATGGATAGGTATTACCCATCCTAGTTAATGTTATTCACTTAAATACTTGCTATTAAAGGAGTTTACAATTAGTATATAATATTGCATATATTATAGTAGATTTCATACTTTCCTATAATTACCTTGTGATCATTTCCTTTTAGTTGTGTGTTTCCCTACTATAAGTACCTTGAGCACAAATTTTTTTTTCTAAATTTTGTCCTTGTTGATTCAAAAGATAAGTTCTTGGATAGGAACAACCTTGTATCAATTTCATGTCAGCTAAGACCTACATCTTGAGACTCCATGCTTAATAGATAGGCTAAGTCTACTGATATGTTTCATAGAAATCATGAAATCCTAGGATGTCACCAAAAATATTAGATAATTTTGGCATACATACAAAACTTTGCCAATATGGATCAATGTTTTAAAAGTCTTGGATAAGAGTGAGAAGCTGAGTAGAATCCATATTGAGTTAATAATTAAATGGCTTATGGGTAGGTCTAGAATTGTAAAATAAAGGATCCAATAGGTTTACATGGTATTACTAGCATTCAGAGGGAATGAAGTTTTTTTTTTCAAAGTCTCAAAGATTTATTAGAGCTTTGAAGGGAGAAAGATGAAAAGCACAAGCCTATAGGAGCCAGACCATCATGACATGCCATGTAGAAATGAATAGGTCTATTCATTTGTGCATATTAATAAGTATACTTTAGAATCCCCTCAAAGTCAAATAATTTAATGAACATAATGTTATTTATGCCATGAATACCCTCTATGAATTTCATATCTTGATGCATTTTCTATTTCAAAATATAATCCTTCAAAGTTGAACTAGAAGAGTGAGATGTGCATGAGGATGTCAAGTAAAAAAATTGGGAAATAGCCATTTGAATTCAAAATCTTAAAAGATATTGAGAATAAATGTGGAGCTAATAAGTGTTGAAATATCACTTGAGTGGATCATATATCAATGGCATGTGGATAAAATATTGAGTTAGTGGGCCCAAGTAGATCTATGGTTCATGTTTAATCATGAAGTTAGAGATCAATGATGAGAATCAAGTCAATAAGTTAGTGGATCCTAAGGATGAATAAAAGGCTAACAAGTGGTATGATATCAATAAATTAAAGGATCAATGGTGCATTTTGATTAAGAAGATAGAGTATAAATGACATGCATTTGATTGTAGGTAAAAATAATGGTATGAATGAGGTTAAGAAGTCAACAAACTCAAATTAAATACAAGGCTTCCATGTAACACAAACACATTAACTAGATAAAAACTAACTACATACTCCAAAAAAATAATGCAGAGATGACAAGTGTCATAATTTGGAAACATAGATCAAGATCAATGATCGATAAATAAATTCAAATTTAAGAGAATTCAAATTGACATCAAATATGATCAAGCTAAAACTAGGATGGGTATTTCAAAGGGGCTACCATTAAAGCTCAATCAGGACCTCTGGTCGAATATTTAGAACATACAATCTCCATTTTCTTGTGTTGCAGTATCACAACTATGATCATTGTTATTTAAAAAATATCTATGCATATAATGAATTCTCAACTTTTACAAGGTTAAGATGAATAATAGTTTTATTTAAACCTAATATAGTTCAAGAATGAGGCCATGAAACCCGATAGGATTTTCATTGGCATGATGACTATATGAAAACCAATAAATAGGATAGGTTTTCATCTATAATAAGACCTATGCTTAGATATTGAAGTAGGGGAAGATGTGTGATTATGGTGAAGTGGTTCATCTTTAAAGATAGTTATATCCTCAACAAAAAAGGTACCAATAGCATCTCAAAACATATATAGTCATGGATCTATCAGATAAAGAGATATGAGGATTTTATCCTTATAATTAATCCAAGTGGAAGATGGTGTAGAGTCCCAAGAAGGAAATTTGGGGGTGGAAAAATTCAATTGGAGCATTTAATAATATTTTCATAAGATTTCCCTTCATGGTGGGATCATGACTCAACATCCTCCATAATTTATTATCTTCTAGTTTGTTTCTCAACCAATGAGAAAGCTTGAAAACCTTTGGGATAAATGAAAGGTTAACTTTTCTATGATGGATTCATTTTGATTGGATAAAAATATTGTTGAGAATTCATGAAAGGTGGCATTTAATCATTTATTATTTTATGATGGTATACTCCCCCCACTCTCTCTACCCCTTTCTCTTATATCTCCTATTTTCTTTCCCATTATAAAGGGATCTCTAATTTTAGATAGATTATTTTTATTATGATAAGAAAATAAAGAGACTCTCACTTTATAAGGCTACACACTATCAAAATTTGTATGAAAGACCTCTTAAAGTAATAAAAACTTTCTTAACCTATCTCTTACCTCTGAATTATGCTTAATAAGCTTGTGAATGATGTCATTGTGAAGGAGAATCTTCCATGTCCATTGTCCTTATTTATTTCATAATTTTAGGTGTTTTCAAGTTAGTTATAGGTCCATAATTGTGTTCTTTCTACCATTAATGTAAGTTTGGTGTGATTCTTAGAATTTATCTTTGCTTCATTCATTGCTTGGTGAACCTAGTTCATGAAATACTTATGCAATTAGCTAGATTTTGAGATTGTGTGAGATAGTAATGTCTTATGCTTCTTTAGTGTATATTTCATACTTGTGTGAGTTCTCATTTAAAATCTGGTTCATCACCTTTTTAGATTTCTTAGTAACCATTTATCCCCTTTCTAACCCTTTTCCTAGTATAAACATTAGTATAGGTGATCCATCAAAATAAATTTGACCTTCTCTAGAGGTTCAACCTCATCATAGGATACCCAAAACCTGAGGTTATTCCCATTGTGTAGCTTAGTTGGGTAGAGCTTGAAGAACCCGCCCCATGGGTGCAAATTAATATAAAATAGTTATAAAAAGGGCTAATGAAGGTGGTAAAAGATTAGAGGAGTGTGAAAAATAGGAGGTAAAGTTTAGGGGAATGGTTTTAGGAGACAAGTGTGTAGATATTAAATTGAAAAATGGACATTAATCCTAAAAAGAACCAATGGTCTTCCCACCCCTTTCTAGGTGCACCCCTTAGGGCACGCACTTAGAGAGTTTCCTATAAGATAAAAATCATCAATAACTAATAAAATTTTGAAAATATTATGTGTATACAAGAATAATTGACCATTATGTTACAACTATAGAAGTTTCAACATTACCTCTTGGTGACACCCTTTGATCTCTTTATATATCACCAAGCTCTATGATACCTGGTTAATAAGCCCCTACTTGAAGGACACATTTATAGATGCTTAATGTTATTTTAAGAGTTATAGTTTTGTATCAATGTAATCTTAGGAATAAAAATGTAGGCTCAAACCATCTAAGTAGGTTGACCAATGGTGGAGACCCTAAAGAAATCCTAGATGAGTACCCTAATGGCCATCTATTTTGGGTTACTATGATACCCAAAAAGTTAAAAGATATCACATGGTTTTTGGAATAGGGGACCTTTATTGAATATTATATAGACAGGGAGAAGAAATAGTTTATTATTAAAACACTCCCTTATAGTATCATTGATGGATCTCTCTATTACTTAGGGAAAGATTAGGTCTTGCATAGAACTATCTTAGAGAATGCTAGACCATAGATCCTTCAGGAGGCACATCAAGGGGTTAAAGGAGGCTAGTTCTCAAGGAATGCCACTATGAAAAACGTGTTATAGATTGTATTATTGTGGCATTACCTATTTCAAAATACACAATAGGTTTCACAATAATGCAATGTCTATCAAAAAATGGGAAAATCAAATCAGAGGGATGAAATGCCCTTAAAACTAATGCTTGCACAACATCCATTTGATAAATGTGTCATTAACTTTGTAGGCCCCATCAACCCACCATGAAATTCTAATAAAGCTAGATATATTCTCACTATGATTGAATACTTTACAAAATGGGTAGAAGTTGATGCGACACCAAGCTATGGAGCTAGAGACACTATAAAATTCCTATATAATAACATCATTACCCATTTCAAAATACCTAGTCAAATTGTTAAGTGATAAAGGCACTCATTTTTTGAAATAAATAGTTAAAACTTTGATACATGAGTTTTTTATTTCAAATCATAAGATAAAAACATATCATCTATAAGCTAATGGTCAAGCAGAAGCTATGAACAAGGTTATCTATGAGATGTTGACCAAAATTTATGATGTCTAGAAAGATGATTGGGAAGATAGACTTCTTGTAATGTTAAGGTCTTACCACACACAATATAAACATGTGATGGGTCTCACACCATTATATTTGGTGTATGGGCTAAAAGTTGTGATGCCCATTGAATATGTTGTGCCTAGTTTACAAATTACTCAAATTATGCATAAGGTAGATGAAAAATCCCTCACACATAGATTGTTAGACCTCAATTACATGGATGAAGATAGATGTAAAACCATTTGGACATATTAAATTAAAAAGTGCATAAAAGGCTTGGCATGACATAAATTTGTGAGTAAAATAATTCAAGTTAAACAAACCAATTTTATTGTATATTAGTAGATTGAAGAATTTTCCAAGCAAACTAAACATCAAATGGAAGGGTCAATATGTTGTCCATGAGATATCATAGCTAGGTATAATAGTTTTGTGTGATTTACAAGGAAACATCTTTTTAGGTTTAGTTAATTATTGTAGACAAAAATTTTATAGGTAGTAAAATTAGACCACATCAATAACATGTGCAGTATCACACTAGGTTAGCCTATGATTTCCTTAACAGCTGTTATGTGTTATCCATGATTTTATTTTCTAAGTAGGTTAGAGAAGTGTTAATAAATATTGAAAATAAGGATTTTTATAGTAGTATGTCAAGCTTCATAGTAAGATGACATTCACAGATAAGTAAAGAAATGATGGGAAGTAATAATTAAGTGTGAGAAAGGATAGGTGCAATCATATCAGAGTCTAATAACTATTAATAATGGCTAGCTATGATCATTAATGATAAGGTAGGTGATTAATGGTTGAGGTCTTATCAATAATATTGCACCTTACTATCTAATCAAGGAATATTAGTAAATGGCGTCAAATTGGTCAAAGACCACATCACATTATGATCATTATCAAACATCATTGTGGATTTAAACTAAGAAAATTGATAACAATTTTTCTCGATAAGATCATGTCTATTTAAAACACATGAGTGGAACTCAAATGGCACCAAAATATATTTAAAGTGATGTAATCTATATCTCCCACAACATAGGTTATAAAATCAATACATTTATCTCATTGTCATCATAATTGCAATAATTTTTTAAGTGACATTAATTTTTAAAAAAATCACCTATGCATCTAATAGTGATCCAAAAGCTTAACTAAATTTTTAAAGTAATCTAGCAAATAACATACACCATGGAAGTCATTGATGTAGCTCACTTGATCATGATGTTGAATGATTCACAAAAGAGGATATGGGCATCAGATTGACACTATGTCAAATGAGGTTTTCCAACCTTGAATCACTTAGATTAATTTAAGTGGATAAGTAGGAATTATTTGGTCCTCAATAAGTCCAAGGGACACAACCCCTAGCATTGGAATAGATGAATCCTTTTTGTAAGATTGATGTGGAGAGATTGATTTGGTTTCTCACATTTGGTGATTTGGGTGAAGTCATGTAGACTTTACTTAGTTACTACAATGATGGGAAGATTTATATTTCCTAAGATGTTATAATTCATATCAGCATGACTATGATGGAACATGTGATAGGCCTCCTAATGAGAGGGAAATACATAGACACATACAAGTCCAAGTTGGGACCTATTTTACTAGAAGTACATGAATCATATGTAATAAGCTATAGATGGATTGAGTTTTTACAAATCCTAGATGAACTAGTGTGTATATTAGCAAACTAAATTACCAAATGGTATTGGTAGACCACAAAAAATGCCAAAAATTAACCAAGGGGGTAATTGGTATTTCCCCCTGCATGGTCCACTATCAGGAAGAGATAGATTGGCCTAAGTTTTTAGTATCTAAACTCATCACAAATATTAACAAGGATTTGTAGGATATGAACCTCAATTTTTAGTACCAATTCTTAGTCTTGCTTTTGGTTTTTACATAATAAAATCCTCCTAAAGGTGAGGTACACCTAGATGTAGACTACTAGCCTAATGTCCAATTTGCCAACCTAGTATAAATAATGAATGGGGGTATATTTCCCACTAGGTGAAATTTATGGTGGGAAGAATTGGTCAAACTCATTATGAAAAACCAATATGTTCCTTAGACATGATGCAATTTTGGGGGAAATATGTAGTTTTCATAAAGCTACCTTGGGGAATTTCCATTCACATCCATGAATTGCATAAAGTAACTAGTGCTTTGCTTCCTTTCTTTATTGACATGCAGATGCCACAATAAGAATCACCAAAAAGAAGGCTATGTTTTCTACACAAGTGACCCCTCTTCAAGTTATTCCTCCATAGTTGACAACTTCAAGATATTTGACTACACCATCCTCTACCTCTATCACATAACACAAAGATATTGGCAAGCACAAAGTACCTGGTAGTTGGAAATCCCTATCTCCTCTTTGATGCATAAATCATATACAAGCTTCATGGTTAGATGATCTGAGTGTTCCACATATTACAACTAAATATGATCTTCCTAAATTGGGTACAAATAAGTAGCAAGTGTATCAAATCATGCTTTATGATATGGTTGGTGACTTGTATGAAGAAGAAAAAGAGTACTTCTTTTGGAAAGTTATGTGCACTATACAAGTTCATAATACGGTTCCATCACACCTATGGGTGGATTTTCCCACTTTCCCATATTCTATCATATTGGACATGGTCATATAAGAAGAGAATCTATGTAATGTTTGTGAGGCCCTAGGTGTAGGCCCATTCCCTCATTCTCCTATACATCCCAAAAATTTTGATTTATTGGTGGATTGTCCTCTATAAACTAATACTTGTAGGAAACACACACTGTGACATCCTTAGCAATCTCGAGACGTAAGTGAGACATTTCTTGGACCATAAACTCCTATGTAGGATTTGGATCCATTTCAAACACAATCCATTGCACAACCTTAGCTAGTAGTGTCTTCTCCAAAAACCATGAGGCATCTTATTAAGAAGTCAAAAGTTTATAAAGTAGAGGTTTAGGTGCAAAAACTTAGCCCCTCCTCATCCCCATTTTAGGATCATTCTCCTCATTATGGGGAAGTTGTAGCTAACAAACCCACTACTAAGGAATAATAGATAGCATGTGAGGAATCCTAATCAGATGTCAAATATATATTACACTATGAATAAAAGTACAAATCCAAAATAGAGGTTAAAAAAAGGAAACCATAACACAACATGTATTGTTGAATTAATAGGTATAGCCTAAAGTTTCTAAATTTGAATCCCAAATAGTAACAACTAAAGCTCATGATGAATAATGTAGGTAGGAAGCACTATATGAATTAAGTATATGTGACTTTAATATTATGATGGATACCTAAGATAGGGAAGAATATGAAAAATAATTGTAGAAATAAGCTCAAGATGAGGTAGCATTAGAGGTGGCAAAGACTAAGATAGAGGTTGATGCTCAACATCAAAGAGATGATGAGGATGCTTTGGAGAAATAACAAGAGGCAGAAGTGTAAAAGGCTAAAGATGTTGTTATGTAGATATTATTAGAGGAGACACTAAAACTGATAGGTGAAGTAAAAACATAATAAAATCCATTGAAGTTATAGAAGGATAACTAAATCACCACCTACTATTAGACCCCCACTTAAATTATTTGATCATGGGACCTTCTACCAATGTCCTCACACCACACGACATTTTCCTTGCCAATTTTAACCTTTTAGTAGGAACTTTCAATGGAATCCATATCTACTCTATCTATTCACACAACCATCATAGAAGAATCATTAGATGTTTCATAATTATCATTAGGAACATATTTGGAAGGTGTAACTACCTTTAAAAAATCATTACATAGAAATCTACGTCATTAGAGAATAGATTTGCCAGGATGACATTAAATAATGAAGAACTATGAGCTAAAATACACTAGGCTTATAAATTATTGAAGATGACTATCCTAGCCTAGTATAACAAGTCACAGATGTGGAGAGTCTGTATTTTGCATGCAAAATTTCATTTATCTTTACATAGGCTATCAAGATCTAACAAGAACAATTGATTACTATTGTGCAAGCAACTAAACATGGAATTAATCAAAAGTTATAAGTAACTAGAAACTAGAATCAACAAAGAACAAGAGATACAAGAAACAATGAAAACTTGTATTAAACTCTTCTAGAAGGAAATACAATTGAAGAAATCTCTCTTTCTTCCACACCTCTCAGATGTATAGATCTCTTTCCCTCAAGAGTTCTCTCTCATAATTACAAACATAATTTAGCCACTTGAATTGTCTTCTACATCATAATCATTACAAGCTATGAAGATATATCCCTATTATATAAGATTAGGGATCATGAGCTATGCATTCTCAACCATTAGATACACATCCTAATCAAAGGTTCAAAATAGTCCTACCAAAAATAAAAATGTAGACTTACAACTAACAGCTAAACATATCATGTAAACAATCTATTCCATCCATAAAAATAGACTTTCTGGACGCACAGATGACCAACATCGGTCCCTATTTGCCTACACATGACCGACATCAGCCGATCCATAACTGACATCAGTAGCTACTAGTCGACTCCTTGCCATCATTGATGACTATGTAAATCTAGCAACTTCAGCATCCACTCATCTGGTGAAGCTTTTAGCTCCACACCTCAATAATCTCCCACTTGGAGATAAACAACTGCACCTATACCTATATAGCAAAATCTTCTAGCTTCTCCATCTTCAAGCTCAATCTTGAAGTCCAACAAAAGTTGAATGAAGATTCAACTTCTCCTTTGTTACCAGCTTTGTTAACATATCAACAAGGTTCTTATTTATATGGATCTTTTCCAGATTCAACTCACCATCCTCCAATACCTATCTAATGAAGTGGTACCTAAGCTGTATATGTTTGGTTCTTAAATGAAAGGCTGAATTCTTTTCCAAATGAATTGCACTTTGACTATCACTGTATAATCTACAACTCTCTTGCTCCTTTCCCAACTCTTCCATGAACTGTGTCATCCATATCATCTCCTTATTAGCCTCTATGATTGTAATGTATTCTACCTCTATAGTAGACAAGGCAACAACCTTCTGTAACTTTGAAATCTAGCTAACTGTCGTTCCACCAATAGTGAAAACATAGCATGTGGTGCTTCTCCTACAATTTAAGTCACCTACCATATATGAATCTACATATCCATGTAGAGAAGTGTTTAACCCTCCATAACATAAATGCCTACTACTGGTCCCTCTTAGATATCTAAGAATCCACTGAACTGCTTTCCAGTGTTCCTTCCCTGGATTGGCCATAAACCTACTGACAACTCCCACTGCTTGGGCAATATCAGGTCTAGTACATACCATTACATACATTAAGCTCCCAACTACGGAAGCATATGGAACTCTACTCATGTACTCTACCTCTTCATGTGAATTAAGACACTATTCTTTGCTCAACTTGAAGTGTCTAGCCATAGGTGTACTTACCGGTTTTGCATCTTGCATATTGAACCTCTCCAACACCTTGTTCACATAATCCTCTTGAGACAAAATCAACTTGTGATTTTTCCTATCTCTCTTAATACTCATGCCAAGGATTTTCTTTGCTGCTCCTAAATCCTTCATGGCAAATGTGTGAGCTAATTTTACCTTAAGCTCAAAAATATCCTACATGTGTGAACCTGCAACCAGCATATCATCTACATACAATAATAGGATAATATATCTACCACTATCTAATCTCTTAAAATAAACACAATGATCAGATTGACATCTACTGAAGCCATGCTCAGTCATGAACCTATCAAATCTCAAATACCATTGTCTAAGGGCTTGCTTAAGACCATACAAGCTTTTCTTCAACCTGCACACAAGCTTCTCCTTACCTTTGACCTCAAAACCTTTTGGATGCTCCATATATATTTCTTCATCCAAATCTCCATGAAGAAACACTATCTTAACATAAATCTGCCCAATATGAAAATTCTCAATAGCAACTAAAGACATACAGTTTGAATAGAAGTCATTTTTACTACAGGAGAAAAAATTTCACCAAAATCAATACCTGGTTTTTGTGCAAATCCATTTACTACCAACCTGGACTTATGTCTCATTTTTCCATTCTCACCTTCCTTTAAATTGTAAACCCATTTGTTTTTTAGTGCTCTCTTTCCCACTGGCAACTCAACCAAATCCCACATTTGGTTCTCTTTCAAGGAATCAATCTCCTCACTCATGCCAAGCTCCCAATGTTTTTGGTTTTCTACCTGCATTGCTTCATCAAAACTCTCTGGTTCTCCACTATTAGTGAGCAATAAGTAGAATAATGAAGGGGAATATCAAATTTGAGGTTTACTTACCCTTGCTAACCTTTTGATGGGCATCTGAGATTCATTTTCTATTTGTTGTCTGCTTAAATTCTCTGTTAGTGACTGATCTCAGTCATCTCCAAGCCTGTACCTGACTGATGTCAATTCCACCAGACCGATGTCGGTTCATGTCTAACTAACATCAGTCTCTATTTGATTGATGTTGGTTATTATCTGACCTATCTAACCAACATTAGTTCCTACCTGACTGACATTGGTGTCTGTGTTTTTATAGAAGTGATTTCCTGTGAGCTCATTTTGGATCAAAATCTTGTCCAAATCTCCATTGCCCTAATCAAAATCCTTCAGCTTCTTGAGCTGATCACTATACATCACCTTCTCATTGAAAATAACATCATATCTTCTAATAATTTTGTTAGTTCCTAGATTGCACAACCGAAATCCAAAATCTTCAAAGCCATAACCAATAAAAGTGCACCTCATAGACTTAGCATCCAGCTTCTTTCTATTTTCTTTATCTATGTGCACAAAATATTCAAAACAAAAAACTCTAAGAAATGAAAGATCTACCTTTTTACCTATCTAAGCCTCTTCTAGAATTACACCATCTAGAGTAGTAGAGGGTCCTCTGTTAATCAGGTAAACCATAGTGTTTACAGCTTCTACCCAAAACTGTAAAGGTAAACCAACATGCAACCTCATACTTCGTGCATGCTCCAATATTGTTCTATTCATCCTTTTAGCAACTCCATTTTGCTAAGGTGTTCTTAGAAGCATCCTTTCCCTACATATTCCATACATAGAATAGTAACTTTTGAACTTATTATTGTAGTACTCACCACCATTGTCAGATCTAAGGCACTTCAATCTCAAACCTGTTTCATTCTCAACCAAAGCTTTCTAATTCCTAAATGTGTCAAAAACATTAGATTTCTTCTTTATGCAATAGACCCATACCTTTCTTGTAGCGTCATCAATGAAAGTAACATAATACTATGATCCTCTAATAAAAGCTACCTGAGCTGGTCCCCACACGTTTGTGTGAACAAGCTCCAACTTGTGCTTCCTCTTTGTTGACCCAATTTTGATAAATCTTACTCTCTTCTATTTTTCAAAAACACAATGCTCACAGAAATCTAGATCTATGCTTTTCAAATCTGAAATCTTACCTTTTGACTTAAGAATTTTCATTCCCTTCTCACTCATGTGGCCAAGCCTACAGTGCCACAAATTTGCATTCACATCTAAAGTAGATAATATAGAAGGAGAATAAATAGTAATACAATTACATAAATAGAGAGTACCTACTCTCTTACCTCTGACTAATACAAGTGCTCCCTTGGTAACCTTTCAAGATTCAACTGTGAGAGTTACTGTGCAACCCTCATCACCCAACTTTCCTACAATAATTAGATTCCACTTTAGGGTTGGGACATGCATGACATCCTTCAACACCCATGTGTTGCCATTCTACAATTTCAGCTACATTTTTCCTTTGCCAACAATTTTACAACGCTCATCATCCCCTAAATAAACTTTTCCAAAATCTCCCTGGACATAATCATTAAAAAATTCTCTATTTGGGGTAGCATGGAAAGAGGCCCTAGAATCTAAAACCCAAGATTCAATTTTATTATGCAAAGAAAGTGAAAGAGCATCTTGGGCAACAATACCTACAACTTTTGCTTCTTCATTACCTTCATGCTGATTCTCTTCATTAACCTTCAACCAGCAATCTTTCTTTGCATGTCCTCTCTTTCCACAATTCCAGCAGGTTATTTTTCTTTTTCCATTTCTGGATTTGGATCTAATGTTCATCTTTGACTTAGACCTTGATCTCCCTTGCTTTCTCTTCTCTTTTTGCCTTCCCCTACTTTCAATACTTAAAGCATTACCTGATGTTTCCCCTGTACTTTTCCTATGAGTTTTTTCATTCAAGATTACACTAACAACATCATCTACTTTCAAGATATTTTTAGCAGATGCAGTATTACTAACTACCATTACCAAACTATGCCAACTTTTAGGTAAAGAGCATAATATTAAAAGAGCCTTAATTTCATCATCAAAAACTATTTTGATTGAATTTAATTGATTTACAATTCCATGGAAATCATTAAGATGACTAGATACAGATCCACCTTCCTGCATTTGCAAATTAAATAACTACTTCATAAGATATACCTTATTTGAAGTTGAGGGCTTTTCATATAAATTTGCTAAAATATCCATTAACTCTACAGTTGACTTTGCCTGTGACAAGTTCGAAATCACAGAAGATGCTAGGCTCAACCTTATGGATCCTAGAGCCTTTCTATCAAGAACATTCCATTCTTCATCTTCCATATCTATGGGCTTTCTATCAACCCCACCCAACAGTAAGTATAGATCTTTTTGATATAGATAATCTTCTATCTGCATCCTCCATAATTGATAGTTCTTTCCATTGAACTTCTCCATTCTTAGTTTACTTTCTTCTCCCATTGCTTTACTCCCACTCAAATAGAAACCCCTGTGAGTGATCTGTAATCAAAACACACTAAATAGATATAAACCACCTGTTAGTGAACCTGAGCTCTGATACCACTTGTTAGGATCTAACAAGAATAATTGATTACTGTTGTGCAAGCAACTAAACATGAAATTAATCAGAAGTAATAAGTAACTAGAAACTAGAATCAACAAAGAACAAGAGATACAAGAAACAATGAAAACTTGTATTAAACTCTTCCAGAAGGAAATACAATTGAAAAAATCTCTCTTTCTTCCACACCTCTTAGATGAACAGATCTCTTTCCCTTAAGAGCTCTCTCTCACAATTACAAACACAATTCAACCACTTGAATTGTCTTCTACATCATAATCATTACAAGCTATGAATATCTATCCCTATTATATAAGATTAGGGATCATGAGCTATGTATTCTCAACCATTAGATACACCTCCTAATCAAAGTTTCACAATAGTCTTTCCAAAAATAAAAACACAGACTTACAACTTACAGCTAAACTTATCATGCAAACAATCTATTCCATCCATGAAAATTGACTTTCTGGATGCACAGGTGACCGACGTTGGTCCCTATTTGCTTGCACATGACTGATGTCAGCTGATCCATAACCAACATTAGTAGCTACTAGTTGACTCCTTACAGATGTCAGTGACTGTGTAAATCCAACAACTTCAGCATCCACTCATCTGGTGAAGCTTTTAGCTCCACACCTCAACATAGGCAACCCAAGATTGGTAACATATTCAACAACTATAGAGTTTGTGTACCTAAGGTTTAGGAATAAAAGATGATACCAAACTCTTTTTGGAGTTAATGGATGAATATCATAAGTATATCCATGTTGCATCCTTTTAGGTCTTACAAATATCCTAATACCTACTAGATTGAAAGCATGATCTAGATAACATTTAGGGAAACACATAGTTGGCATTCACAGAATCTACTAGGGCAAAGGCAACCATCCTCAATCTAAAAATTTTTAAAGATGGCCTAGGTATCATACTTCAGTCTTATTCATCTACTAAGGACACTATGTTAATGAATTTATAGCATTGTTAAATACATACCCAATGTATTACTTTCACTAGTATTCAAGTGTAGAGGTTTGCTAACAAGCTCACATACCTCCATCAAGATATTTCTCAATGGATTCTTACTATCTACACTAATTTTACCACAATTTTATATAAATACCTATAAGTGATACTTATTTCCCAAAGCCACATATGAGCATTATTTCATCTCATCTAGGATATTGTATTAGATTAGCAAGTTTTTAAATTTGACTTATTAGCTTTTGATTATGTGATTATGCCTATACTTAATACTCCTTAGTTCATTCTACTAGTTGAATTACAGGTCCCACTTTAATAATGTAGGGTTCTTCCACCACCCTTTTCTTCAGTCCCTAACTAGTTGGACTCAACTTCTCCTACTTCATAAATAGTGTGTAGTTATCACAATTTTGACATTTTGCTACTATGTTTTTGTTCTCAAATGGTAATATAGTGAGTTGTAGGGAACTACTTAGATGAAAACCCATGAGGGTGGTTGTGTAGTGTGCATAGGGTGAAAATCAATAAATGGTGCCCTAGTCAATTTGTAACTCATGGAAGTCCTCTTATCTTTTTGGCAATGTTCTACATTGATGCAACATTGTATTAGGATGAGACAACAATTTAAGGCTAGGAAAGTGTTAGTAGGAAATTATTTGAATATATGTCATATGTTAGAATATATTACTATTTAGTATGTTTAAACATATCTTTTGTGCATAATAATAATTTCCATTTCTAGTCATGTAATATTGTTAATTAGCTAGTCAGATCAGATTACAATTAGCCTATTTTGTGTTAATAAAAATAGAGGAAGTTACAAGTGACCTATCATATCTGGATACCAAGAATAAATAGAGAGTTGTAACTACAATGTCTTAAAACTATATTATGTATGCATCTATATGGAAAAAGGTTGATTATTATAATAATTGTTATCTTTGTAATTCCTTTGCTATGAGATTAATGTAGTACGTATTCATTGAGTTTGTATTATAAGATTACACAAGATAATCTATGTGATAGTATGTAATGAAGTAATTTGATTAATATAAGAAAAATTCCTTTGTTATTTTCTTAATTATTTCCATGCTTCTTATATGAACTACATAGAATCTGAATGTACTTAGTTTGACTATGAAATACTCCATGTTTTGTAATTATTAATTTTGAGTATTGTTTATGTATATTTACATTCCTACCATCAATAATCTTTATGATACATCCTTAAATCATGATAAAACCTTATGATTTATCTATATAATACTTTAATAGGTCTAGAAAATGTCCCTTAGTAGGTTATTTGTCAGTATCATAGTTTACTATCCTTATAATTATCAAGTTCTGGTGATCCATGAACATTTGCTAATAAAGTAAGAAGGTTATGCACATCAAATATTACCATCTTCCTCTACTAATCTAAGACATTATATTAAAACAATGGTATTTGAGACCAATGATCTCACATTATCAGTGGAGGATGAGAATGAGTAGAGGATAATACATATGAAATCTAAGCATTCTATTAGTTCTAGAGGAATAATTACAATATGAGTAGCAACAATCATGTTACTACTTCAACACCTACAAATAATAATGCCACTATTACTCTATATTTCTTAGCTAATGTAGAGTAGAAAATACTCTATGTTTCATTTTGATTTTTGGCAGTGCATGATCTAGATCGTTGTCCCCACATACTTTGGTTCGAGACGGTGAAGTTTTGAAAGAGAGCGCGGGCTCTAATTTCCTTTTGATTCATTTTTCTCTAAGTGTTAAAGCTAAGCGAAAGCTACCAAGTGTCATTTTTTGAGGCACTTTTCATAATTTCAATAAGGCCATGGAATGTGCCACGTGTCCCATATCAACTTAGCAGAATGTGACAAGTGTCAACATCCACGTTTCATATCGACACCCACATTTCATCTCTTTTCAGCAAAAGGTTTCAACAAGCTAAGTATCAGGATTAGGTGGAAAGTGCCAAGTGGCAATCGTGAAAGAATTTAATTTGCTTTTCTAAAAGTGACAGAAGATGCCATGTATCCAAGCTAAAGAGAGTAGAAGCCACCACGTGTTGAGATCCAAATTATCTTCATTTTCTTCACCAATATAGCAAAGAAAGGTGGTGGGTCTCAAGTTTTGTTTTTGAAGCAAGCAGAAGCCACTAGGTGCCATTGTCTGTGTAAAAATGAAATGAGACCCAATTGTTTCTATGATATAAATAGAGTAAAGTGGAGACCACCTAGTGTCACCTTTTGTAGGTTTTTAAAAAGGTATCTAGAAGAAACGAAGACCACCACATAACCCTAGTTAAATAAAATAGAGATTGCCATGTGTCTTTTATTGAGAAAAGTAGATATTAACACATGTCTTCTATTGAGAAAAGTGGAAATCACCACCTATCCCTATGCTCCTTTTCAAGTTGCTTGGGTAAAAAAGGTTGTGGGTCTTATTTTATTTTAAGCTATTAAAGTTTTGAGGAAGCAGATTGCGATAGGTGTCAAAGGTGGAACACTCATAAGCAAAGACACAAAAGGAGTATAAATTACACAGAAAGTGCCGCATGTCTTCAATAGGTGCTGTGGAACATGCCAAGTGTCATTCTCCAGTGTCTCCTAAGTAATAACAAGGTTTTCAAGGAATTAGCTAAGTGTCTCTTTTGTTTAAAAGAAGGGAGTGTATTGTGATCTATTTTATCTAATAAACTACTAGAAGATAGAGCATTTTAGAATCTAAGTAATATCTTTTGTTAGACACTTCTAATTTAGTTAGATTTTAGTTGGGCTGTTAGATTGAGAACAAGTAGACAATCTAAAATGAATCCAACATTATAAATAAGGGTGCAGAGATCACCAAAAAAGGATCAGATACCTGAGAGAATTATTTTTAAGAGTTTAGACTTTTTAGAGCTATGACTAGGAATATCATTTGCCTTTGTTCTATTTTCTTAAGTTGGAAAGTTTATGTAACTATGCATGTTTCTGTGCCTCTTATGTAACTGGAGAATTAATAAGAAGATTGAATCCTATGCCTTTGTTGATACTTTTTTGTCTCATTACAAAAGTAGTCTAGGCTGTGTTGTCAAGAGTTTTAGACTATCTAGAGCTGTGATTAGTAATGTCATTTGCCTTTGTTTTATTTTCTTGAGTTGGAAGGTTTATGTAACTGTGCATGTTTCTATGCCTCTTATGTGACTAAAGAATTCAAATAAGAAGATTGAACCCTATGCCTTTGTTGATATTTTTTGTATCACTGCAAAAGTAGTCTATGCTATGAGCCTCTATTTCTATTATTTCTATCTTTTACATTAATCATGCACTTATTTGCTCTTAAATGTATTTGAATCTTACATATAGTCTCACTATGCTTAGGATTAAGGTTGAATTACATTCAGGTGCATCGCCATAGTTAGATTTTATTTCTTGTATTTGTGTTTTTGTTAAAATTTCTATCCCTTTTCCTAGTATACACTTGATATAAAGAAGATACCAGCTTCTTAAAAATCTAGAGGTTGTTTTAAGTCACAAGTCCCACATCTTGAAAACTCCCATTATTGGTGTTAGAACAAGTGCAATTTTAAACATCAACAGTTTTTGGCATGCTCAGTGGGACTAATCTTGAAGTTTCTCTCAAGATTATATGAACTAGAGAGCTATGAGGAGTCATAGCTGTGAACCAGTAACTAGATCACAATCTGCTATAAATCTAAGTACTCTTTTGCCACCTTTGGTAACTAGTCCAAGAAGAAGAGTCAACTAATTTATACCAATACCAAGAGAAAATATGGGAGCCCCTATACCCCCAAGAAATTATGCAAGTTGGAACACTGGTAGTCTATTGATTCTCCCAATACCACTAGCCACTTGGGACCCTATCCTAGTGAATGCCTTGAAAGCTCTACCCAAATTTAGCGGGCAAGACTTTAAAACACCTGAAGAACATCTGCAGGATGTATTAGATGTCTATGTGATACATGTTGTCACATAGCAAAATGTGGCCATAAGATTATTAGTAGCTTCTTTTAAAGGGAAGGCTCTAGAATGGTATTGGTCTTTGACCCCAAATACCATATCTACATGGGATCAGCTCAGAGATCTTTTCTTTGAAATATTTGAAGAGAAGGGTGATAAGTCTTCTTTGTTATAGTAATTAATTACCATCCAAAAGGCACCACAAGAAGTGATGGCTGACTTCAATTCTAGATTTCAAAAGACTTGGGAAAGAATCCCTGCTACAACTAGACCATTACCATGTATGGCGATAGTGTTTTATCTTAAGGCTTTGAATTTAGATATATCTGTTATGATTCAATCACTTGGAGGTCATACTCTGCCAGAGGCTTATGAATATGTAGTCAAAACTAAAAATAATTTGATAGATGCTAGAAAATTGCCTCCAAGGCCTCCCATGCCCATGTTCCGCGAGATCTACTTGCCATTACCTGAAGAAGCCCCTAAATCTATAACCCCACTTGTGTCTATGTACACATATCCTCAACCACCTATTAAAGAAATTATTCTCGTGTAGTCATCTGAGCTTGATGATATCAAGAATATCTTGAGGACATTTTCTAATGAGCTGGTTAATATAAAAAGAAAAAAAAAACTTATACTAAACCCCAATACCAGAGTTATCAAGAATATAGATTTTCATCTTAGTCAAACCAATACTAGGGTCCTCTAAGGCAAAATAAGCCTCAGCCAGCAAATCAATTAGTTGCAGTCCCCACACCCTCACAAACTATTCCTCCCAATTCAAATAGGGAGATTGTTCTAGGGTAAAATAACTATGAAGATAACACTAACACCTGGTGTTTTCCTTGCATCAATGCTCATACACCTAAAGATTATCCTATGGGTAATATACAACAAAAGGTGGTAGAGCAAAGAAGAATGGATGGTTAGTTTGCATGTTCCAGTGACAATCAACCCTACCAGTCTTCTAGTATGTAAAATTTATTCCTAGTGGCTCAGATAAAAGGGATGTCATTACAACAAGAGGAAGAAATATCCCTAGAATATGCTTTGTTCTCATGGGTTGAACATGAAGAATCAATATTCTTAAATGAAGTTTTTGCTTCCAAGAAACTAGTGGTGCCATCAGACTACTATACTAGATCAAAGAGAAGAATGTTGAAATAGCCTAAAGTTGTAAATAATGAAGTTATGGAGAATACTCTATTTTAAGGTCATCAAAACACAATAGCTAGACAAGAAGTGTTTCAGCCAGTGTAGAACCAAGTAATTCCTAGACAAATTCAAGAAAGGGCAAGGTATCCTTATTTTCCAGGAATTCAAACTTTGGGACCAATGAATGTGGTGGATCAATTGAAGATGACCATAACATAAGTATCAATCTAGGAAACATTAGTTATTCCTGAACAAAGGACACTGTTACAAGAATATCTTCAAAATCAATCAATGCCCAAATGTACTAAAGGACCTACTAATAAAAGAAAGCTCAAAGACATAGTTCATCTATAGATAATAGCCTTCATGAGCAATGCATCAGAGGTAAGCAAATCCAAACTAGATTCCTCTTATTTAACTAAGATAGGTGACTGGACTAAGCATAATTAGGAAAAAGAAAATAACCAGTTGTTAACTATGATGCATAGTGACCCATATGAAAATTATAACTCTACTGGTCTGGGCACTTATGTTGTTTTTGATGAGGACCATGAAATCCCAAAAGTTTTAAGGAAAGAAATGCCAACTAATCAAGAATCTGAAAAGGATTCAAAAATTTGGACTTTAAATTTTGATGGGGCTAGAAGTAAAAATGGTGCTAGAGCAGGAATTTGTCTTACTGCTCCAAATGGTGAAATTTTTTTAAGGGCTATCCATTTTCAATTTGCTTGTACTAATAATGATGCTGAGTATGAATCTTTAGTACATGGGCTCTTGTTAGCCAAGAAAAAGGGAATAAATAATCTAATAGTAAAAGGAGATTTAGAATTAGTAGTAAAGCAAATTAGAGGAAAAGCAATAGCAAAGAATGTCAGGATGAAATCCTATAAGCATATAAATTGGGAATTAATAGAAGATTTTGAAACTTTTAATATTGAAGTAGTTCCCAAGATTCAAAATTTTGAAGCTGATAGGATGGCACAGATTGGTTTGCAATTTGATCCAACAACTAGCCTATTAGTTAGCAATGAGTTAGTAAAGGTTATAGTAAGGCCAACTATCCTAGATAATGATGAGAATTATCAAGTATTTGAGAATGATTTTCAAGTACTCTCATTCCTTCAACAATCAGGGGAATTTGTTGATCAATTACAACCAAAGATTGAAGAGGCATATGGGGATAAAATTATACAATTAAAGAACAATAAGCTTCCCAAAGGTTTAATCACTTTAGAAAGCCTTTTTGATGTAGAAGATGTAAGCCTGGAGAAGAAAAGGTTCCAAGCAAACAAAGCATATTATTTTTAAATAATGGTGAGTGAAGGAAAAAAAATTAAAAGTTAGAAATTCTACAACTCAAGTAGAAAAGGAAAGGCTAATTGAATTATGCAAAAAATATGATAGATTCATAGCCTAGAGCTATGAAGACCTTCATGGATATAATAGAGACATCATTCAGCACACAATAGAACTGACTGAAGGATCTAAGCCTGTCAGATAGAAATAGAGGCCAGTGAATCCAAGGATTAAGCCTCTAATGGTGGATGAGTTGTAGAAACTTTAAGATTCTAAAATAATTTTTCCAATCAAACACTCAACTTGGGTATCAAATATGGTACCAATTAGAACAAATAATGATGATATAAGACTTTGTGTAGATTTAAAAGATCTAAACAAAGTGTCTTTGAAGGATCACTATCCCTTGCCATCCATGGAACAAATTCTACAAACTATGGCTAGATCAGAGACATTCTCTTTGCTAGATGGTTTCTCTAGATACAATCATATTTGGTTGGCTAAAGAAGACCAATACAAGACTAATTTTACTACCAAATGGGGAACATTTGCATATGCTAAGATGCCATTTGGCCTATCAAATGTTGGAGCCACTTTTCAAAGAGCTATGGATGTTGCATTTGGGGAACTGATAAATAAAATCATCCTAATATATCTTGATGATCTTACTATTTTTTCAAAGAATGCTGCTAATCATTTTGATCATTTAGAAGCTATGTTTAAAAAATGTCAACAATTTGGAATATCCTTGAAGCCTAAGAAATGTATCTTTGCTGTCCCTCAAGGCAAATTATTGGGACATATAGTATCTAAAGGAGTTTCCATAGACCCAAAAAGAGTGGTAGCTATAATGAACTTACCTCTTTTATTAATTAATAAAGCAATTCAATCTTTCTTGGGAAAGATTAATTTCATCAATTGGTTCATATCTGACTTTACAGGCTCAGTAAGACTAGTGACACTTTTGTTGAAAAAAGACCTAATTTTCAAGTGGACTATGAAAAGAAGGCAAGCCTATAAAGAGGTCAAGAAAGCTATCTCAATAGCTCCAATACTTAGAAACCCAAATTTTTCTAAGCCTTTTGTAATGTATGTATATGGAGGAGAGCTCAGTATTGTTGTTGTTCTAACACAGAAGGATGATAAACAAGAGGGAGAGCATCCAATAGCCTTTTTCTCAAGGAATCTTAGGGAATATGAAACTAGATATAACTTTGTGGAAAAACAAGCATATGTTATGGTAAAATCTCTCAAAAAGTTTAGGCATATAGTATCAAGAAGTAAAATTTTGATACTTGTAGCACATCCAAGTGTCAGAGAATACATCATGGAGGATGAAATTATTGAAAAAAGAGCAAACTAGATAACTAAGATCCTTGAATATGATGTAGAAATCAAACCCACTAAATTAGTTAGAGGTAAGGTTTTGTACCAAAATTTGACTCAAGAGCTTGAAAAGATGATACCTAAAGAGACAAATTCAAGAACAAAAGAAGAAATTTTATTGAGAATACAAGAAGTTGATCAGGAATCCTAGGTTACAAATAGGATTCATTTTATGAAAAATGGGATTTACCTAAGAGAACTCCCTAAAATAAGAGAATATACTATAGGATGCAAGGAGTTCATTTTGTTTTAATTTAATAGGTTCTTTTTAGAAGAAATTTCGATGGCAAATTGTTAAGATGTGTAGAAAAGGACGAGGCTAAGAAAATACTACATGAAATGCATCATGGAGTATTAGGTGGAAATTTTTCTACAAAGACCATAGCTATAAACATAAGTGAAGTAGGTTATTTTTGGCTTACTTTATTTACCAATTGTTATCAGCTGGTTAAAAATGTCAATCTTGTCAATATTATGTGGGGATGAGAAGGAATGCGACAATGCCTCTTAGTCCTATAGTTGTGGATGAACCTTTTACTCAATGGGGTCTTGACTTCATTAGAATAATAAATCTAGTATCTAGTATGGGTCACAAATGGATCTTAATAGCCACAGATTATTTCACCATATGGATCGAGGTAGTACCACTCAAGGAAGCAATAGAAAATGTGATCTTAGATTTTCTAGGGAGTATCACTACTCATTTTGGGGCTCCTCACACCTTAATTTTAGATAATGCTAAAGCATTTTTAGGGTCTAAAGTATCTGACTTTGCATTAAAGCATGGAATATATATAAAAAATTCTTTTAATTATTACCCTCAGGGTAATGGTTTGGCAGAATCAACTAATAAGAACATGATTAGACTCATCAAAAGAATAGGGGCTAATCATCACAAGGAGTGGCATAAAGTGCTTAATTTAGCACTATGGGCTGATAGAATTATGCCTAAACAGGTGATCAAAATGTCCCCATATGAATTGGTATATGGGAAACCTATTGTAATTCCCCTAAGCTTGGAGATTCCTACTCTCTAGCTGATCAAACAGATTGAAATTAAAGAAAATGGCCCCATGCAGGTCAAACTCATAAAATTTCTAGAAGTTCAAGAAAAGAGGGATGCAACACATGATTCATTGATAAAGCATCATAAAATAATTAAAAACTATTTTGATAAAAGGACTTCAAATCCCCATTTCAAAATAGGTTCAATTATTCTGAAATGGGATGCAAGATCCACCAAACCAGGTCAACACACTTAGTTTGAAGCATTATGGACTGGCCCTTATAAAATTTAGGCATGTAAATAGCAAAATTAATTTGAGTTAGAAATGATGGAAGGTGAACCTAAATAAATTCCTATAAATAGAATCTATTTGAAACATTTTAGTTAAAACTGTGTTTTTAGGAATTTTAGATCATGTGGGAGTTGTAGATTCTTTTTGAGCAGGCTCAAAAGTCCTTGGGATCATGAATAACTGTAGAGTAAAAAATACTCTACGTCTCATTTTGATTTTTAGTAGCACATGATCTAGATCACTATCCCCACATACTTTGGTTTGAGATGACAAAGTTTTGAAATAGAGCATGGGCTATAATTTCCTTTTGATTCATTTTTCTCTAAGTGTTGAAGTCAAGTGGAAACTACCAAGTGTCATTTTCTGAGGCACTTTTCATAATTTCAATAAGGCCACAGAACATGCCACATGTCCCATAGCAACTCAGTGAAACATGACAAGTGTTGGCATCCATGTTTCATATCAGCACCTACATTTCATCTCTTTTTAGTGAAAGGTTTTAACAAGCTAAGTATCAAGATCAGGTGAAAAGCACCAAGTGGTAATCACAGAAGGTTTCAATTTGATTTTCTAAAAGAGACGAAAGATGCCACGTATCCCAGATGAAGAGAGCAGAAGCCACCATGTGTTGAGATCCAAATTATCTTCATTTTCTTCACTAATATACCAAAGAAAGGTGGTGGGTCTCAAGTTTTGTTTCTAAAGCAAGTGGAAGCCACTAGGTGTTGTTATTCATGTAAAAATGAAATGAGACCCAATTATCTCTATGATATAAATAGAGTAAAGCAGAGACCACCAAGTGTCACCTTCTACAAGTTTCTAAAAAGGTAGATAAAATAAGTGGAGACCACAACATAACCCCAGTTAAGTAGAGCAGAGATTTCCACATGTCTTTTATTAAGAAAAGTGGAGATTGCCATGTGTCTTTTATTGAGAAAGTGGAAATAGGCACCTGTCCCTATGCTCCTTTTCAAGTTGCTTAGACAAGAAAGGCTATGGGTCTTATTTTCTTTTAAGCTGTTAAAGTTTTGAGGAAGCAGATTGTGATAGGTGTCAAAGGTGGAACACTCATAAGCAAAGACACAAAAGGAGTATAAATTACACAAAAAGTGCTGCATGTCTTCAGTGTGTGCTGCAGAACATGCCAAGTATTGTTCTCTAATGTCTCCTAAGTAATAAAAAGGTTTTCAAGGAATTGGATAAGTGTCTTTTCCATTTAAAATAAGGGAGTGTCTTGTGATATATTTCAGCCAATACATTGTCAAAAGACAGAGTGTTTTAGAATCTAAGCAATATCTTCTGTTAGACCTTTCCAATCTAGTTAGATTTCAGTTGGGCCATTAGATTGAGAATAAGAAGACAATCTAGAGTGAATCTAAGGTTATAAATAAGGGTGCAGAGATCACCAAAAAAGGATTAGATACTAGAGAGAATTTTTTGAGAGAATTATTGTCAAGAGTTTAGACTTTCTAGAGCTGTGACTAGGAATATCATTTGCCTTTGTTCTATTTTCTTAAGTTGAGAAGTTTATGTAACTGCACATTTTTCTGTGCC
Source organism: Torreya grandis (assembly GCA_037957365.1). Taxonomy (NCBI): domain Eukaryota; kingdom Viridiplantae; phylum Streptophyta; class Pinopsida; order Cupressales; family Taxaceae; genus Torreya; species Torreya grandis. Next base: position 266,153 of record JARHVA010008945.1, on the reverse strand, counting down.
TCTTATGTGAATGGAGAATTAATAAGAATATTGAATCGTGTGCCTTTGTTGATACTTCTTATGTCATTATAAAAGTAGTCTAGGTTGTGTTGTCAAGAGTTTTAGACTTTCTAGAGTTGTGACTAGTAATGTCATTTGTCTTTGTTCTATTTTCTTGAGTTGGAAGTTTTATGTAACTTTGCATGTTTCTGTGCCTCTTATGTGACTAGAAAATTCAAATAAGAAGATTGAACCCTATGCCTTTGTTGATATTTTTTGTATCACTGCAAAAGTAGTCTATGCTGTGAGCCTCTATTTCTATTGTTTCCATCTTTTGCACTGATCATGCACTTTTTTGCTCTTAAATGTATTTAAATATTACATACAATCTCACTATGCTCAATATTAAGGTTGAATTACATTCAGGTGCATCTCCATAGTTAGATTTTATTTCTTGCATTTGTTTTTTTATTAAAATTTCTATCCCTTTTCCCAGTATACACTTGATATAAAGAAGAGACCAGCTTCTTAAAAATCTAGAGGTTGTTTCAAGTCATAAGTCCCACATCTTTAAACTTCCCATTATTGGTGTTAAAACAAGCAAAAATTTTAAACATCAATAGCTAACAACAATCCACCTCCCTCTAGGAGGGATGAATAATTATAAAGCACAAAACTACAAAGCAAAGATGGGTACAACATTTTTGATGACATGAAATGTCTCAAATTACTGAATAGAGGGAGTTATTACTCAAGGACCTAACTAGGAGATCATCTACATCAAAAAAATCCAAAGATTTTAATGCAAACATGATGGTATTTAAATATAAACTTGAAGTACCATCATTTCTACTAGCAGTTCAAATGCTCAAAAAGAATGTGCATAACTATTTGGTTAACTCAAGTGCATCAACCAATGTGGCATTAAAAGCTATGTATAATAAGTTAGGTTTGATTTCAAATAATTCAAAGAGGGTTGTCCTAAAATTAAACAAATTTTTTATCCCATGCATTAGATAATTAACAAATATGCACATCTAATTGGAATTAGAGCCATGTGTACAACAATATATAGATATTATAGTCATTAAAACTATAGAAGCTTCTGGTCTATTATTTATCCATGATTTATCCAAGACACTCAATGGACACATTACCATAAAATTTCCACAGATGTAGTTACCCTATAAAGGAGTAGCCAATCAGATTTAGGTGGGTAGAGAACCAAATATGAAGTACTTGATTGTCGATTACAATCTAAAGAATGAGAAGGTTGAATTTTCATCTCCAGATGTGGGAATATACACATACACTACCAATAAATAAATTTATGAACAATAGGTTGAAGGTCATTCTCAGTTATAGAGTTTCTATTTCAATAAATCTAGATAAAAACAAGGTTCTAGTATTGGCATTACTCTGATAGATCTAGATGGTAATCAGTACCTTGTTTCCTATAGGTTGAAATTTACTTACACCATTGATAGATTTATGTATTAATCCCTAATCCTTGGTTTATTATCTGTGTGAAAGCATAATGTCAAATAGTTGTATGTATTTAGTGATTTTGAACTGATTGTTAACTAGATCAAATAAAAATATTAGTGTAATATCACCTACTTAAATAATTATAAACATAAAGCATGGGAATTGATTGAGTCTTTTAATGGATTCAATATCAAATCCATCCCAAGAAAATAGAATGATTTATTAGATTCACTAGAAAATTTATCTACCAATCTGGTACCACTCTATGAATTGAAGATGTAGAGATTCTCTATAGAGTTGGTTTCTTCTCCCTCTATTCCAGATAACATAGATAATTTCCAAGTGTTCAAGGATGATCAATTCATTTTCCAATTTGTGAGTATTTTTGGGACCTTTGAATCTTAAATAATAAATGAGAAAGATGTTGAGCCCATCCACATTGAATACATGGGAAAAGATGGTGTCTTATAGTTGAGGGAAAATCATATCCCTCTGGGAATGGTTTCCTTAGAATGATATTTCAATGTAAATCTATAATATTAAAAGTGTAAGTAGTATAAAACAACTGAGTCTGATTTGATTAAAGAAAATCTAGGCACTGACCAACACCCTTATTTTATGAATATTGGATTGAGTTACATTGAAAGTGAGAAAAAATTGAATAATTTATTGATAGAGTAAAATGACATGACATAATGGACATATAAATTTATATAAGTCTTCAACCCTAGGGTTATCACACATACTATTCCAATAAATTTAGATCATAAAAGTTTTAGGTAACAACAAACTATAATGAATCTAATTTCAAAATGTCTCATTCATATGGAGGTACAAAAACTACTAGATTCCAATATTGTATTTCCAATTAGACATTCGACCTAGGTAGCTAATTTAGTACTAGTCATGAAGAAGAGTAGATAAATTAGACTCTACATGGACTTCAAGAATCTAAAAAAAGCATAAAAAAGACAAATGCACCATACCTTCATTGGATAAGTTTATTAAGATGGCAAATGGGTTTGTGATGATTTCTCTTTTGGATGGATTCTTGGGCTATAATCAAGTGCTAATAGAAGTAGGAGAAAGGATGATCACTACCTTTACCACTAAGTGGTAAACTATGTATATAAGAGGATGTCATTTGGCCTAATAGATGCATGAGATAACTTTCATAGAGTTATGTACTTTTATTTACAAGTAATTATCATTAAATGTATAATCATATGCATAAATGATCTACCAATATATTCAAAAGGTGGAGTTGATCTTGTAAATCATATATAGAAAGTGTTCAACAGATGCAGAAGGTATAAAGTTCCACTTAGTCTAAATAAAAACATATTTAGAGTTATTGAAGGGAATCTGATAAGCCATGTCATCACTAAATATGGGATATCTATTGATTCAAATCGAGTGTAGACCATTTCCACATTTAAACCTCCCAGTAGCAAGAAGGAACTAAAGTCCTTCATTGGTAAGATAAACTTTGTGCAAAACTTTATTTCTAGTTTTGAAAATATTTTCAAACCATTGAATACCATGATAAAACAAATGGTAAGATAGAGTGGAAAATAGATGTTAAGATATATTTTCAAGACATTAAGACAACCATTACTCAATCCCAAGTCTTGATCAATTGAGGCTTCAATATATATTTGTATCTTATTTTTTCAATTCAAAACATAATTTAGCTATTATATTAACATAAAATTTGGATGAAAATGAACATCGTATCACCTTAATGAGCACCAATGTAAAGGATGCAAAGTTGAAATACTCCATGATAAAAAATTAGATATATGCTTTGATCAAATCTAAGAATAAATCTAGGTACTCAATTTTAAGAAGAGCATATACCATTATTCCAGACCTAGTTTTCAAGCTCATACTTGGCTAGAATGAGTTGGGTCAGAGAAGATGTAAATGGATGGAAATACTTTAGGAGTTTAACCTTGATATCAGTCTAACCAATATGGTGAGAGGTTAGGGGATCATCTAACTGATGATTGAGAATAATCCATGCATCAATATTAAACAAATTAATGAAGCTTAAGTAACTAGTGGAGATTGGTACTTGCATATTATCTATTACCTACTTATGCATACATGTCCTCCTAATTTTAACAGAGAGTAGAAGTGATCCCTTAGGGTCAAATTGACACATTTTATGATAAATAAAGGAGTCTTATACAAAAATAATTATGGTGCATCTATTTGATATGTGTTTCAAGTGATGTGATTGATATCTTAGATAATCTACATCAAAATATAGTCATGGGTTATCCCTCAGGAAACACAATATATCACAAATTTTTGTGGATGGGGTACTATTAGCCCATGATCTTCAAGGATGCACATAACCATATTAGGACCTACCATAACTACTAAGTATTTGTGAAAATAAAAGTGAATGTTTTCATGCCTCTATAGTCAATCATTAAAATATGTCACTTTGCCCAATGGGACTTTGATTTAATTGGGGTGATAAACCCAGAGTCTTTAATATGGCATATCCTAATATCTACTAATTATTTCACCAGATGAACATAAGTTGTATTTACCAAAAATTATTGAGAAATTGATGCCATCAAGTTTTTAGACGAAAATATATTGACTAGGTTTAACACTTCCATTTCCATAGTTTATGATAATGGTCTAGTGTTTCAATCTTCTAAATTTATAAAACTACCATTAAATTCTCTTATAGCTACTATCTATAAGGGATTAGAGTAGATAAGTCTAGTAATAAGAACATAATGTATATTATTAGAAAATTAGAAGAAGACAAACCAAGAGAATGACACCTCTTGTCAAAGTATGAACTATGAAAAGACATAACCATGTACAAGTAATCCCTCAAAGCTTCACCTTTTATACTAGTGTATGGATAATAATCAGTATTCCATATTACTCTTAAGATACCAATGCACCAGTTGTTTCAAGAGTACATGTGGTAAGATGAAAGAATACAATGTAGACTACTATATATAGTTTGGCTGGAGATGCAAGAATTAGAGCACTGCATAGCTTCAGTAAACATTAGGATATTATCCAACAATGGGTTGACAAAAGTTCAAATATCAAAGCTTTTAGGATTTAGGACCTAAAACTTCTATGGGATAAATCACATGATAATAATGGACAACATGATAAGTTCACTCCTTTATAGATTAAACCATATCATATATCATACATATATCTTAGGTAAGAATACATTTTAGTTGAAATCCCTTCAAGGTAATGACCTCAAATTTTTAGTTAGTGGATAATTTTTAAACCACTATTTCATGGTTGATCCAACTAGATATGCCTTAGAATGACTGTAAGTGGAGATGTAGATGTAGTATTAGAGTATATTTCTCACTTTCTAGAATATTTTTATACTTTATAGGATTAGTATTTCATGATTTATATATTTTCTTTCATTATATTAGTTGTTATAATTTTTAGATTAGTTTTATAAAACTAAAGAATAAACTAACAAATTTACTAAATTGAGATATGAATTAACTACCAAAAATAAGGGGATGATTCATAAGGATGCATAGTTGGTCCTCATAAAGATTTATTCTTATAGTAGTAGAGCTTTTAGAGTCAAGGTTTGTGTTACAAATAAATTAAATTCTTCTTTGATTGAATGAATTTATTGGGCATCTAGGATTTACTTATATAACCATGGAAATTTTATAAAAAATTTCAATTTTCAAAGATTAATTTCACTACTACATACTAAACTTGGATAGGAGATAATAAACATATAAATGGATACACAATTATAGGGACATATTGATTAAAATAAGTTTTATTATGCATATACCCAAAAAATAATGATTCCCAACCCTTTTTATCTATGTTTCAAACACACACACACACACACACACATAGAGAGGGAAAGAATGGGTGATATGATTAATATTTATTGGGGATACAAACATCTAGTTAGTAGTAGAGAAAGGATTTGAGTGGAATTAAAGGTATCTCTATCAAGGCTATAGAAACCTAGATAGTAACATATAAATGCCTAAGATTTCCTTATTGTTTGGTTACAAAATTTGATACCAAAACAAAACCTATAGTGTCTATTTAGGACCTTATCAAAATGATCGTAACCAAGGGAAATCAATTTCACAAAATTAAACACTCAAATTAAAGGAATGGAAAGGGTTAGCATGTTGCATGAGGAAGTATGAGTCTTTTTCAAGGGCTTGTTTATTTATTGTGTTCCTACTAGGACTAAAGTTTTGTTATGATATATTAATGAGAATTTAGGTTATCAAATACTCAAGAGTATTTTCTTCATTGAGTTACCATTTATTATGCCCTAACACATACATCCCAATAAAGACCTAATGTGGCTTGAATACTTTTATTCAAGGTCTTATAAGACTTAAACATTTATGACTATAGTTTTAATTTTAGAATGTATAAGCTTGTCCTCAAATTTTACATTTTCATAAATTTTAAATTATGAGAGTCAAAGATTTAAAATTTATTTTAATTTATCTTGAACCTTGGGTTTACATATTATTTTTGGTTTATTTGGACTAACGATACTAATGTCCTTCATTGTAGTTTCTTACATTTTGTTCACTCACAGGACTATCATAAAAGACTTATCAAAGTTATTTCTATTAGCTACTTGCCTTTATTCATTGAATATAGTGACAAGTGGCATATTTATGTTATCCATAACCTATAGCTCTTTACTTAAAATTTCTAATTCTTCAAATATCCTAAGTTTCAAGAAATGGATAGGTGTCATTACCACATTACATATAGAATTTTATGCTTTAAATAAAATGCTAAGTGATCAAATTATTTTATCCCTTAAATCATGTCATGTGACCCTTTTTAGTTACATGAAACCCCAAAATATTTAAATTTAAAGTTAATCATCTATTTTTTCTAAGCTCCCATGGTGTTGAATTCATGATAGGTGGTAGATTTATATTAATCTATAATTGTAGAAGGATTACATAAGTTTAATAGTCCCAAGGCCTTGTGGTATAATACCCTCAATCTTTCAATCTCTAAAAATATGACAAGTGGCATAATTCTATTGGTTAATATATTCAAATAATAAATTATCAGTCAACGAGTTAATAGTTTTATGGTTTCAATTCATTTTGCCTATACGGGCTTGAGATCACACCACAAGTTGACATTATATTACATTGAACATTTACATAGATGTACATAGTCTAAGAGGATAAAAATATGATGATTATGAGACTCTAGGTTCCCATAGGCCTGTGGTCACTCCACATGTCATAGTTACATCAAATCATAGCCCCAAAACATATAAGGCCAATATGAAAATCTAAAGGCTTGAATGAGTGATAAATAAAGTAGTGTTAAAACCCAAAAAGTACATAACCAAAGCATACATAAGGAAAGACTAAAAAAATAAAATAAGTGGGTAAGTGTGAATTTGTTAACTATCTAGAATAGGATGACTAGATACATAAAGTTAACAAGTAACTACCATTTGGCAAGAAAATAAACCCACAAAAGCTAATTGGTAAGCTAAAATTGAAATGGGACAAAACTAAAGGCCATTACCAACATTGAAGTTAAATAAATTAGTTATTCATGGCACTTAATTTAGATGATATATGCAAAATATAAGTGAAAGGAAAGTCACTTTTCCATCAATCTTCTAGTAAAAATTGTGATTTTGAGCTCTCTTATGACTATAAGTCCTAGTTTTCTAGTGAAATTGCATATAATTTTCATATATTCAATAGGTGAATTAAATAGCTCAAGATTACTAAAATGGATTTATCTTTAAATAAAACATGAATTCATGTTCTTTATACCTAATTTTGTGTAAGAAATACTAAATACATGGATACAATATGTGACAAAAGTACTCTCGATTTCAAATTCCTACACCACTTAACACTTTAGAATGTAGTGGACTCAATGGTTCCTTATTATACATAAATCCAATTGTCTAAGGATGAAAAGTAATACATTAGTGACCTAATACCTATCAAAATTGTAGGACTTCATCAAGCAACAACAAATCCTAAGGTAATGCCCTATATCGATATGCTTTGATATTTATTTTTAAGGGAATTTTCTCTAGGTATTGCCTCCACCTTAGGAAAGGAAAGAATATAGTTGTTATATTTTTGGGATGGCATTAAATAGATACCTCAGACTCTTAGGGATTGAGGTAACATATAGCCAAGTGTCAATTAATTCATGGCTCAAGTAAAACATAGTTGAAGGAAAACTCAAACAATGGATCCCTCTCATCTAATTTAGACATTCTGATTAGGATATCCATGGATCTGTTAAATAAACTATATGGCTTCCCTAGTATAACTTATGTGCAAGTACAATGAGTCCCACTCTTAGATATTTTGTTGACCTCTAATAAGATTGTTTTCTTAGGGGGAAGTTATCAATGTTAGACTAGAACTATGTATGTATATAGATGAACAAATACCCATCAATGGAAAATTTTACATGATGTCTTATTTCCTAGATGTAGTCTTAGGCATATTTCATATGGTAAATAGATAATTATGGAAAACCTCAACTGAATATGTTGATAGTAGAATCTATGAGGATTATTCCTTTATGTTCATCCATAGGTTTAGAGGTGAAATAAAGATGATTTATGTATAACTATATCGTCAAGTGTATTAGGAAATTCATAGCACTCAAATTCCTTGATTATCTAATAACTTGAAGAGAACCATTCAAAAATGGGGGAATTATTGGTATTACCCTGACATGACAATCATCAAGATTCAAGGGATAATGGTACCTTTTTTGTTTTTACCTCACCATGTTCCTTATAAAATTATAGATCAATAAATATCTTACTAGATATATAATATCATAGATGAATATCTAAGATAGAAACATTTATCCTTATTACTTAAAAAATACTATGAATATTGGCTAGCTCCAATATGTGGTATGATATGACTTCTATCAAGCAGGGAAGATGAGAACTCGATATAATTTTGATGAGGCATAGTTTTGAGAATGGGACCCCAAAAGTAAAATTAGTAATTATATCCAAAACCCAAGGGAAAAGAAGAAGGTGAACCTTACATATGGTCACCCTGGGTATAAACATGATGTAAATTTATTAAATACATTAGATGAATCAAAAGTATGATAAGAATGAAAAATAAACAAATGTACATGATGGTCACCTAGGCCATCTAATATAATATAGAGATTTATAGGGAGTAGGAAAGTGTGATGGCAGTGTAAGCCTAAAAGGCATGGAACCATTAGTGGCATCCAACTTAACCACAAGATTCAGTAGGGCCAAGCCACCCTCTGTCTCCTACCATAAAATAGATAGATCTAAAATAGGAGTTAAATAGTCAAAGGGAAGGAATCTCTAGATAAATAAATAATATCAACAATATTCTTGGTCTTAAACTAGATCCTAATCATTTAGTCATCACTACTACACATTTGGGCACAACCACTGTAGTGGAGAGAAATCCATCTCCATAAGATAAGAAAAATAGTGCATTGGTTATGACATATCTACTACCTCTCAATGCAAGTAAGTATTATATAGTTTTTATAGTCTTATTTTTCATTTCTTTCATCCCCCCTACATCTCTTCAACTAGTTCTATATTCATCTACTTCCCCTTCCACTACTGTTATTACATATTCAACTCCATCACCACCACCTACATTAGTAGTTCCTACTACTATTGTTACTTCCATTATCTTATCATTTTTATCACTTCCTATCCCTCCCATAACCACATATCTAAGGACATATAAAGTCCTCACAACCCCCTCCACAAATAAATAATTAAAGAAAATACCATATTTCAATCCAACTATTATAGAAGAATCCCCTGTTGAGGAGGAAGTGAAGGAATAATAATAGGTGATATCCTTGGTAGACTATGCCAAGAATGAGGAAGAGAATGAAATAGTCATGATATAATCAAAATAGAATGTGAGTGAGGAGGAAGCTTTAGGTAAAGAAGATGAGGAGGAAAAGGCCAAGTCTTTGAGATTAGGAAGTCTATAGGAAGAATAAATAATAACTAGTGCCCTAGACCAACAAGTCCTCATAGTAGAGAAAAATAAAAATATAAGTGAGGTGGTTATTCTTTAATTTCTTATGTTTCAATTAAAGGTACTTTAATAGTATAAAGTTCTTTATATTAATCTATTATTTCATCATCTACCCAAATAAAAACCCCTAAGAAGGCAATTTAATTTGAAAACTTGGTAACTATTTCTATTTTAGATCTTAAAATTCCACCTATTCCAAGGAAACATTCAAGTTAGTTAGAAATACTTATTCCACAAGCATCCCTTATACATTCAACCACATTTTCAATTGAAGAGATTCTTAGCTTAGTTAATTACATAGCTAAGGTTAATCCATTGAAGGATCTCTCACTATGGTAGAGGATTATATACCTCCAATTATAATTCCCTATTCAAATAAGTTCTCCATTATAACATTATAAATTGAATCCTATAACTATAACTCTTCTTATGACACCCCCACCCTCTACCTCACAAGACCCTAGTCCCTTAGGAGAATAAGGGGAACTTATTACTTCTAAATGGATTAGAGACATGCAGGGAAAACAAGATGAGAGGTATAATTTAGTTTTTATTAAATTTTCCATAGTCTTTACTATATTTGATAGGCGGAGTGGTAGTATGTATAGTGTGAGGAAGAGTAAGGCTACAAATGTGGATACAAGAGAGGAAATAGAATTTGAGCATAGATAAAATGTATTTTCCCAAGCCAAGAAAGCTAAAAGGAATTATGGTGATCCAAATGAATATTAATATAGTTTTATGTATTATAATGGGGAATAAATGAAGTATATGTATAAAATTAAGGAGGAGGCATAGTATAAGATATATAAAAGAAAATAATACACAACCTTGTGAAATCGTAGATAGTGTACAAGGTATAACTACTTGGTTCTCTAATATTTTGAGTAAAATTCATGTTTTTAGAAGAGAAACCCCATTAGAAAAGGAAAAGGTGATTAAGTAATGACACCAAATAAATGATTATAAAAATACACTTACGTTCTTGATTCAATGTTATAGGATCAATGCTTTTAATCAATTGAACTTAGTGACTAGTTAGGATGCAACATGGGAATTAAACTTTATGATTATTAAAATAGATGATACTATTGCATGTCATAATTAGATAAAATATCTATTGGTACATATTATGGAGAAGGATAAATAGGACTTATAAATTATTAAGGACATGAGGGTCACTAAAATGATAACCTCTATAGGTGAATTGGTTGATAGACCAAATTTATAAACCCTTCTTAAATAAATAATAAACAACTTCAAAGAGGAGGTTGAAGGCATAAAATATATAAGTAACAATTAAATTTTAAAACTAATAAGTTTTTTAAGGATAAAGTAATGAAAGCTAAGGCCCTGGGAGCTAAGTTTAAAATAGTGGATCATACTTGGTTGATGGTTGAAAACATCAAGATTTTTAAGACATCTTTGCTTAATTTTGATTTCATTAATAGGGAGTTCAAAGTTACCCATGCATTTTGTTAAGAAATTAAGGCTAAGGATGGATATTTAGGATCAATGACCAACACTTAACCACTTATAAATTATACTACTTCAATATAGACTACCCAATTTATTGGATATGTAGTCATGCATACTCCAGGTGAGCCCATCTTTATCCCACAAACAACAACATAGACTACTAAAGTCCCTCTAGTTGTCACTCTATCATATTATTTAGTTAGTAGTACCACATTTACACATTGATAGATATAAAAATTTACTTTCATGTTTTGTTTAATTAAAAACTTTGGTTCCAAATTTACATTGCACATATATATTGTATTCTAATTATAAAATTCTATTATGGACTGACTACTATGCATGCATCATTTAAATGAGATTTGGACACAAGTCCTATTTTTGTAAATGTATTTTTAAAATTTTATTGAGAGATTAGGCCTTTTCCATCGAAAGATATTTATACTTGTATCATCCTATGCCAAACAAAGGATAATTTTGTCTATTAAGATTAATAGGAAATTATGAAAATTTTTGCAATTTGATCTTGATGTGTAAAATCTGATTTTTTTTCAAACTTGTGGATTATGTAAGAAGTTATGTTATTTCAGTTTATTATTATATTGACCATGCATAAAATATTTATTTAATTTAAATTTATTAATATTGATCTATTTTTGTTTTGAATAACTTTTGCATATGAATCATAATCCCCTTTCTAGATGTGCTCTTCCAGTCTTGTAAACATGGTAAGATTTATATTCATGTGTTTAATTATGTTTTAATATAATTCCTTTTACTAATAACTATGTTTCATTTTTGGTTTGACATAGTATCATACATCAGACATTTGTCTTTGATTCCTTATCCAACCCTTATTTCAAGTGCTGGTCTAGAAAAGTTTCATTTAGTGTGGTCCACAAACCTCATTTTATACCCTACCTTTCCCTATTTTTGAGTTTATTTTGGTATTACCAACCTTAGGTTAGATACATTATCAATCCACCCATCTAAATTATTTTTATATTAATCCATAGTCAACCCATCTATGGTAAACGAACTACTTCACTTGATGTCATTCCACCAATAGGTTATTTTCAAAACTGATTACCTTACAACTCATGCTTTGTAGTGAATTTCAATCATAGATCCTAAAAAATTAAAGGTTACCTTGTAAAGGTTTCTAGGGTGTGCATCAACCACACATCAACATGTCTATTTTATATCTTTTTGGATTCTTACATCCTAGTTAAATACCTCTATCAATGCAAGTGTCCTACCTAAATGCAAGTATCTACTACCCTAACATCATATAATTTAGAAGTGAAAAATATTTTTATGGTTGACCTAAGTTATTTAATGTGATATATAATACAAATATATATATATATATATATATATATATATATATATATATATATATATATATATATATATATATATATATATCAACTCTCATTCATTCCTCACCTATCACATACCTAGAAACTTCTTACCTGATCATAAGGTAACTTACAAAAAAAATTCAATCAAGTACTCAAGTGAGAAAATATTCCATATTTTATCTTATTTCCATATCATTCATAGGGATATCACACATTATATTATATCTCTTATTTTAAAAGTTATAAGTTAGGTCACTATTGTACTTGATTATCACACATTTCATGATATGCATACAAGCCAAAACATAAGGGAGAACCACATAATTTTGAGGCCATGTTTGGAGTATTATATATATAGGAAATTTTCATTAATAGATGGGTATTTGGGGAAGTTCATCATTATGTGCCCAATAACCTATTTTTATCACAACCAATATGAATATGAAGAACTAGGGTTTCATTATTTGATAAGGAGTGATAGTCCATGACCCATATCTAAGTTCATTAGAGTGAAGATGACATAAAACCTAGAAGCATATAGGTGGTAGCATCTAGTTTCAATAGGTATTATATATTGTACACTTATGTCTAAATCAAACATAAGCATTTATGCAACCATCATAGGTTGATGTAAGTGTCTAAAACTATAGAGGTACAATTTCCCAAATTAGATGATTGATCCAAAATGTAGAGATAACATAATTTATTCCTCTTATAGATCTATATACAGATCTATATTAACATTATAATCAACTAAATATCTTATTTTCATTATCATTTTAATATTTAACATAGTTGTACCTTTTATTTTTAGCATAGCTTAGAATAATAAATTTAGTATATGTTTATTTGAGTTTCAAAATTAATGATCCTACTTTAGAGATAATCTACCATCATTGTGCCCTAGGCTATCTCTACCTATTTAACCCTAGATTCCTAAATATAGATATTAGGGTTAAATATTTGGTGAACCTGATCAATATGAATGCAATTTTTTCTAATTTGAAGGGTTTCTTGATTTACTATTTTTTGAATTTTGATTTCAAAATTTTCCCTTTTATACAAACATGTTTAATAGGGATATATATCTTAATTACTTCATTTTATACTAAATCATGGTATTTTTTACTTGTTATGTTTCATATATGATGAAATGAATTAAAACTAGTAACCAAATTGATCAATATAATGATAGGGTTTGAAAACAAAATAAAAAATTAAGACCTCTTTACAAATATTATTGCAATAATATTGAACCTCTTCCTCCTAACCCTAAGGAGGGTGATATATAACATCCCTCTAACTAGGTCCATGTTATCACTCCTTCAAGGGGTTAGATAGATGGTGTATGTACAAATATTCAATTTGAGGTACCTCTAGTTTGTTCGTGTGAAGCCTTAGAATATAAAATGATCCTTATGTGCAAGTCAATAGAAGAGTGGAAAAATAGTTTCAATTCAAATATCACGTTATTGGAAAATAATATTACATACCTATAAAATAAAACATATAGTAGTGTTAATCATATGTTTGAGTCGTTATCTACCATTTTTGTGCCAAACAAGGTTTTTTAAATCCAAATACAAAGCTATAACAAAAAAAATCTAAAATGAATGATTCAAAAAGTAGATGCAAAGGTACTAAGAGTCCAATTAAAATACTACAATAATTGATTTTATACAAAGTGATTAAATCACCTCCACCTCATATTAGGAAATATAAATGCTATTGTGCATGTCATAAAATAAATGGGCATCATACATATTATTTATTTTCATTAAATAACAAAACAAAAAGTAACAAAGGTAGTGGTGGTCCTATCGTTCATACATAACTCAAGAAAACCACTCACATTATGAGCTTTTTTCCCAAAACACAAGTGCCAAAATAATAAATATGGTTACCAAAAGACAATTCAAAGTATGAGAAGGAAAAAAAATAACAAATAAATAGAGAAAATACCATTACCAAAGGAGCCAAAAATTCCAAATAATACATAATTACCAATGGAACCAATGATATTCAAACAAACAAAAATTAAACCATGTGAGATCCCTTTATTGATCAATACTAAAATAAAATAAAAAGAAACCTACTCTAAGGGGTGGTGATGCACCAATGTTATCATTCATCCACTCAAATTGGACTCTAAGTAACACTAGTAAGCAATACAAGTGACTAAATCTTCTAACTCTAAGGACTCCTATGAAAAAGTGTTTTACATATAGGTTTCACTAAGTGGTCAAAACATGAGGGTAATTATAGAAGGCCTAGATTAAGGTAGTTATCAATTAAATCTCCACCCTAAGCTCAAACACTTATCATTTAAACACTATATGTGATCTGCATGAAATCATATACTAATAACTAGGTGAGATTAGGATCTACCAAGGGAGAAAAAACCACCACATGTGCAAATAAAACTAATAAAACACACTAAAATAGTATCAAATATTATGAAAATAGTCATTTGCATTTTCTTAAGAGCTTACAAATTGCCAATCTAGGGCGAGTCTCCTCATACCCAGGTGAGGGATATAAGTCAAGGCTTTAAGGCCTAAATATATAGTAGAGAGAGAGAGATAATGGTGTGGATATTAGAGGTAGGAGTAATAAATTTCCATAGTAAACTCATTAATTTACTTTAAAATAGTTACAACAGTCATAACAACCTCCCAAATGACTCTCCATGCATTGGTTTTTTCTATGACCCCTTTAGGAATTAAGGTGGAGTGGTAGATGATGTGGTTGACTTGTTAAAACTCTCTTAAATCATGGATATACCCATATATGGTCAAGTAGCTCCTCTTTCTATTAGTTACAACATTAATGAGATTTAACTAAGACATCATAAAGAATATAACTACATATCCTCCTTTTGAACATATTGATCAAGTCAAGAACTAACTTCTTTCACCATTATGACTATAGAATGTGCACTTGCCTCATTTAATACATCATTTATATAGTGTAATTAATCTATGTTGACTCACTTCATCAACCCTCTATGCGAACTTTGATATCTCTTTATTGACCAAGTAGGTCTACTAGACTAATGAGGTCTATTTACCTAACTATTTACATTTTATGGCCATGAAAGCCTATATGAGATCTTAAAATTATATGAATAAGTGAGTTTCAAGTCTAAAAAAACATAATATACCATGATATATGAATTTCTAATCCAAAAACACCTAAAACCTTACCAAATTAGGTGACTAGGTCACCTTATCTTTCATATCTATAGACTGGCTATTTGGAGGAGACTTATAGAGGTATTCCTAGGAAATGTTTTGGAAATGTTAATATTTTTGAAGATATAAAAAGTTTCAAAACTTTACATCCAATGATTTGTAACTCCTTAAATTTCCCTTTACCTTGTTTTCTTCCCAATTTCTTAAAAAGTACTATTTTATGATAGGTCTTTACATTTTTTGTATAGCATAGTACCATAGCTAGGATATCCTATATGTTTACTAGTGTTTTAGGTTTTTATTAGGTAAGTAATGAGTGTTTGAGTGAAAAAATATTCACTTTTCTTAGGTCTAGTCTACCTTAGGGTTTAAGCAGGGTTTTGGAGGTTTACCATCATAATGATAGTTCATAAAGATGAGACCCCTAATACAAAAATTATGGTCATGGATGTATATTATATATATCCCCCTAAAACTTATAAGAATCTTAGGATCCCATGTATCTTTTGTGAAGAGATGGGAGTGCAAGTTGGTAAACCTTGAGCTTCTTGAAGGTAGTCTGGACATGTCTATTATCTTAACCTTTGTTTATAAACCTAAGATCATTAATATATCTCACTCTTTAATATATTTTAAGTACACATGAGTTCCTAAATTACCTAAGGATAATTTTCCCTGAGACCTTATGCTATGAAGGATATGAGCATCTAAAGTGATGGCTCAAGTTGAATGTCTGGGATTATGCAACTTGAGTTAGGCTTATAGACTAAATGGTCCCTCCCTTTATATCCTTATTCATAAAAAAAAAAATTAAATGATCTATAAAAACCTCTTCTACCTTTTTAAGGTCTAGGATTATTTTTCGGGGTTTGACTATGCAACTAAGATAAGCATGGGATTTGAGGCCTTAAGAGTAACTTTTAGGCCTAACAACCCTAAAATGGATGTCATAGATGTGAGTTGACTTTTATGTGTTTATAGGGGGTTAAAATTTATTAAAACACTCTTATCTTACTTGTACCCATCCTTTGTATTTACCTCTATCCATCTAAAAATCTGATTTGCCTTCATTATCTCATGATCTGCCTATAGGTCTGCCTATTAGTCTGAGTGTTTGGGATAGTGATATGGATTATTAGTATTCCTTTATCTATTAAATATATAGGTGGTGCATTTTAAAATCCTATACATTATCTTAGTTTGTAAAATTCCCTTAGATCAAATTCTCTTATCAACTCTTCTCTTTACACAATTCCATATAATAGCCTTAGGATTTGTGTATAGTGAAACCTATCTTACCCTTAGGGTCTGAGTTTAGTGTTATCTTATTTGAAATAGAGGATTTTAACACATTAAATTGTTTTTATTCTGTATAAATCATTCCTTACGTATTTACCAACTCTCATGTACTCCAAGAATATGAGAATGCCTTTAACTGGTATGCAGGTCTATCTAGGATTATTAACTCTTCCCCACTTGTCTCAAATAGACTAGAGGGTTCGTTGAAATCCAAGAAACTAAAAAATTAACCTAAGGTATTCATCTAATTATTTCATTTCAACCTTGAATACCCATCACATTTCCATTCTATTACTAATAATTCCACATGTGTGTGATTGTCCAACACCTTCACTATATTTAAGAAGATAAACCCTACTTATGTGTGGTTCTTCGTCAATTACCAATGTTGGTTACTCCCTTAAATATTTTCTCATACTTAAACTATTCCTTTTTTCATGAAGGTTCCTCATATTAGGTTCATCTCAATTGTTCTCCACCTACAATTAGGCTTGTAGGTGATGGACCTATGTTTCTTGATTATATCATAGGTGGGAATGAATTCCTTCTTGGACCTTGGAGTCATATTTACCTTGTGAAGAACATGCCATCATCTCCTTATAAAATTATTTATTTATAACATAACTTATTTTCCTCAAATTCTTTATCTTTACCATGTGCTTAAGAGGTGCTACTATCTCTGATTATATATGTGGTTCTATGTATGCATGTCCTAAGCCTAATAGGCCTAATTAATCATTAAAATATTTTTTCATTATTAAAGTACCACATTATTATGTTTAAAATTAGGGTTTATAATAAATAAGTATTCACTCCTTAACTTGGTCTAAGTTAATTCTTATGTAACCTTTATGATACTTAGTTATCATTCTCAAAATTATAACTATGTGTGTGAATCTTCTCTTTTAATAACACCTTGGGTCATTATGAGCATCCCACTATGAATAATATGAATATTACCTACTTTTAGGCCTTTTAAAACTCTTTTATCCTCATTTCACCTTCTAATCATGCAAAATATATCAGGTCTATAGTTATATTCCTGAGTGTGCTCAAAGGAGTTCTAACTAAAATTATTCACCTTTAGAGTGAATTTAATGCATTTGAAGTATGTATAACCCTAAATCCTTTATCATAATTATTATTAATTTTATGGGGTTTTTAACCAATTAAATTCTATACACCTTCAAGGATCTTTGAAATCTCTTTGAATTCAACCTTCATTACTCTCAACCCTATAGCTAAAACCTTGCTTCCATGAAATCTTGACTTAGTTTAGTCTCTTATGGAGAGTTGGGTAGGTGGTGACCTTGCTTCTGACCAATGATTTTTTAATTTTTATCCTCCTCATAGGTTCATGACCTCAGTGAGGTCTCTCCATCATATATACACCATGTTAATAACCAACATCATCTTTTAGCTTGCCCAAAGTACTGATGTTAATCTAAGAGATTTATCCTTGCATAGTTATCTAAGGGTGGATATGGTTAATGTGTTGATAAATGATGAAGAGGTAGTAAGGATATAAAATACGAGAGTGGATAAATATGGATGAGATTAAGTGTACCTTTAACCTAACCAAATACCTCTATAGTTATTATGTCCTTACTTTTTAAATAAGACCACAATCATACACATGACCATGGTATTAGAGATAAGACCATAAACAAATTACTTGGCCTAATTTTAGATTAGATGTACTTAGGAGAGTATCAAATACCTCAAATAATATCATACACTTACACCATCATGCCTTCAAGGCTTTATTTCAAGGAGAGCATTGTTTGTAGGATCATATGAGATGGGGTTGGATTATGGTATGAGAAGGTGATTCAAATTCTTGAAAATATCTCATATCTTCCATTTCTCTGTCATCATGTTTAGAAAAGGATAAAACATAGAAAATTAGTACCCTATTTTAATGGAGAAGACATTGTGAGTACCCTACATTGTCAATGATTGTTCATAAAGGAGGGAGAGTCAATATGAGAATAAATAACCAAAGATGTAATATATCTAAGGTCCCCTCCTTTGCCCAAAATTTTAGACCTCCATCTTATCTCTCATGTTCATACCATCCACAAATTTGAATGGTTATTTTTGGATAAAAAAGAGATACATGAAGTAAAAGGGTTAGTTTTGAGCTTGTATGTAATTTTATGACCATGAAAATTCACCAAGACACTTGGAATGAACCCACCTAAAACCTTTGACTTTCCTTTATATGGACTGACCATACAAGTCTATACAAACGGTAAGAAATAGTTGAAAACCCTATATTTTTTGTGTATTTTCCATATTTCAAGATTTTAACCACCATTATATGGAAGAGGAAGGTAAAACATGATTTAATTGACATTTGAGACTAAGTGGTATGGTAGGCAGAACTGAAGAGTTATGTTTTTACTATGTGTGGGACCCAATTGGCTAGTGGGAGGTGAATGTAAGCCTTGAAATGAGCCTTTTATGGCATGAAATTCTTAGTGATGATCTGGATACCTTTTAAAGGAATATATTAAATAATTAAACACTTTAAATATCACCCCTTTCTAAAGGTTTGGTAATGTATTTGACCAACATGAGGTGTTTGAAGGGTAATTATTGACCCTTTAAGAGTGAATTAAGGTTGGAAAAGAGTTTGGATAAAATTATCATGAATAATGACCTTAAACACAACATCTACCTCATGTCATGATTTTAGACAAAGTTTATACACCTTTAAAACCCATTGGCAAAGTTATCCTTTCTTGAAATGGCTCAGACATGTCTAAAACCATAAGCATTGGAAACCTCATTTTCTCAAAATTACCTCAATATTATCAAATAGGGTTAATACAATTTCTTGTAATTTAGAAGAATTCTTAACACTTCCTCTCTCATTGCAGAACCATCATGAGGACTAACAGATCACCAATAGACCTCTAAATAATTATGATGTGATGAGTTCACAAACATGCTCTAAAACACACAAGACACTTCTAACAATGCTACCAAGGTTTAAAATAGGATTAATAAGGTAAAATAGAATATGTTTTAGTTATAGGGGTTAGAATTTGGCCTAGGAGGTCAAATTTCCAATAATTTGAATATGTCATTACTTGTTACATGGAAAATTGAATATGTCATGCTTTATTTTTGGATATTTGACTAAGTCATGTCTTTTAGATTGTGTGATGTTTGAACATGCCCCTTATTTGAGGTCTCCTTATACCATTGTATTTTGATTTAATATTGAGTGATCTTATATGTGTGCTTGATTACTTGTTGATCTTGTAATATTACTATCTAGACATTGCCTTGATTTAAATCATGCATATTAGGACTTGATGTGATCACATTATTTATAATTCAATGATATATCTACCTAGTTATGCTCCTTCTATATGATACATTGGTTCATATATATATTATAAAATTATCTTATCCTTTTGAGGTAAGGTTACTACTAGTCTCTACTTCCCCTACCTCAAAAGGGGAGCATATTAGTGGGGGTATGCCATAGAGGCATGACTTCCACATTCTTCATAAATTTAGATAACTAGGGAGGGAATATTATGGAAATGTGTTCCCCATATTTACAATAGTTTTCATATTCAAATATATATAATGGAGGCATGTTTTGGAAACATGTTCTCCACACATACATTAGTTTTTAGTTTTAGATATATATTAAAGGAATGTTATGTAAACATGTGCTCCACACTTACACCATTTTTCAAATTCAAAAATATAGTGGGGGGATGTTTTAGAAACATGTTATCCATACCTACACTAGTTTTTTAATTTCAAATTATAGTGGGGGCATGTTCTGGAAACATGTTCTCCATACTTACACTATTTTTTTAATTTTAGATTATAGTGGGGGCATGTTTAAGAAACATGTTCTCCACATTTACATAGTTTCTTAAATTGGTTAAATTACACAATTATATGATTCCAATACACATTTATGGTAGAATTTTATAAATTGGTACCATTTTTATACATGGATTCAACATGATACATATCTAAGGTGCATATGCTATGCAAAGATCACCTAAAATTTTGAAACTCAAACCAGTTTTTAGATTTCAAAAATTTATATAGACTATCATAACCTGTTAGGTTGGATTTTTATTGGTTATATTGAGCCAATATATTATATTAGTTGGTTCACTTTTGGTATGTTTAAGGTATTAAATCCCTCAATATTGACAAGTTTATATGTTAGATTTGATTACAACATCCAACTTTAGAAAATTTATAGTGTGAGTTGACTTGGTTTACTCATGCTCACCAAGTTATAAGTATGATTGGGTTTCACAATTGAGCTAATATCAATGGTCTAGTGCAACTCACCTTTATCAAATGTTGGGGGCATGTGTCCTCTAATCTCTCTTTATCTCCAAATATATATGAACTTTCCATATTTTATATTTTTCCTAATCACGACTCTAATGATTCATAGTAATACAACTCTAATTATTCATAGAGATACATCTTTTCAAATCAAATTGTTAAAAGACAAGATGGTTGCATCAATACATGTGTGTACTTCTATACCTTTTTCTCTTTCAATTTCAATCATTTTAATTGTTTAAATTTTATATTAAATGCACTGATTATATATTTTAACATGTTCTTGGCTATAGGTCAATCAGTAGCAAAACACTCAAGTTGGGATAAAGCAAAGTCAAGGTGTGTTATACACACCTACATACACATTTATTTTACTTTAAAATAATAATTTCATTAGAAAATTAAAAGGTGGGGGGAGATTTAGACATTATTTATAAATTATATATCATCTAAATGTTTTACTCTTTTAAAATACATATAATGGATGTATATTTAGTTTTTAGACCTTTCCCACTACTAAAAAACTCACATACACTATTTATCTAATCATATTTTTTATCTCTTATTCTGACCAATGTTATTCTAATGACTCAAGCCTAATAACATTCTCATAATTTTATAAACATGATCATCAACTATCTTTGAAATTTATAGACATGTGCCTATTTTTGATATACTAAGACACTTGCATCCTAGTCAAATGCCTACACCAACACAAGTGTCTTACCCAAAACAAGTGTCTAGTTCACTAACATCATACAATTTAAAAATGAAATGTATTCTTATGGTTGTCCTATGTGATTTAATGTTAAATATTTTCCAAAGGGATATATATCAACCCTCATTCATTCATCACCTAGCATAGACCTAACAACTTCTTACCTAAGTATAAAGAAAATTATCAAAACCATTAAATCAAACACTCAAGTGAGTAAAGCTTCCATATTTTATCCTATTTACATATCAATCATAGGGACACGAAATCTATAGGTATTAATTACTAAATGATCATTCCATGAGCCAAATTTTCCAAGTTACAAGATAGGTCACTATTGTACTTATCACACACTATATGATATACATGTAAGAGAACAAATAAAGGAGAACTACATAAGTATGAGGCCCTATACAAAGTATTGGATATGTAGGTAGTGATAATTTATAGAGGGGTATTTTGGGAAACTTCACATCATGTTCTAAATAACCCATTTCCCCCATATCTAATATGAATATGGAAAAATAGGTTTTAATATTTGATAAGGAGTGACAATCCATGACTTAGATATAAGTTCAACAGAGTGAAGGTGACACAAAACCCCAAATCATCTAGGTGGTCATATCTAATTTTAAAAAGTATTCTATACTAGACACCTAAATTTGAATCAAACAAAAACATTAATGCAACTTCAATGTAAGTGTCTACAAGTACATACGTATAATTTATAGAATTAGGTGATTGATCTAAAATTCAAATCTAATCTACTTTCTTCCTTTTCTAGATCCAAATCTATATTATAATTAGAATCAAATAAATATATTTTTTTCATTATAATTTTAATATTTAACATATCTACACTTTCTATTTTTAACATATCTCAGCATAGTAAATTTAGTATATGTTTATCTATGTCTTAAAAATTATTGGTTTACTTTAGAAATAGTCTACTATCCTTTTTCCCTAATCTCTCTCTACCTATTTCAACCTAGATTCCCTAATTTATAGCTTAGGGTTAAATAGGTTCACCAATATTTTTATATTATTTTTTATTATTACTAACATTTTGGCCTCACAAGCCAAATATTAACCCCTATTATTTGAAGCTTTGATGACTATAGCCTTAGCTTACTTTTCCATGCCCCATTGTGTCCTTGATTAAATATAAAATGACTAACATAGACCTTGAGAAGCCAAACCATCATATGCACATCAGGTAGGGATGAATAAATCAACTCAGTTGTACATTTAATAAATACACCTATAGAATCAACCAAAGCTAAAATATTACATGAGCACAATGTAACTTGTCTCAAGATCACCCTTACAAATTTAGTGCCTCAATGAGCCATATATCTCAAGTTAGAAGCACTTAAAGTTTAACCTACAAAATGATACATGCATGGGGACATCAAAATTACATCATGGGAACTAACCATTTAGATTTAAATAATCCCAATAATGAGTGAGAAATTGACAAGTATCTAAATCTTCAGAGCTTAGATCAGATCTAATGATGAGTGGGTAACCTGATGATGTTAGTGAGTTTGAGGATCTAATGATACATTTTAATTCATACCTTAGATATCAATGGTGTGCAATGAGTCAAAATTTTAGCATAAGTAAGAAGCTAATAAGTGGTAAGATCTCAAGGACCTATCAGATGATTCAATGGTAAGCATCAACTAATAGATGTTAGTGGGTCCAAATAGATCAATGGTACATGTTCATTCATACCTCAAAAATCAATGGTGAGAAATAAGTCAACAAGTCAATGAATTTTGAGGCTAAATGAGAAGCTACCAAGTGTCAACCACATTGGACTAGAAGAAGATCAACAACTCATGTTCATTAATAGAGAAATAGATATATGACATGTATGAGGTTAAGGAGTCAAAGGACTGACTATAGGATCTTATAGAATAAATAAAGAATTGACACTTGGTATAATATGAGATGGCCCTAATCAATATCATTGTTTAGAATTAAAAGTTGAAATCTAATGGAAAATAAAAATGACTTGGGTCAAACAAGAAATAAGCTCTACAAGTTTACCCATCACCATTAAAGCTTGATGAAATGCCATCTATCAGGAATATTTATGCTTATATTTTAAGAAAAGGGTAGACACATGATCTTGGAGAAATTTCTTAATAGTCAACATGGTCATTTCCTTAACATATAACTACTTAAAGTGGATAGTCATAACTCTGTTAGGTCCATGCATAAGAAGACTTTATCTTTATAGTAGATGTGAGTAGATATTTAGCACTAAAGTTTTTATCTTGGAGTTCAAGTGTATTTTCCATGATGTTCATCTACTCCTCATATGAAGATTTTCATGCACTTTCAATCTTTAAGTACTAAATCGTGCATGGGAATGCTAAAGTGAAGTTAACCAATCATCAAGCACCAAATCATTATTATTCGACTATGTAACTAATTTTTCATGAATATTCCATAGAATCCATGAAACAAAGGTATTTAAACACTTCAAAATCAGCTTCAAGCTTGAGTTAACCATCGAGGATGGGCATAGTTTTCATGCAAGGGTTTTACAACTCAACAAGGTCTCAAAACCTTCATTTCAATGCCAAAATTGAAGATCATGTAGAAGATTGAAGACTTTGAGGATATTTGAAGATGTGATTTAATATTATAAAAGGACTTTTGTCTTGAGTTAACTCAGGCAAGACTGATCCTAATCTCCTCTATGCTAATTGTCTAGATTCTTTCCTTTTTGGCTATATATGTAAGCTCTTTGAATCCATTTTAATAATCATTCCTAAAGCTATATATAAAGAGATACAAAAATTTTTAACTTACACCATAAATCAATAAAGAGAGTTTTTTGTGGATTAGTTTATGGTGGTAGTGTGTATTATTGATTATGTATTTCCATATATGTGTGATAGTTTTCATCTTTTGTAGGTCCTTTCCTCACCTGCTACTATAATTTCATCCTCTATAGGTTAACTGAAGATATAAGAATATAAATTTCATTAAATATTATTTTTAAATAGTTTCTTTAGGGACCTTCATACACATACCTTCAATCTACAAACCTTCATTTAAGCCTTCCTTTGAAACACTTATGTTTGAGACTAATTTGTAGAGTTTCTTTTGATCCATATATGTGCCTTAATTTCAAATATTTTAGAGGATAAATAATTATTTATGTGCACCACTAAAGGTAAAAATAGGTTTAATTTTTAATTTCTTCCTTTCCCTTTTCACCGCAAAAGCTAAAAATAGATTTAGTATTGGTCATAGATTCACATAATCAGAGGAGCTAGCCTCATCAAAATCTAAAGGTTTGATCTAGATATAGGTATCCAATGGCCTTATATCATTCCCATGTTAGTCTAGGTATGAGTCAATCTTGAGATATCTAATCTCTATTGGGGTTTATCTAGATTTCTAATAGTTCTGGCATGCCAAGTGGGACCACTTATTCATACAAAGTGAATCATTTTCATATTTTCATACTTTTCATGACCCCAAGAGTTATCCCAAGATCCTCTAAAAAAAGGGAAATAGACAAATCTCTATAAGCTATCTTTTTAATCAATAAAGATGAAGAAATCCTCTCAGTCAAATCCTAATCCTACATCTCTTATTCCCCTTGTTGTTACTCAAAATCCTCTTATTCAAGCCAATATTATTAAGCCAAACATTATTGTAAATCCCATACCTTATACGGTTGTTCTTAGAATACAAGCCTTTGTGTCGTTTAATAGTGGGATTCCTATGAATCTTACTCAATGGGATGATATTCCAACTTTTGATCTAAAATCTCTTCCTTATTTTATAGGAGAAAATCTAGTTACTCCTATAGAACATATTATAGATATTGTTATCCTTTGTTTAGTACATCATGTGACTCATGAAAATTTAGAAATGAGGTTATTAGAAAATTATTTCAAAGGAAAAACATTTCAGTGGTATAGAGGGTTGGCTCCTACATCAATCAACAACTAGGATGAATTTGGAGAGGTCTTGTGTAAGCAATTTGAAGACAAACGTGATCATATTTCACTAGTGGAGAAACTTAAAATAATTAAGATATTAAATAATGAATTCATGATGGATTTTAATTAAAATTTATAGAATACTTGGGACAAAATTCTTGTAACAATCAAGTCTATACCTAACTATGCTTTTCTATACTATCTGAAGGCTCTGAATTCATATGTGGCTGTGATGATTCAATCCATGAGAGAGAAAACTCTACCTAAATATTTTGAAGTAGTAATCAAGGATGAGAATTACCTTATACAAGTAGGCAATCTATCTCTAAGGCCACTAATGCCTCTCTTTCTAGAGATCCATCCTCTTACTCCAGCTATTACTCTAATTCTAGATTCAACAAAGTTTTATCAAATAAAGGTGATCAAACAATAGATTGGGGAAGATAGAGAATCTTCTCAAGACTCATACAATAAGTTGGTTGCAATTGAAAGGCAAAAAGATCCACCATACAATTCATATCATAATACTAATCAAAATTATTAGTATAAAAGGCCATCTTATCAGTCTAATAAGTAAGGATAAGGGTAAAATTTTTATTTAAGGAAATATAATCCTAATACTCTAAACAATTCTAGAGCTATAGTGCTAACTTAGAGTAATTATGCTCAAGAAGTACAATGGAATAATCAATGGGATCAAAAAAATAACAAGGTAATGGATCCAACTAGGGAGAGCTCACATAAGTCTTATATGTAATATAGTTTAGTTCCCCCTTCATATGAAAACCAAACACCTTATCAGAATAAGGAAAGTTCTCTAACACATTGAGACATTCCTTCATTCACTCAAGTATAAGTGCCAATATCAACAAAGATAATATAGTGGTAAAGCACCTGCTCAAACTACATTTATGATTTTAAAAGAAGGTGAGAATTATATGAAAAATAGTAGTAAATCAAAGTCAAAATTTGTCTAATGTTGATAATTCATTTGTATCCCATACTAGATCTAAGAAAAGGGAAATTGGTGAAGGTTTAGGTCTTGAAAGGGCATCTCATTTTCCTTCATAGCCATCATAAAATACCACCAATCATGAGTTACCTCAAAAGATGTAAAATCAATAGGTTTAAGATCCAAAGGGGATGAATGTGAAAGGGATTTAAATTACATAGTTCACACAACATTTAGGATTCCCTCCTACTCTTAAATTTCATCCATGGATAACCACTTCTCCACTTAGTATTGTGCATCATATGAATAAAACTTTAGTATCAATCTCTATGTGGGATACACTACTAATCCCAAGATAAAAGGTATCTGCAAGAGGATATTTCAAAGCTTAATATATTTGATAGACCACCAAAAAAGGAAAGAGTAAGTATTATTATAACCAACTCTAATCTAGTTATTGAGCCTCAAGATCATAAGGTAACTAAGCCTCCTCCTTTATATCTTTTAGTTGTCATAAGAGATTGTCTTGTCCATAATTGTATGATTGATAGTGAAGCTCGTACTTCTTTCATACCTAAATTCATAGCTAACAAACTAGTAATCAGTTATTAACCTCATGAAAAAGGAATGTTATAATTATATGGTTCTCCTAGTAAGACTATGGGCATCCTCAAAGATCTTAAGATTTTACTTGTTGCTTGTCTAAATTTCACCATTACACAACATATAGTTGTTATTGATTTACCTTCATATTTTTCACTATGCCTATCTATAGATTTTACTACTAAAATAGAAGGTTACCTTTCTTTAATTGGTCATACATGGTTTTTTGAACTAGATATGGAACCAAAGTCACTATAATATTAGAGCCTATTTATAGAATTCACCTTGAACCATACATGCCAATTATGTCTAATATGAATTATAGTATTCCAAAAGAAGATGAAGATACTATTCATAAAGAACATTATGATCCATTTGAAGGCATACTAGGTCTACTCTTGGATGAGTGGGATGATGATAACCATGGGTATGAAGAAGCTAGTTTTGGTGTCTACTACATTTGTGAAGAAGGTGACTCATTACCTAGTCTCACCAACTCAAAGCAGGATCAAGAGGGGTTATAGAATATGTTTTTTAATGGATCTAGATCAAATAATGGGATTAGGGCTAGTGTAATGTTGTTTTCACCTCAAAATCAAAGGTATTATTCTTTAGTTATATTTTAGTTTAGTTTTACATCAAATATAGAAGAGTATGAAGCTCTTATTCATGGCCTTTAATGGGCTAGAAAGAGAGGTATTAAGCTTCTAAAGGTGAAAGGTGATAGTGAGTTGGTAGTGAAATAAGTCAAAGGTTTAAGTGTAAAAAATAACCCTTTATTAAATTAATATAATCATAAATGTTGGTATCTCAAGGAATATTTCCTAGCATTTGATATCTGTTCCATTCCTAGGGAAGCCAATCAACATGTAGATAGACGTGTTGTCATAAGAGCAAAATATGATATAGTGGATCAGGTCAAGGAAAATAAAAACTAGACCCAAATCAAATTTTTATGCAAGAATTTAATTATAAATTATAAGGTAAGCTAGAAACTTTTTGATAAAGACAAATAGAGAGCCTATTTCCTACAGAATGAGGCAAAATTATGCTCAAATATTCAAAATAAATTGCAATGCCTATATGAAGATCAGATTGTGTAATTGAGATCAAAAAATATGCCTAAAGGTTTAGTAACTTTGGAAAGAATTTTTTGTGAATATTATCAACTAAGGATAAGGTAACCATCTCTTCTAAGGAAGAACATTATGAGCAAGTTCACATAGTTGAAGGTAAGCACATCAAGCTGGTTAAAGTGAACATTGATTTTGAGAGTATCTTTCATTTAATTATGTAAGGATTTCATGGATGTATTTTCTTAGGAATACCATGATTTGAAATATTTTGACCCCATATTATTACATCATACTATTGATATTGAATAGGATCCAAAGTTAGTAAGATAAAATCAAATACCAATCAATCCCAATGTTGAAATCCTCATGGAAAAGGAGCTTACCAAGATAATTGAGTCAAATATAATATTTATTATTAATGACTAAACATGGGTAACAAACCTTGTACCAGTGAGAAAGAAGAATGGAGAGTTAATATTATGTGTGGATTTTAGAGATTTGAACAAAGTGTCATTGAAAGACCACTATCATCCTCCTTCCATGGATCAAATATTGTAGAGAGTGTTAGGTTCACAAAGATTCTCCTTACTAGATGGGTACTCAGGTTATAAATAGATATTAGTGAAAGAGCAAGATTAATATAAAATAACTTTCACAACTAAATGGGGTACTTATGTCTACCAAAAGATGCCTTTTGGGATCTCTAATGTTGGAGCCACTTTCTAAAGGGAAATGGATGTTGCCTTTCATGGTCTTTTGAGTGAAATGGTCTTAGTTTATCTTGATGACATTACTATATGTTCAAAGGATATTATTGATCATCTAACCCACTTGAGAGTTATTTTTGATAGATGTAGATAATTTTGAGTTTCATTAAATCTAAAGAAGTGCATCTTTTCAGTCCATGAGGGAAGACTTCTTGGGA
This sequence comes from Torreya grandis, assembly GCA_037957365.1. Classification (NCBI taxonomy): domain Eukaryota; kingdom Viridiplantae; phylum Streptophyta; class Pinopsida; order Cupressales; family Taxaceae; genus Torreya; species Torreya grandis. Next base: position 236,692 of record JARHVA010008945.1, on the reverse strand, counting down.
ATGTAGTGTCTAAGGATGGTCTCTCTATTGATTCAAAGAGAATAGAATAAATCCTTTCTATATAATTTCCAAAACATAAGAAAGTATTTCAAAGCTTCTCAAGAAAGATAAATTTTATTGAAATATTCATTCCTATATTTATAAAACTAGTAGGCCACTCACTCAAATGTTGAAGAAACATCAAGAATTAATTTGGAGTAAAGAGGGTAAGATAAGTTTTGAATACATAAAATACTTAATTAGCTAAGATTATACTTTTCTTAATATGTATTTTAGTAAGGATTTATCTATGTGTGTTTTTCTACATTTAGTACAATTTTAGTCATACTTATGCAACAAAATAGTGAAGGTTTGGAGCAACCCATTGATTTTTTTAGTTAAAATTTTGAAAAATATGAGGATAGGTATTATTTTTTGAAAAATATGTACTTTTTTTAATAAGATGTTTTAAAAAATTAATAGATTTGGTTTAAAATAAAAATATTACACTAGTGGTAGCTCATCCTAGTGTGAAAGATTTCATCCTTAACAAAGACTTAAGTGAAAAGAGAGCGGGATGGGTCACTAAGTGCATGGAATATGATATTAAATTAAAGGTAAATAAAATATTATGAGGTAAAGGATTGTGTGAACATATTTTATAATATGTGAAAGAATAAAATAGATGGTTTTGACACTTCAAGACACCTAATAGGAAGATGAAACTACTTCTCCATCTAGCTAGACATAAGACATTACTAGATTCCTTCAAATAGGAGAATGTCCAATGAGACTAGATGCATCAAGGAGAAGAAATTTCATGTTGAAATTAGTACCATGCATTATAATTGATTGAATTATTTTCAAAAAGTACATTTGATGTATGATTTTAAGGTGTGTTGAAACTAATCAATTTGACAACCTTTTTGAGCAATTTCATGATAGTCCTTCTAGAGGAAATATTTTAACTAAGACCACAGTTAAAAAAACCATTAGATCTAGTTAATTTTGGCCTAATTTATTTAAAGATGCACACATATGGGTTAGGAAGTGTGCAAAGTGTGTAATGTTTGTAGGAAAATAGAGACTAACTATTATGCCACTAAGGCCTATTCAGGTTGAACAACCTTTCATACAGTAGGGTTTGGACTTCATTGGCATGATACATCCTCCATCTAGTGATAGTCATAAGTGGGTATTGATATATATAAATTATTTCACCATGTGGGTGGAAGTAGTGCCTTTTAAGGAGGCAAATGAGAACTTTGTGCTTGAGTTTTATGAAAGTTTAGTCACTCATTTTAGAGTAACTTCCAATATAGTATCATACAATACTTTGGAATTAAAAAATGCAAAGGTATGTGAATGGGATATTTATAAAGATATTTATTTTAAATATTCATCAAATTACTATCCATAGGGTAATGGACTATCTAAGTCTACTAACAAGAACTTGATTTAGATCATCAAAAGAACAATAGAAGATAATCAAAGATCATGACATATAAAATTGAAGACTAATTTATGGGTTGATAGGATCACCCCGAAGAAGGCCATTAGTTTTTCACCTTATATTTTATCTTATGAAAAATAATAAAGGCTACCTATCTCATTAGAGCTTATAGCTTTGGAGCTTGCACACCAAGTTATGAAATAAATCTTAGGATGAATGAACTAAGAGAATTGGAACAGATAAGAAATGATGCTATGTATACTATGTGGTTAAAACAATAGCAAGTCAAGAATTTTTTTGATAAAAGAGATTCATTAAAGGAATTCCATCAAGGATACATAATACTCAAATGAGATGTAGAGCATGCAAAACTAGGTAAGCACTCTAAATTTGATAGCCTTTGGGGTGGACCTTATATTATCGTTGATTGTAAGGAAAGAAATGTTTTCCAAATATTCATATTGAATGGAGAGGAACTTACCATTTCTATGAATGGGATGTTCCTTAAGTACTACTATTAGGAGAGTCACTCCTTGTTACATAGTCATAGCTTCATTCCTCTAAGTTGACATGTGCACATGATTTTAGTAGTTATTCTCTTTCAATTTGTTGTGGTTGTTTCCTCTAAGTACATAGGTGTAAATTTTTTCATTGTGTTAGTTTATCTATTATGTTTTTGTGTCTTCAAATTTTCCCAATTTTTGTATAAAGTTTAGGCCTATTTTTACCAAAGTTTCTACATTTCCTTGACTAGTAGGATGGTCATCCCCTATGAGTCACTAGAAATGTTAACATTTTGGCATCATAATCATAATGTTAACCCCTATCATTCAAAGTTTTTATGACCATTTCTTTATATTTATTTTTTATTCCCCATAGTGTCCTTTTTTAAATAAAAAGTGACCAACATAGGCCTTAAGAAGCCAAACCATCATATGAACATCATGCAGGGATGAATAGATCATCTCGATTATGTATTTAATAAATATACCTAAAAAATCAACCAAAGCCAAAATATTACATGAACATGATGTACTTTGTTCTAAGGTTACCCCTTAAAAATTTTGTGCCTCAATAATCCCTTTATCTCAAGTTACAAGCATTTAAAGTTGAACCTACAAAATAAGATGTGTAGAATGATGTCAAATTTAAGCCATGGGAACTACCCATTTAGATTCAAATAATCTTGGGAATGAGTGAGTAGATGACAAGTGTCCAAATATCAAGGGCTCATATTAGACCTAATGGTGAGAAGGTAACCTGATCATGTTAGTGGGTCCCAAGATCTAAAGGTACATGTTCATTCATACCTTAGAGATAAATGATGAGAAATGATTCAAAAGGTCAACATAAGAAAGAAGCTAATAAGTGGTAATATCTCATGTACTTGTCAGATGATCCAATGGTGAGTATTAATTGATATATTTTAGTGGGTATAAGTATATCAATGGTAAGCATTCATTCATACCATAGATAATGGTGAGAAATGAATCAAGAAGTTGATGAATCTCAAGGAAAAATGAGAAGCTTCCAAGTGTCACAAATGCATTAGAGTGGTAGAAGATCAATGGCTCACATTCATTTGTATAAAAATAGATAACAGTGTGTATGAGGTTAAGGATTTAAAGGACTAAAAATAAGATCTTGTATAAAAAATAAAGAATTTATACTTGGCATAATATGAGAGGGCCTAGATCAAGATCATCAGTTAGAATTAAAATTAAAAAGCCAATGGAAAATAAAAGTGACTTGGGTCAAACAAAAAGCAATCTCTACAAGTTTACTCATCACCTTTAAATATCAATAAAATTCCATCTATCAAGAAGATCTATGCTTATATTTTGAGAAAGGGTTTGATTCATGATCTTAAAGAGACATCTTAAGAGTCAACATGGACATTTATTTGACATCCATCCACTTAATGCAGACAATCATAATTCTATCAGGGCCATGCATATGAAGACTTTATCTTTATAATATAATTGAGTAGAGATTTGGAACTAAAGTGTTTATCTTGGAGTTTAAGGGGAGTTTCCATGATGTTCATCTACTCCTCACATGAATATTTTCATGCACTTTCAATCATTAAGTACCATATCATACATGGGGAGGCTAAAGTGGAGTTAACTAGTCATCAAGCACCAAATCATTCTCAGTTGACCGTGTAACAAATTTTTCATGCATATTCCATAAAATCCATGAAAAAAAGATATTCAAACTCTTCAAACTCATATTCAATCTTGAGTTAACCACTAAATATGGGCATAGTTTTCATGTAAGGGTTTACCAACTCAACAAGGGATCACAACCTTCCTTTCAATGCTAAAATTGTAGATCATGTAGAAGATTGAAGACTTAATGATATTTTAAGAATTTATTTAATATTGTAAAAGGACTTTAGACTTGAGTTAACTAAATAAATAATGATCCTTATCTCCTTTATGCTAGTTTGGTAGAGTATTTCCTTTTTGGCTATATATGTAGGCTCTTTGATGCCATTTGAAGAATCATCCCTGAAGCTATCTATAGAGAGATAAAAAAAGTATAACTTGCACAGTAAATCAATAAATATATTTGTTTATATATTATTTTATGGTTGTAGTGTGTATTAATGATTGTGTAATTGCATATAAGTGTGATATGTGTCATCTTTTATAGGTCCTTTCCTCACCTACTGTTATAATTTCATCCTCAATAGGTCAATTGAAGAGCTAAGAATAGAAATTGAATTGAATATTTTTTGTATACAATGTATTTAGAGACATTCATGAACATACCTTCAATCTTAAAACCTTATTTCAATCATTCTTTTGAAACACTGATGTTTATGACTACCCTGTATAGTTTCTTTTGATACATATGTGTTCTTTAGTTTCAAAGCTTTCAGACAATAAATAATTATTTAGGTGAATCATTAAAGGTAAAGTAGGTTTAATTTTTATTTTATTCCTTTCCCTTTTCACCCCAAAATCAAAAATAGATTTATTATTGGTCATAAATTCACATAATCAGAGGAGCTAGCCTCATCAAAATCTATATGTTTGATCTATATATAGGCATCCCATGGCCTTAGAGCATTCCCATGTTAGTCTAGGTATGAGTCAGACTTGAGCAATCTGATCTATATTGGGTTATATTTGGATTTCTAATAGTTATTCAAACCTAATAATCATATTTTTTGAATAAATAAGAATCCTATAGATATATACTTTATAAATAATTATGATTAAAAAATTCTAGATAGAGTAATATGTTATTTTTAGAAAATACTAAGAATAATACATATTAGATTATGATATTTTAATTGTTTGAGATTATATATAATTATTTGAAAGACATCAATACAAGTATGTGGTCATTTAAATTTAGAGATAGAATTCATGCAAATGATGTGATAATTACATGCACCCTAAACAATAATGAAGATCAATCATTTCTATTGACTATGAACTTGTCTATGTTGATTTTGATGAAAATATAACTATTTTACCACCTTATTCATTGATATTGTTAATGTATTTTCACACGTAAAATATTGTATAAATATAATTGTAATATAAAACCCTAGATTTTTCATTATATAATTTGATATCAAATAGGGTGTTTTGGGAGGGATTGATTTGAAATAACCTTATCATATCCCCTTTAAATTATCAATTCTAGATTACATTTCCAATACTTTGAAGGGAGATCAAATTTTAATGCATTTATCCTTGTAATGTCTATATGCCCTTTCTCATATCTTACCCTTATGAAAAACATGAAAATATTAATTTAACCTAAGTAAATTTTAGGTTTGTCTTGATCAATTATATAAATAGAATATGTGATCATTATATATCTCTTTATTATATAGAGTGTTTTCCTTAAATTAATCATAGTACATTTGTATTTATATATACTTTGATTTGGGATTATGATACTTATTGGCATTCTAAAATAGAACCCAAAAATACCCAATGAAAAAAATGAATGTCCCAAACAAAATGTGACCAAAATAATTCCATAAGTAATACCTAGATAAATATATAGTTCATAAAAATTTCCATATGCCTGGACCTGTCTAGAAACTATAGACTTATCCATAAAGTACACAAAAGGATAAAATAAAATTATTGGGAATCCTCTTGACAATATTGACAAGATGAGAAAAAAGTGAAAAAGTGACCAAAAAATGTATGAAATAAAGAGAGAATGCATAAACAAATACATTAATAGATACTTCATTGGTTGTCAATAGTTTATATGCACAAAGTTACATAAAAATATTAAAGATGGGTTTGTGATAATTCTGCATGTCAACACTATCTACATTATAATTTGTGATATTTGGAGCTAAAATAAAGGAGAATCAAAGGATCATATTTTATCTACATACTAAATTTTAAAATCATCTAAAATTATACCAAAGATACAAAATAGGACCCATCGCTCCTCACTTCCTCTTTTTTTCTAGTTTTCTATGATTTTTAACCTAATATTTATTTCATTTGTATTTTAATCTATGTTTATTATAAATTATTGGTCAAGATAATGTTGTTTTGTATTAATTGTAATTTATAATAGGAGTTTATAAGTAATAAGGGATATCATAGGAAGCATAGTGCTTGAGGAGAGCTATGCTCTAGGTATTTTCATAGGCCATTTTTAGTGTTAGGAATATTTCATTAAAAAAGATAAAAGATCTTTGTTGATTTATTAAAAAAATTGTTTTCATTATATTATGAGTTTTGGATGCAATTTAATAATAATACTATTTTATTATATTCATTGGTATATGAGAAAATTATTTATATAAATGATGTTATTTTAATGAAAATTAATAACTTTTCAAGTTATGTTTATTTAATTTAATTTTGATGTGATTTATATAACATACCATAAAATTCATGTATGGGTAGTTATTCTAAATATTTTCTTATTGATATTCATGGATGAAATGTTATTTGTAGTTTTAAAGGATCAATTACACTATCTTAGTCAATTAAATTAAAATAAATGTTGAGTAATTTTACATTATTTATATATGATAATTTTTTTGTATAATGATTATATTACTATTCATTTCTCATGAAGTTGAAATGAATCCTTTAAGATTTAAAATTATTTTCATTTTGAACATTTTTTTAGGGAATGTGTGAATACAGATCTAAAATATTACATATATTTAGTTATTTTTGGATATAATATGAATACATAAAGACGAATAATTTTATTAGTTTTTTTATTGAAAATTAATTATTTATGCAAGAATAGTGATTCTTATTCATCAGTTTAGATCTAGTGGATGTTAAGAGCTAGTTTGAGTGAAAAAGCTTGAGAACTTTAGGAAATACCCCCTTGGTATTATATATCCAAAAGTGAATAAATTAGGCCCTATTTTTTTATTATGTATTAGATATTTAGGATATGTCCTTAACCTTTGGATTGTATTAGAATATACATTCTAACTTATGGCACACATAATTTTTGACTTCATAATTTGATAATATATAGGTTGCATATTTGTAAAATTACTCACCCTATTTGGTTTATGGATTATCCATAGTTAAATTATGGTATATGGAGGAGGTAGTGTTAAAATATTAGTCATCATATATCCAAAATTATTTTATTATCATAAAGACTTGGGAGGTTTCCCCATTGAAGTAGTTCATCTCTATATTCAATTATTATTTTCTTAATTTCAATTAATTATGTGGATAAAATCTCATTATTTTCTTATTTTATTAGTCAAAATGGTATAAGTATATGGTAACCCTAAATTTTGTAATATTTTTAAGTTTTGTGGGTTTGTTAGATTTTTATATATTTTTTATTTATAATAATTGGCACCCTTATGATAGATAATGATCTTTGGATTCATCTTGAAGAGTGTTTTTGGCCTAAATATCTTGTATGCCCAAGGTCAGTCATGAGATTCAGTGTTACAAAGAGGAAATTAGGATAAAATACATGGGATAAAGATACCCCTCATTAATTTTAGGATTAATGTTTGTTCAGTCTAAGGACTAAGTAGTTTAACCTTGTTTAACTCATATAGTAAGAAATTTTACTAATAGGGGGTCAATGTATGTACAATTACACCTAAAATTCATTACCAGTTGAAGAAAACCTTATTCATTATTTTACATCAAGTTAGACCTTACTAATTTTTGAAGTAGGGGAGAGGTATTTTAAATCCAAAATAAACATAAAATGAAAAATAAAGGAAAGGTAAAAAAAAATGATTCTAAGTTTAAAAGATGTTAATACTTCAAGAACTGAGTTGAATGTGTGTCCTACCATAGTTTTACCACTATGTGATGAGTTTCACTAAGGGCTCTGACTCATTTTTACATAGGGAAAGGGGTCTAAGTAAAATAAAAAGGAATGCTTGATTTATGAATACTTTATTAAATATCAAATCTTAAAATATTTTGTAGTGGGTAACACACAAATTTATCAATATAACTTATAAGTCAAGTACATAGATTACATGTGTTACAAAGGATGTGAGAAATATTTAAAAACACGTTGGAACAATGACCAAATTATGATTACTTAATTATTTTGAGTAAAAAATAACTTATTTGATTATTTAAAGTCAACATTTATTCAAAACTTAAATGACTTACACATTAACAAACAAACCAACTAATTTAGCATAAAGTGGGAAACTTCATTCATTAAAAAAAGTTTATTTACAAAATGCCAACCATGATAGACACTTAAAGCTAAAAAGGCTGATGGAATATAAGGTGTAATACTAGATTGTTTCCAACAAAATTTTGTTGAAAAAATTATTAATCTTTTGAAAAGATTGTAATTTAAAATATATAGAGTATGGGACTTGCCTACAAATGGTATGAGATTCCCATCCTTCTCCATGATGAACTTTTAAAGTTTGTTATAACTATCCAAATTAAATAATGGGTAGAATATCCCCCATTCTCCTTAAAAGATACTAGAGGTACCACCTAATTCATATGTGGATGAGCCATAGATGAGCCACCTCCTAAGTACTTATATTGCTCTTCTTTAGTGGATGGCACGACTGCCACTAGGTCAAACACCTAATCTAGCTTATTTAATTTCATTAGTGGCTCTAAAAATATCACCTTTAACTAGGCCAATAATATTTGATATACTTGGAATGGGGCCTCCATAGACATTTTAGCTTCTAATACTTAGATGATGCTTATAGTGGACTAAGCAGATAGTTCAAGTACCCACTTAGGCTCTAGCTTTGTTGGATTTTACCACTTTCTTCCTCATGACCTAGTCAAAGATACTTAGGTCAACTATAAATTTGATTCTATCTAGAAGAGTACCATGTAAGTGTAATATCATAGTGATGTTGACCTATTTTAATTAGGCCAACATATTTTATTTTCTTTATTATAGAGGCTCTACTGATGTCTATACCAGGCTCAACCAATCTTCAATTAAATCCCTCATGATCCCAACATATATCCAATAAAGGCCCAAGTCTAAATTGGGCATGAGATTAAATTCCTATAACATTCACTTATGTATTACCATGAAGAACTTCATAAATTTTCTCTCTATGGAGAAAGTCGTTTTAAATAAGCTTGGGCACTTAGAATATGTGCCTTATTGTTTGCCAGAGTTTTGACCACTTACCATAGAGTTGAGAAAAGATGTAAGAGGGAATCCTCAACTCACCTGATCAACTCCATATGGAAGGAGATATTTAATTTTTCCTCCATTTCATATATATTTTATTGAATTTCCTCCATTATCTTATCCAACATAGCTTGAAGCATAAACACTAGGCCCTTAAATAATTTCTCTTCTTCTATGGATGTTCTCACTTTGGTGAGGGATACTAGGTCTTCTTGAATTTTACACACTAAAATATTTCCCTCTTGGATGAAATTTTTGTTGAGGATCCTCCTCATGTTCCATGTGGTTTGGTTGAAGTCCCACTACACTTCAAGATCACCCTACATAGTCATCTCAGGTGCCTATGACAGCATGGATACTTGTAAGGTAGATGAGGGTGTTGGTAGGGTGGTAGATATGGATGTGATAGGTGTAAATATGGGTGGAGGAGGAAAAAATGAAATGAGGGTAATGAAGGAAGAGAGTAATTGAGGAGGAGGATACATGGGGGAAAAAGGGGATAGGATAATAGGGAATGTCCAAGGTAACATTTATGCATAGAACTAAATTTATGTCAAGTTAATCTATGGGAAAATGACAGTAGTGAGAGGAAGATTTAGTAGAAGGGAGGAAATTAGTTGGTTGAAACCAAGTCGTTGGGAACTTAGGATAAGGAAAAATGGAGTCTTAGGAGTGATGCAAGGAGAAATAAGAGGTGGTGAAAGAGGCTAAGGATGAGTTACATTTTTTTTTCTTTCTAGGCCTCTTGCCCAAATTAACATTATCTACTATAGTGGAAGGAGATGATGTGGTAGAGGCCATAGGTGCCAACTAAGGAATCTACTAGGAAACCACAAGTGTTATCAATGTTTCTAGGGCTTACTAGATTATGCACATGTGTGCTCTTATAAATGGGGAGGTATTAAAATTCGATAGATATGGGGCCCTTAAATATACCTAAACTTGTGGAAGAAATAATGGGTACACTATGAATATCCTTTCTTATGGAATGGATTATGCATATGAAAATTATGAGGTGAGAATGTTGTTTATAGATAATGCCAATAACACTTGGGTGAATTATGGAAGGTGTGGAATAAGGAAAAGGGGAGGCATAATTGGATTAGGTTGTTGTGGGGAAGGTAAACCAGGAGAGGTTACACTAAATTTTTAAGGAATGGTGGGAGTTAGGGGAGGGATCTACATGGGTGCCAATTGCTAATCCCCCCTTAGGCTTGTCTATAGGCTATTGATGATGTCAGACCTAAGTTCATACATAAATTAAGCTTAATCTATTTTGGGTTGAGCTTCTCAATCTTGAACTACCTAACATTAAATTATTTAAACCATATGAGGTGATAAAACTAGATAAGAGGGCCATGGAGGTAAATCTCATGGAAGAGAAGGTAAAGGAGGAGAATGAATAGGGACCAATTATAAAACTATTATTGAGATCTAAGGGGAGTTGCCTAAAAATATCCTCTAGGTTGAGATAATCTGGAGGAAATTATATATTGGATGGATGGCCTAGGATAATCCCACTTTCTTTTTCTTCTTCTTAGCCTTGATATAGGTGGTATGTCCTAATCATTGGACATGTTGAGATATAAATCATCCTTATTGGGATAGTGGCCATATGTGATGTTATGTCAATCCTTATATCTTTCTATATGGGCCCTGATGATGCTATATGGGTTTTGGTCTAAGTTTTCAACCCTATGAAGAGTATGGGAGTCCATTCCTACCACCATTTTATATAAAATGGGAGGCTCATATAAACATGGTGCCTTATTATGATTTGGAAGGATGGCAGGCAGTCTCCTTGTGGCTAATGTAGTGATCAAAGATTTATTCAAATAATTGGTAGGAGATATCCTACTCTACTATTTAGTTTGGGACATGATAAGAAGGTAAAGGGGAGCCTTGAGGGTTCCACCCATTTAAATTATAGTGTCACCCTTGTATTATAATAGTTAGAAATAAGGGTGAGAGACTCCCTTATCTCCTTTGATAGCTGAGGCATGGCTACATAATTTATGGACACGTAGACCACTAGGTATAATGACTCACATATTTATTAGCTCTGGTTCTAGTAATGGTGGCCATATAGTCTTTAAGAAACTACATGGACCACTACACCTTTGAGAACCCATGCTTTAAATGTATAAGGCTTGATGTGAGAATCATGTAGACTAAATCTACAATTATTTTATCATAAATTAATTTCATCCTCCTTGGGCATCTCTTACTACCTTGATCAGGTTGAAATTGATCACCCCTAAGTTTAAGGATCTGATCACCCTTAAGGATGATATGCAATAGGGGCACGCACAATGGATTAACATACACATAGTTGGTTTCCTTAAAAAAATGGTCTAGTAATATCATCATGATGTATACTCCCTCCTTGAATGTGTGAATGATGTAGGAGTTTACATATATATTGTTTACCCATTTAACATCTAGGTTCTCCACCTAGTCCTTTAAGACATCATATATCTAGTAAGTTCTAGTCCATGTGCTCATCATAGTTGAATCATAGGTGAATATATAATTTAGGAGGTTTCATTAATATTTGAAATTCTTCCCAAATATATCTATGATATGATGTTGGGAAATCATAGAATCTAACATGTTGTGAATACCATATTGTACCTCCTTAGCAGAGAGTAGTAATCTACTAGACAAATTCCCATAGGAAAAGAAATATATATTTGATATGCCTCAATGTAACCCATAATTTTCATATTCCTAAAGGGAATATTCAAACTCAGACTCATCTTCATTATCACTAAAAGAGTTTTGAGTACTAGATCAATCACCTTGAACATATCAATATAGTGAATAAAGCATCTCAGACCATATGGGAACATGGTGTCCCAGTACTCGGTCTTGGATTTAGAGTTCAAAGATGAAGTGGCCATTGTAGAAAGGGTTATATTTATTGTGATAATGAGTTATAGTGAGGGAGGCATGTAGTGCACAAGAATGAGCAAAAAATGAGAAGATATTCTTACAAACTATGAGAAATAATGTTAAATGAGCTTATCATATGGAACTGATATGGATTCACACATATCTCCTATATTACCAGTACATGGTGGCTTACTCAACATGAATTAAAATATGAGTTGGTGGCTAGATTTTATAATTTATTTACCAATCTAAACTTAAACTTGGTGATTTAAAATATGCACCACCTGCTATATTTGGTGATTATGATGTGATGTTTTAATTTTTCTAATCTAGGCCCATCTCCCTATTTCATTAATGTCAAGAGTGTAATAGGAACATCATTACTTCATCCTAGTGAAATTTTTAATAGCCTATTTCTTATGTCATATGTCTATTGTTGGTTGGAATTGACTACAATGGTTACCACCTAGGTGAAATATGGTACTTCACATTTATACTTTCAGGAGTAAGAGTCACTAGCTAAAAGAGTGAAGAGATGCATGAAATATTTTGATTAGCCTTATAAATTTTATTTTACCTTTCTCTAACCGCTTGGGGGATCCTTAGGATTCATCTACCATTCTGTATAGAAGTTCCATGTGACATGGTTTGGTAGGTCAAGATTTTCTTAGGATTTGACATCTTTGTCATGTTTAGGAGACTAATATATCTAATAATAGGACCATATAGCATCATTTAATTTAGTAAAGATTTCTTAGGCTCTATAAAGTCTAGGAGACTAACCATATGACATCAAGTCCATTTGATTAGTTGATTTATATCACCTATGGTCACTAGATCCATGTGTAACCTTCTCTTTTAGTTGGGCTCTCCCAGGCCTTAACATATTTAATAGGTCTAGGATATTGATATCTCTAATAGATGTAACCATATAAAACTTTATGATTTGGTTACCCACCCTAAAAAAATCTAAAATAAAGGGACTAAGTACAAAGGGAGGCCACGTGATCAAATATAAATCACTTACTCATTGATGGATCTTTACAAGGCACCATGTAGGAGTCTAGGAGACTATGATTCAATGAGACTAAGACTCTAGTAACTTCAAAACAAGTCCAAATATGTAGATTATAAAGTTGGCATAATAAAAATATTCTAAGTCTAAAATTTCACTATCCTTCTCTCAATGTGATAAAGAATCAACTACACTTAAACTTATAAACTACAAGGGGGCTTAATGGGGATCAAATTCCACTATGAATACATTAAATGCATAAAAAACTAGGGTGAAATAGAAAATAAAGGACTTTAAAATAAAGATGCTAATTAGGGAGAGATCAAAACTATGGGAACCTCAAATTTGAGTAACGTTAAAGAGGGGTCCCCCACTTCTTGGAAGAAATGGGTATGTTGGCCACAACAAAGAGGATATTACAATAACATACATCTCTAAAAATCTTGATTTTCTCTTTCGGTGAATCCATAACATAATAGGTTTTCAAGCTTGATCTAGAGTTGTAATATCTCCTCTTTTAGCTCTTTTAAATCTTAATCTTTAGACATTTACTATTTTTATCTTGTTATTGAAGCATGGAATTTTTTTCTTGGTTTTAAATTATACTATTATTTTCATTGAGACATTACGATTATTTATTATTGTTACACTATTTATGGCATTAAGATATTTATTTTTATTAGTATATGATATTAAGTTTTCTTAGTTATCATTGATTTATGCCATGATATATTTGTTATTGGTTTTAAATTATACAGTTATTTTCATTGAGATATTACTATTAGTTATTCTTACTACACTATTTATGGAATTAAGATATTTATTTTATTAGTACATGATATTAAGTTTTATTAGTTATCATTTATTATGGCATGATATATCTATTTGAAACATTGAAATGTAACTTAGGGAAAAAAATTAAAGTTGAGATAAAATCATTTTGATAGCTTATGATATTTATATTCTTAGTTAAATTTATTATTTATTATCTATACATGCATACATACCTCTTAAAATATTCTATTGATGGATTCATAGCTAATATATGTGTTGGTGCAATGTTAAATTCAACTCATGGATTAGAGTGGTGTTACATGAGGTAAATCCTCTACGTAATGAACACACCTCATAACAATTCCAATTTACATGAGTGTATTCACTTATATTTTCTTGGGCCTTGGGTTTGTTTTATTTTTTTGAGTTTTTTTACACATGGTTTTTTATTATTTCATCCTTTAATACTTACTTTGGATTGTTATTATTTTATCTATTATCATATGACTTACAGTAATCATATTTTGACTATCAATTTTAGATTAATGAAACATTTTATTATACTATTGAATAAATCATTTTATAAATTTTGGTTTCATGGATATGATTATTTATCTCACATAGTTTAAATTTTAACTAATTAAAGTCTCCATGCTACATTTTGATTTATTCCATTAGGTTATGTTTTGACTTGGGTTTCATTTCATCAAATGTTTGGATTTTTTCCTTAGTTTTTTATGATCTAGGTTTTAATACTTCTTTGTGGAATGCTTGGAATTGTAATCCCTTAAGGGTTAATATTTTCACTTATAATTGATGTTGGCTTATTATTGTTTGATTTATGTACATATTAAAGGTTGAATTTATGAGTTATGTTTTAATAATATTTAAAAATGAATTTTATACAACCTTGGGTAATTATGGCATAACAAAAACATGCCAATTAAATTAATATAATAAATTAATATATTAAAAATGTATATTTTATATAATAAGGTAAAGTGAATCTAATCTATAAATCAATCCTAACTTGGAGAAGATAAATTACACTAGCCCTTTTTCTTGTTGCTACATTTATACAAGTAGGGTCATGACTAATATGGATTAGATAGAACTAAATAAGGGGTATCTTACCAAAAAATATCACTAGAGAGGGTTTCAAAGCCTTTAGTCAAGAAATACGACACAATAACCCTAGCTAGGCCATATGGTTTCTAACAAAGTAGATGATAAAGTAAAATAAATATAACCTAGTTCTCACAAAAGCTTGTGTCACAAATAGGAATAATACAAATAAAAGTAAAAATGAAAATAATAACTCTAATAAATTAAATATAGAGGTAATTATAGATTTAATAAGATTCTTTAACGAAGATCTTTCCATGAATCCATTATCACATCCATAAAGCTAATGCATTACACATAAAGAATAAAATATCAATTATCCACTCTGTGTCAAATAGTTTACAATAGAGATGTACAAATAGGTAGAATATAGGATAATCCTAACCATCCCATCAATATGAAAATAACTTCCCCAATATAGGTGTAAGGTATAAACCCATCATTCTCATGAATGTGAGATAAACATCTCCAATGAAATAACACCTAAGTTAGTTATAGAGTAGGAAACTAATACCCTACACCAATACCCCCCTTAAGAGTAGCTTAGTTGTGTATATTAAAGGATGCAATGTGAAGCCATGTTTCTTTATAGATGATAATCCATATTGACAAAGTACAGAGATTTTGAGTCATTGTAAATACCAAGTGATAGTAGGAATGATGTTAAATACGAGGATCATTGAATATGAAAACTACACTCCAAAATACTAGGTAGAATGATGAACCCAATGAAGCATTACTTGAACACCCTCCAAAAAGATGGTGAGAAGTGAGCATGAAGATTGGTGGGACTGACACACTAGTGTCAATCATGTGGCTACCACACTAGTGTCACTATAAGCATCACCAAGAATGATATGGAGTCAAGTAAAAAATCCTCATATGGTTTCCAAAAAACAAAGTGCCTAAATAAGATATCAATATATAAATGAGAAATAAAAAATACACTCCCAAAAAGTTTAAGATACACATATAACTCTCATAAAGTGGAGAAAAAGATACACCATGTAGGAAAAAATCATCCCTAAAATAGGGAAGATAATAAGAGAGAGCTAGGCAGCCCCCCAAAGATGATTTTGAAGTAGTCTAGACTCCAAGTACTCAAAATGACAAAGGAACTCAATTTTCATGAGTGGTTTGAATCCACTACTCAATCAAAAAAGTAAGTAAAACTAGAATTCACTAGAATATCTCCAATTATGAAGACTATTAGTGGTGAAAAAATTACAAAAGAGTATTGCATGTGTAATAAATTCTCAACACCTAAGAAATAAAATTTACACCATATCCCCCATACTACTAACTAGATGGAGTGACATAAATTTTTTTATATGTATGCCCCTTCATAATGATAAGTGGAAGAGTGGAATAAAAAGGTCTATATGAGTGGTCTTAATCCACTATTCAAACACTAAACAAGATCATACTATATACACCATAATATCTCCATAGCATGCTAAAAGAGATTGTCAAACTATCAAAAAAGACAAGATGACATTTCGATTCACTAGAATATCTACACTTCAATATATAGGAGACTATGAACTATAAAAAAACATGTCAAAAATAAAGATAAGGTCTCTTAAAGAGGATGGCTCTGGTAGTGATGAAAGAGACATGTAATTGAATAAGAGAAAAGGTGTCTAGAATATAACACAAAAACACATGAAGGTAGACAATGATGAATAAATAAACCCCCTATATAACTTTATAAATAATTGTGAGTACAACATATCCCATACACAAAACAATACCAAATGGAAATAAAGAATACACTGTGATTCACTAGAATAACTTCAAACGAGGAGACTACCAACATGTCAAATAAGTCATCACCAATCATGAGAGTGGCTCCCAAAATAAGGGAGTGAAAAATTATTTCCATATAATAAGGCAAGGAACTCGAAAATGGGCCTTGATGGAGATGTGACACAAATTACAAGTGTTTAAAAGTGATAATGTGCAAACTAGACTATAACATGTCATGGGCTGATGAAAGAGTGTGGAAAATGGAAAACAAAACATCATATATGCAAAAAAAACACTCAAAAGGATCAAATACAAAAAATTCCAACCTAAAAATCACATGAAAATTACATTGGACTCAAACAAAAATGCATTCACGATAATGCAAAGTGTAATAGTAGCATAAGTATTAAATCCCCATAAACACATGAAGGTAGCTAAGGCTGACATAGTGAACACTGGGTACTTTATATTTTAGTACATTTTTATAAAATAAATGACACCAATATATTAGTCAAAAAAACATACACTTTAAAAAAAAATATCACTCGATTTTAAGTTACTAATCAAAAGATATAGTTTTTACAAGGTTATCCTATCATAAATGGGTCAAAAGTAAAACATTGCACAAAAAAATATTAAATGCATGGAGAAAACTAAGTTATTTCTACCAGATCTATAAAAAATGGATTTTATGGAAATTTTCAGCAAAATAAAAAAAACAATATTCCACATAAATCAATCTTCCATGCTGATTTTTCATTTTAAATACAAGATCTGATTTTTTCCTTTAATCATGCATAAAAAATCATAGATAAATAAAACCATGGAGTCAACTTTAGAGCCTCATATCTCCTTTGATATTGATGAAAATATTCCACTTTATGTAAACCTATAAAATTCCTCTTTCCAGCAATGAAATAATTTTTTAAATCAGACACCCATGTGAAGAGAAAATAGATCTGCAAGATAGTCACAATTTTCTGATTTATTATTATTATTTCTCAAAAAAAAATGTATGGCCAACACAATAGATATAATCAACTCAAATAAAAATAATTATGACTCACTATATATCAAAACTATAGATCTTATCATACTCAAAATTATAAACTCTCCATAATAGAGGTGTTTTTAATATGAATAAAAAAAACTTAGATCTAAAAAAGGAACCATATAACTTATCTAAGGAGTAGATAAATAATCCAAAAAATGGTAATTGGATAACACTCTAACACCATGATAGAGTTAATAAAACTCTTCTGATATTGATTTTAATCTAAAACAAAACAATAAGCCTAAGACCAAACACTAGAGTATAATTTGAAGCACATAATATCAATATTCTATTACACTCATTAAACTCTTCAACACATCACAAATTATATATTACAAATCTATATAGGAAATATGTTTCCTATACTTGGGATAGTGATATTACTACAATATATCACATGAATAATAGAATAAATATATAAAACTACCCCATATAATATTGTTGTTATTCATAAAAATAATATACCACACAAACCAATTTGCATAATATTGTTTTAACTAACAATATTTATGTTATTATAGACCTTAATGTGAACACCTTAACATTCACCCCTTTGTGAACAATATTAATACCTAGTCTAGACCCCCTTAATGTAAACATGGGGAAAAAATTTATCCTATATTTTCACCCATACTCATGATTTGGTGATTTTCACAAGACAATCACAAACCTTACTGATGGTTCTACATATGGATTACCAATAACCAAAATGGGATGGTTTTCAAGTGTATTACCAACAACCACAAAAATTGGTTTTATAAGTGTTTTACCACAAAACACATCATGATTTATAGTATAGTTACTATCTTTCTTCATTATCACATTTTTAGATAAATTAAAAAGGAATTTTTAGTTCACTTATTAAAAATGTGAATAGGGATACATCAT
This sequence comes from Torreya grandis, assembly GCA_037957365.1. Lineage (NCBI taxonomy): Eukaryota > Viridiplantae > Streptophyta > Pinopsida > Cupressales > Taxaceae > Torreya > Torreya grandis. The sequence goes on along the minus strand of JARHVA010008945.1, from coordinate 218,131 downwards.
CTATTCTTATTCACACCCAAATAAAATCAAACACACAACTAAAAAGCAAATACATCACTAAAATGGACATGGCACCATCATTAATGGCTAATAAGAGTATTTAAATCCTCCTACTTTCATTACCTCTAACCTATAATATTATAAGATGATTACTCAATTAATTAAATATTGAAGCTTATATGCATGTCATTTTAAAATGGAATAGGGTCCACCCACAAGATTTATATATTTAACATTTGACTTAGGACGTTGCATGCAAGCAATAATGTATCCTTGTACATTTGAACACTTTTGAATTTTGAGTTTTTTAATGTATTTTTGATAATGGACCCAAATAATAAACCTGAACAATAAAAATGATTTTGACATTTTGATTTATTTTTAATTTTTACTCTAAACACTGACATAAAAAAATGACTCTTTGACACAACTCATATATCAACACTATTTATTTTTTGATGACAAAAATAGTTAGTTAGGAAATCCAATTGAATATTATGTTTATTTGACTCAAATAATGAATTTATATCTAAAACATAATCTAAAAATAAAATCTTTATGAAAAATTCATATACTCCTATTTACTTGACTATTTCTAAAGTAGTGTTGACTTTTATAAAACTGTAAACTATAAATTCAAATCTATGACACACATACCAAAATGAATCACCACCTATTAAAACATTATGTTAAATATGTATCTCTAATCAAAGACTAATGATTTTTTTATTGATTTTATGAATGCCAAAGGGCAGGGGATCAAAATTGCTTGTGAGTCTAGTGGAATCCACTATATATCTCACCAAGAAATTTCCATGGAGGAACTAAAAATAAAATTGCATTTATGCTTCTTATTGAATATTTGTATAAATAATAATTTGTGTCTTTGAATATGGATAAGACTTGTTGTGTCAAATCTTGTATAGGGACCACAAATTGAATAAAAAGTGTATCTAGGTGGAAATAAGACTCCACAATGACTGCTCGATATGTTGTAAGATATTCCTAGTGGTAGAAAATTCTCACATCAGATAATTATTTATTGTAAGTTGAGGATTAAATCCTATCAATAGAATAATCTCAATGGAAAAAAGACATGATTTGATGAAGAACTATTCAAAACCTGAATGCATCTATAGGATTTGGATGTGATTAGATGTAATGTAGATCCTTCCACTTGAAAACTAAAATGACTCTTTATAGAGTTTAAGGAAATTAGACTGTAATAGATGAATGAAGCTGATGTGGTTTGATTGTTGATACTCACTGATTAGATCTACATAGAATGTCTAGAAAAATAAAAGCTTTACTGATACTTTTGATTAATTTAAGGCTTTGATGTGAGTGTTTTATCCCTAAATATGTGGGTTTGATGTAAAGGCACAAGGAAGAAAAAATTTAGTTTAGTCCATCCAATATGAGTTAACTACATATTGATGTGTTTGATGTTAGTTCTTTATTATAAGTAGTGAATAGAGATAGGTAGTAAATATAATGTGTATGCATGAAGGCTAGAGTACACATAATCTTTGATGTCTCTCACAAGCCTATATAACTATCAAATACAAATATGTAAAGGAAAATAAAATAATTGTGCCAATACTAACAAGACAATAAGCTAAACTAATTTTAACCTAACATATATTATAAATCTCATCATAAAAATTTTGTTCTCATCTATAGGAGCAAAGTATTAAATAATTTATCCTATTTTTCTTGTAATCCTCCATCATAAAAAGATCAAGCACCACTCTAATACCAAATATTGATTTTAATCAAAGACAAAAAAGAATCCAAAGACCAAACACCATAGTATAATTTAAATCACATGATATTAATATTCTATTACACTTGTTAAACTCTTCAACTCATTACGAATTATATATTACAAATTTATATAGGAAATATGTTTCTTATACTCAAGATAGTGAGATACCTACAATATCTCACATGAATAACCAACTAACTATTTAAAACTACCCCACATAATATTATTATTATTCATAACAATAATATACAACATAAACCTATTTACATAATATTTTTTTAATTAACAATATTTACATTATTGTAGAGTTAATAATGTGAACACATTAACATATTCAACCAAGATCTCTCCATGAATCCATTATCACAACCATGAAGCTAATGCATTTCACACAAATAATAAATTATCAATCATCCACTTTGTGTCAAATAGTTTATAATAGAGATGTGCATATAGGTAGAATATAGGATAATCCTAACCATCCCATACATGTGGGACTAACTTTCCCAATATAGGTGAAAGTAATCCATAAACCATCATCCTCATGAACGTGGGATAAACATCAATAATGAAATAACACCTAACTAATCTAAAGAGTTGGAAAGTAATATCCTACACAAATAGGTAATACTAATGCATGGATAGAGAAATACATTAAAAATCCATTACTTATGCTACTTCTATCTACAAAAATGGAGAAATAAGAATTAGGAATACTTACCTTAAAGATAAACATGTCGAGGCTAAAGATCTCTATTTGGAAATGATGTTTTACAAGAGGTTGTTGTGTTTCATAAATATAATGAGTATAAGTCACCTCTAGGCTATAATACTTATCCTATGCATCTAAGACATTTACACAAGACAATATTATTCTCTCTAAGTCTAAACACTATGTAATGAATCCTCAAGTAGAATGGTGGAAGAGCATATTGTAAATAAGTGAAAATGAATGATTGTCTTTATCTTTCTCTAATGAAAATGGAAAAAAAATTATTTGTTTATATATCTATATCTAACCCTATAACCTTTTAATGTTTTTTCCAACATATAAAACCAATTGACCCAATTATTTAAGAAATAGAGTAGTTAGGTCTCGACTTAAAATAAAGCATTTAGGTCCTAAACTAAGTCAACTAGACCATCTCATCTCATAACATTCTTATTTACCATAACAAGGTTGGTCCATTTAACTATGTTTGATGGATGACAAAAAGAGTTTTTGGCTTAGTTAGGGGATATTTGAGGTGGTGAATTACTTTGAGGAGTGTGTAAGGGAGGTGTCAAATCTTAGGGAAACATATAAGAGAGGTTTTTTTTTGGTTTTAAGTAGTGGATAGGGAATATAAATCTTATGAAGCACCAATGGTCTAACCACCCCTTTTTTAGTGCATCCTTTAAGGTGTGTACTCAAATAAATTGAGGTTTTATGGCTTCCTAAAGTGAGAAAACATTACTAATTGATAAATATTTTTTATATTATGTGTATACATATCCCACCATGGTATTTTAACCGAACATGTATTATTTCCTAAAGTGAATGATTGATGACATAATTAGGAAAGGTAAAAAGATAAGGATGAGAATAGGAATTTTACTTATTATTATTTAATAATAACACTAAGTTAGTTAAATAAATGTAAACATTCAATTTAGGGCTTGGTGTCATACCAAGAAATTAACATGAAAACAAAAACCAAAAATAAGTCAAAATATTTTTACATTAGCATGAAAAAAATAGCCTATAATGCTCCATGCATTGATTCCATGTAAAAAAATGGATAAATTTTCCATTTTACAATAAATTTTATTTTCATCATAGAACCCATGATTACCTCTCTTTCACTAACTAAACCTATATTATATAGATGAAAAACATGACCTAAATGAGCCTTGTGATCTCCACAACCAACAGAGTCCAAGAATGGAATAAAAATTAATGAATAAATGGTTATGAAATGTAATAATGTTAAAAAACATGTTTAAAATCATAAGAAGGATCAAATAGGACCTTGGATGATTTTTACCAACTAGGAGGCCTAAATTAATAGTTTAAATCAAATCTATAATTTATTTTCAAGTTGAGTTTAATTAAAAAGGGTTATGTGATAGATAAACTAGGTTCCATGTGAGTTAAAATAGATTCTAAAATATCCCAATAAATACATTAATGGGTAAAACACACAATCTCCATAATTAGATCTATTTTATCAAAACCATTAGATGATGTTAAATCTAAAAATACCTAAAATTCCATATATGACCTTATACAAGGAAAAAAAATTAGCTAGATTTGCTCTTACACAAATTGGAATATGTACTGAGGATTTGGATGGGGGAATACTTAATATTCCATCATGGTCACCTTTTAAGCCTCTCAACAACCTCCATTAATGGATCCTATAATATAAAACAAACTTTTAGAAAAACTATTGGTTTTATTTTCTCATAGGTAAAAATCATGGTTGGGTGACTATGCCCCCTAAACTATTATAATGTCACATCAAGTCTCCAAAGGATCAAATAGGAAAAAAATATAGGGGGTGATAATCCCTCAATAGATATTAATTCTCAAATCTAAAAATTTATTTAAGATGATAGTTAAATTTACCATTGTGATCAGGAATGAAATAGGTATCAAATATCTATGGTACATTTAATTACATTTTCCATATTTTATATTGGAACCTTTGACACCCATTAATGGTCACTCAAATATCAAATCTAAACTCCATTTATTAATATAATAAAATTTAAATGTTTTTTTAATTATTTTTAATTTTAATATATAAATATTGACATAGTTAATGTGTTTGTTTATAATTATTTAATTAAGGGTAAGGAAAGGGCACCCCCCCCAGATCACTCCTTTCCCACACAACACTTCATACTTTAAATCTTAAGAAATAATGAAACATGAGTCTAAAATCACGCTTGAGCTCAATACACATAGATTCAGATTGAGTTGATAAACATAATGGGATCACATCACCTTATCCAAAAATTCATTAGTGTAAACCAAAATCATTACTTATACATGTGAATCACCACTTACAATATAGTAGGTATGATCTCTTCACTACTTAAATATGCATAAAATAAATGTCACACAATCTCCTAAACCAATGACCACCACAACCATTATTGCCTAAACAATCCCACCACTATCAACTAATGACACTTGTCATCAACTATATCTAAGTTGAGGGAGGTAACAAATAATAGTATTTATTACATGATGAAAATATGCTTAAGGGTTGACTATGTCAATCCATTTCCATTAACATCACTAAGTTAGTTGTGACCATTAATCACAAGAATTATCCCCTACATAATACTCTAGTGACTCTTGATGCATCTTTAGGCCCCTTTACTACCATTGGTGTTGAGTTATACAAAGTTTAATATATATTAGTCTGTAATTGATGTTCACCTTGCCTTATCTCTATTAATTTGACCACTGATCCTCATTCACTCACCAACTTGCTTACATAATAGGGAAAGATAGAAAGTTTCATGTTCAATATTGGATAAGCCACCAATTTGATTAAAATTCATATGGAATTTCATAATCATTATAATAATAAACAACCATTGTCACTACTTAAACCTATGCCATTAAAAATACATCATTAACAAACTCTAACACAACACATCTTATCTAGCTCTGAGTTGAGTCAAATCAACCTAACCATCCCATTTCATATCAAAAACCCAAAATACCTATGTTGATTTCTAATAAAAATTTGAATTTAATTATTTTGGGGTTTCTAATAATTTGAAATATTTATTATATTTTTTAATTTGATTTCTAAATATATCAAAATATACTAGTAAAATATAATGAAATTATAGTTTAGTATAGACACTAAATTACAAATATTGAGCTCTATAATGCCTGAAATGTAAACATAAATTTATGTAGATTTATGGAAAATTATATATTATAAATAAATTAATTTAGGGATACATTGGTTATATTATATTAATTATGAACTTGAAACATGCCCTTTAGACCCTTAAGCATGGATCACATACATTAAATTTGAAGTAAAGTTTATGAAGTGATACTAATTAAACTATCAAAAGCATACATAAATTGAATTAAATGAATATTTTAAACATTATTAAATCTTAAATATAAACATTTATTTAATTTACATTAAATTAAAATATTTTCAATAAAATGTTACTAGTTGTACACATTTAAATTTGGCACACAACCCTTATTACCAATTTTACTTATTGTTAAAACTTGTACATTTTATATTATTAATACAATGTAAATTACCCCACATGAGTTTATATTTGGTCCACTAATCCTAAAAATCATCCTAACACTTATCTATAATTTATCTATAATTAATGTTGTCTAGACATGCCTCGATAAATGAGCCTTAATTTTTTTCATGGATAAAAATTTAGCTATACAAACCCATCCTCAATGAGAATGTACCCTTATTAGGTTTTAAGTTTTTTTGCTGAGAGGGGGGGGGGGGGTCATTCTACCTATTTTCCACTAATTTACACCTTAGTCTTTCCCATTTGAATTTCAAAAACCTCACTAGTATGCATGGGTGATCATGAATCATCATATAAATAGGTCTTATTAAACCATTAGGGATCAATCAATCCATATATACATATAAAATGTACTAATAAAGAGATAGAATATACATTTTTAACCCTAAATTGTATATAGGAATCCTTACATAGCTAGATAGGCGTAGGAATATAGAAATGATAATGTACAATTGTGATGATTAGATCTACAACAAGCCATTTGGGTGATAAAGTCTGATATAAACATACACTAAATTTCTTAACTAAGATAGGATAAAAATATTAGGTAAAAATATGATAAGTATATAAATAACAAATAAATAATGTACTTACATTTATATGATGCTAATGTAGTAATAGATCTGGAATAAGTATAAAGTAGATTGGAAGAAGGTTATGGAATAATCATCATATTCTAGAATTAAAAATTATAGAGTGTTAGATGCTAATGTGAGACTAGGATGGTTGTAACAATGCTATTATTTGAACTCAACATATGTGTCTTATATGGAATACCTACTAAAAAAGGATGTGACCACCTAGATGCTTCTGGGTTTGGCTTCACCTTCACTCTAGTGCATTCAAATATAGGTTATAGACTCTCTTTCCCCATGAATTTTTAAAACCCTAGTTCTTCATCTTCATGGTGACCTTGGGGGATAATGGATTAGTGGGAACATAGTTTTGAGTTGACCTTAAATACCCCTATATCAATGAGTCCTACTTATATAGTCGATACTATGAAGAGGGCATAAAACTGATGTAGTTCTCCTTTATGTGTTGGCTTATGTGTGAATCATGAAATATGTGTGAAATAAGTACAATAATGACCTAACTTATTGCTTGGAAAATAAGGCCCTTGGGACAATAATTTACTACTTCAGACCTGTAGATGTGTTGTCCCTATGACTAGTATGGAAATAGGGAAACTTTATTCAAATGAATGCTTGATAGGATGATTTTGATAAGTTTCATTGGTCTCTTTTGGTCTTTTTTAGGTTTTTTAGGTGATTAATGATTGAGGGTTGACCTCGTATTTATACCAAACCCTTTGGACGAGTAACTCACATTAAATCACTTAGTCCTACCATTAGGATATGTTTCATTTAAAAATTGGATGATTTTAAGGCACTAGACACTTGTGTCAAGTTAAGACAACAACATCAACACTAGTATTTATCTTCGACATTAGTGTCCAAGAAGTAAGAAATTAGGTACAAATTCATAACTTGTAAAAGTGGAAGATAAGCAAGTTTTAAGCATAATGGGAAAGATAGAAGGTTTAGGTCATCAATATAATATTAGTCAAACTAAGAGAAAGACCAAGGGGCATAAGATAGAGTAGATGCGAGTCTTTAAAAATCATGAAAGCTCCATAACTAAAATGAAAAACTAAGGTTTGATTATTTCAAGTGTACAAGACTGAGGTGTTATATAATCCATAAAATAGTGTCTACATTTTCCCATTTAATCTAGTAATGAAATTTATAGTTAAAGGAAATTAATATATACTTGGGTGTGTATAATATACCTTATCTTTACATGAGTCCATGTTGAGTTCTTTTCTTGTGATTGACCTATAACCAAGAGCATGTTACATTACATAATCAGTGAATATATTATAGAATTGAAATAATTGAAATTGAAAGAACAAGGTTTATAAGTACACCTATGTATCGATGTAATTAAATTTCCTATTGGAAAGATGATGTGATAGATGTATCATTATAAGGTTCTATAATTGATATTATGAATAATATATATAAATCTATAAAGTTCATATATATAAGGAGATAGAGATAGATATTGGAAGGTATATACCCCCAACCTTGGAGAAAAGGTGAGCTACCACTCATTAGTTAAGATTAGCTCAATCATGAAACCTTATCATACTTGTAACTTGGTAAGAATGAATGAACCAAGTCAACTCATACTATCAAATTGGTAAGGGTGGATGATACAGTCAAGTCCAACTTGAAAATTTGTTAGTATTGATTGATTTAATCATCCCAACCATACTAAAAGTGAACCAACTACTATAATATATTATATTTTTAAAATTTAATCTTAGGGTTTAGTGCATAAAATCACATTATAATGAGTGATGATAGCACTGTAGAGTGTTTTTAAATATAAAATTGCTTTATATTTTTCAATATTAGGTTCACATTACATATCATATGCACTTTAGATATGTATCATGCTAAAACTATGTATAACAATAAGACCAATGTATAAAATTCTACCATAATTATGAATCTAAATCATATAGCTATGTGATTTGGCCAATTCATAAACTATGAAAGTTTAAAAAAAATATGCTTCCAAAGAATTCCCCAAAAAATATGGGTAAACATAAACACTATAATAAATACCAATATGGAGGACATGTTTCCAAAACATGTCCCCACTAAAATATGGAGATATTAGATATTGAATAAGTGTGGAGAGAATGTTTCCCATGAATCTAAAACTATGGGCATGTGGAAGTCATGTCCATATGACATTCCCCTACTGAATCTAAAACTTGATATAAGTACAAAATATTGAATGGGTGTGGATAACATGCTTCCAATACATACCCTCATTAAATTTAAAAATTGTGCCAAATGTGAAAAACATGCCTCTATGGCATTCCTTCATTGATATGGTTCCCACTTTGAGGTGAGATAAGAATATAAACTATTAATTACCTCAACTAAAAAGGATAATATAACTATAAAATTTATGAATGTAACCATATAGCATATATAAGGGCATGTCTAGGTAAATGTGGCATTAAAGTGCATAAAATAATGTGATCACATGAAGGCCTGAGATACATGATAAATATCACACACACACACACACACACACACACACACACACACACACACACACACACACACACACACACACACACACACACACACATTAACAATAAAAGTTCAACAAGTAAATCAAGCACACACACAAGATCACTCAAAATAAAGTCAAAAGACAAGGGTCCAAAGAGATTGAAAAGAAGAGGCATGCTCAAATTACAAAAAATAGAAAGGACATAACTTAGTCAAATGTCTAAAAAAGCAAGGATGACATATTCAAATGTCTATACAATAACTTATGACATGTTTAAATTTATAATAAATAATAATAGGCATGGGGGCCATAAACAAAGGATCATATTCAAATGCTCAAATAAATAAGACAATATCAAGGTAAGACATTCAAGGAAGTGCATAAAGGAAATTATAAACAACCAACATAAACATATCATATCATCCCATGGATCAAATGTGTTAGCAAAAAAAATCAATTTCATAGCTTATAAAGTACCCTATGTTAGATATAATCAAGGATAAATTCACATGTAAGTACATATAAGAGCTCAAAATAGGATAATATAGAGTGACCATAGAATTATATAACCTATATTTTTCATGATCATAGAGTTGGATGACCCTAATGTCCATATGACATGAGTAGATGAATAAATAATGCATCTATGTGACACACGTGTATGTAGGAGTCACTAATATGCCATCCATTAACACGAAACTAACACATAGATGCTAAGGATCTAATAGAATATGTAGGTACCACAAATGTTTTTGGATTTTTGAATTATTTCTAATTCTTTTGGTATTTTTTGGAATGTTCAAAACCTTTTATGTCTCCAAGTGAGTGGTATCAAGTGTAATATCACCACTATCAATTATGTATTGTATCATTTTATTTAGATCAAATCAATGGTTTGTGTGGTGACCTTGAATTCTATGATATGAATAATAGTATTTGGATTTGCGTATAAGTTTTAGATTAAGGTAAAATCAGGTTTTGAAGGGACCCCGAAACCCAAGTACAAAGAAAGAAAGATAAAGCCTCAACGACCATAGGCAAAACCTAAAAACTACTACAGAGAAGTAGCAAAAATAGGTTTTATATGGACCTGAAACCACCAGAGAGACCACTGGTCAAAACCCAGATTTAACAAAGATCTGGATGCACCATAGATAGAAGATTACAAAAAGAAACTAGAGAATAGGACTAGTAAACATAACCAACAAGAAGAACCAGACTATTCTTCTAGTTCCAAAATCATTTTCACTCTTTCTTTACCTTTCACAACAGTAGTATCCTGAGTAGTAGTTGCTGCCAACTTGGCTCCCTCTTGTGTAGCCTTCTTTCTAGAGCTTTGTCTCATCCTTTTGCTAAGCCCCTCCAATGATTTGGTCTCCTCGTTTGCTCTTTTTCCAATATTGATAGTTGTAGCACAAATATTGGATGTTACTTCCTCCATTTTCATTATGTTCTCCTTAATGAGGTCCTGAAGGTTATTCTCGTAATCTTTGAGCTTGACGGGGATATCTCTTATCTATTTTTCCATGATTTTAATTTTGTTCCATGCAGCTTTCTGGTTATCTTCCATAATTTCCACCTTCCTTTTGAGATCCTTAATCTCCTTACACATCCAAGAATCAAATTGGAGAGAAGCCTCTACTTTACAATTAACCCAACTCATAGGTGTGTGCATACCATCGTTCTGCCCCTTCTCTCTCCATTCCTCAAAATTCTTATTGGGACTATTCCTACCTTCTTCAAAGTGATCCTCTCAACCCCTTTGATACTGTTCTTTGGTTCTAGTTTGAATTTCCATGTCCATTTCTTGATTATCATCCTGAACTGTATTTTCCTTTTCATTTCTTCAAATAGGGTCCTCAACCGGGCCATCCTGGACAATATCTTCCTCTGACATTTTTTGATTTTCCTCAGTTTCTTCTTTACTATTTTCAGATTCCTCCTCTTTGCTGACTCCTTCTTGCGTACAAGTTGTATAGGAGGTAAGTTTATCATTTTGTCCTGAATAATTTACCTTAGGATTTCAAATGGTATCTTATAAACTATTGGTATAATTCTTGGATCACTTGTTTTAGATGTGTTTTATTGTATCTTTTATTTTTTATAAGAAACCTTGCTTGGTACAACATTTATAAAAGAAGAAGAAAACACATGATTCATAGTATCATAACATGGATTCTATGTATATGAAATATGATTTTGAAATAAGGTGATATTTGAATTTAGATATTAATTTTGCTTTTGTAATTCATGCATTGACTTTGTCATGGTATGAATTTATTATTTGAGAGTTTTAAAAACATAAATCCTAAGTATATCAGATTGAACATGCATACATGTACCATAAAGGGATATGGGAAAGGTTTTTTGGTTACCCCTTTTTTTGCATAATATGATGAGCCACCTTATATTTTGAAGACATGATAGTATGAACTTAATTAGAGGAATGATGTCTATCATCCTCTTTAAGTGAGGCAAAAGGTTCCTCTTTGTACATTTTAAATGTTTTAGATACCAAAATGAAAAGAGGATATGATAAACACACAAATTTTATGGAGTAATACATTTTGTTGATGCATTATTTAAATTTTGAAAATAAATTATTTTTTGAAACAAATATTAGCAAATTCTAAATCATAAAAAATAACAAGTTTTTAGAACACTCTAGGAGTTGCATGAAAATATATACAGTAGAGGTTCACCAAATGTTTATCCCTAAATTAGATATAGTAATCCTTACTTAGGTAAATAGAGTTAAGAATATAGAAATTATAATGCATAATTGTGATGATTAGATCTACAACATGCCAATTGGGTGCTAAACTTAGATATAAAAATACACTAAATTTATTAACTAAGATAGGCTAAAAATATTAAGTAAAACTATGCTAAGTATAGAAATAAAAAATAATTAATTTACTTAGATTTTTTTAATGCTAATGTAGTTTTAGATTTAGAATAGGTAGGAAACAAACTATAAGAAGGTTCTAGAATAGTCATCAAATTCTATATTTGACACTTTTGGGCCTGTAGACACTAATATCATCTTGGGATAGTTGCATTGACACTATTGTCTAAACACAATACAAGTTTATTATATATAATACCTACTAGAAAAGTATACAACTACCTAGATGATTCTAGGTTTGTATTTACCTTCTCTCGGGTGCATTCAGATCTAGTCATGGAATGTCACTCATGAATTTGTGAAATCCTAGTTTTACATCTTCATGGTGACTTTGGGGAAAAAAAGGATAATGGGAACAAGGTGTTCAGTTAACCCCAAAAACCCCTCTATCAATGAGTGTTACCTAGATACCCAATACTCTAAATAGGGCCTTTGATTGATGTAGTTCTCCCATATGTGATGGATTGTGTGTGAATTATGTAATATGTGTAGATTGAGTAAAGTAGTGACCTAGATTGTAACTTGGAAAATTAGGATCTTAGGATACTCCTTTAGTACTTCAAATCTATATACATGTTTTATCTATGATTTTTATGGAAATAAGGAAGCTTTATTTAATTGAATGATTGATATATATTACTTTTGATAAGTTTCCTTGGTCTCTTTTGGTCTTTTCTAGGTTTTGTATGTGAGTAATGAATGAGGGTTGATCCTATATTTATATCAATCCCTTTGGAGAAGTAAATCACATTAAATCACTTATTCTAACCATTAGTATACATTTGATTTGAAAATTGGATAACTTTAGGGCATGGGACACTTGCATCAAGTCTGTACACTAGCATTGATTCCATTGTCTATCTAGGATGTTAGTGTCTACGGAGCAAGAAAGTAGGTACATAATAAAAACTTAAAGAAGTAGAAGATAAGTAGGTTTTAATCATTATGTTCAAGATAGAACGTTTGGATCATTAATATAAGACTAGTAAGACTAAGAGATAAGCTAGGTGCATAAGATAAAGCATATGAGAGTCTTCAAAAAGTGGGAAAGGTCCACAACTAAGAGGAACAACTAAGGTCTAATTTTTCCAAGTGTATAATACTAAGGTGTTATATGATCCATAAAATAGTGTCTATAATATCATATATCACAGTAAGGGTAAAACCTATAGCCAAGCTTATCCATTCAATTTTTTTCTTCAAAATAATACACACTTGTGACACATCTATTTTGGTCTTTTTGTACATTCCATTATGCTAAAAGAGAGTAATTAGTATTCAGTAGTCACATTGATCAATTATAAGGAAGAAGAATTTTAAAACCTTACTCAAGTTATTGTATTCACACACCATAAAGCTACATGGAGGTATTATTTTAAACATGTAAGGTATGTATTTTCAACACTTATTTGGTGGTTTTATTGACCTAGTTATTATTACTTTTTATGGAGTGTGTAATTTGGGTCAAAGATATATTAGGTCATATAACATACTATTCCTTTCACATATAAAAATGAATGTATAATAAAAATTAGGAACGTGAAAGAAAAATAACTACACAATTATATTTTAAAATCTAATAGATTTTAATTAGGTGTTACATAGATAAGATCAATAACACATAGATATGATTGACGCGTGTTTGTTTTGGATTGGTGTGTATAGGACACATGTATAAATATGGGCACATATCAAAGCATATTTTAGGTTTACAAATTTAGGAGGAGATCAAACAAAATTAACACAATCATAATACATCCTAAAATTCATAACACATTTAATTTGCATGCATACCTCAACCTCTTTTTCATTTCATTCCATTGCTTTAGCTTATGTTTGTGACATTTGGGCATGTTTCCACATTTATCCAATCTAATCAATTCTTAATTTTTTATTTTAGTTGTGTATGTTTATATCTAATTAATTATAATGTGTTTAATCCTATTTTGAGTAAAAATATAATCATGGTAAAGATAAATGGTGAACCCCAAACCTTTATAACACACAACCTAAGGTTTATTCTAAGCCCTCTTTTATTATACTTTCATTTCTTACTACATTTTTATTTTAAAATCTGAATTATTTTCATGTATTCTCATTTACAGCTAATTATATGTTTAAATTATCCCAATCTCAATTTGGGTTAGGTATTTTACTTAAATTTCAACCTAGGGTTTATAAACCCTCCTCCAATTATGGTTTACTCAATCATTTCAAAACTTTTTTTGAGATTTTTACCTTCATACCTTTGTGTCATCATTATTTTACATTAGTAATGGATAACATTAAAAAACCAAACTAAGTAACTTAACTAAAAAAATCATATTTTTTGTATAATTAAAAGTTTAATAAATGCCTTAATCAATACTTTAAGTAAAATTCCATTTTTTGACAATTAATTCAAAAGAATAAATAAATTGTGTTGTAATTATTCCTCATGCACTTACTGATAAATGTTTTACTTGTGTTATTAAATATTATATGCTTTGTATATAATTTTATCTCTTATAAAAATAAATAATATATTAAAAAAAAATGAATCACATATTTAAATATCCATCCCTTTAACTACCATTAATGATTCACCTTGATATCTAAATAAACTCATTAAAGGCCCCAAAATCAACACACCCAATATATACACTCTAATGCATAATATAAATGAATTACAAATGCAAATTAATAATTTATAATTATAATAAAAAATATTCAATACCCGTATTATAAACAATATATAAAAATTAGACACTATTTCAAACACTAAATCTCTTACTACGGTACTCACAGTTCCTTATACTTATGAACCCTTAGCTATTGTTATGATCCAAAAATTTCAAATTTAAAAAATTGAATGCATTTCAAATAAACCTAAATTAATTTATTAAAAAACCATATGATATACTTAAGTAATTTTTTAACAAAGACACGATGTAATTTTTATGTATTTCAAACACATTTTTGAATCATAAGCCAACATATCAGAAGGATGAATATTCTTTGCATATATCATGCAATAAGAGGGGATTCCATAAATAGGTGCATTAATTTAAGATAAAAAAATTCAAGAGTTGGTTGATCAAGGAGAAATCATGGTTCCTCTAAAACCATCCATGGGAAAGGGTGTTATTTTTAAGGAAAACATCATATTAAGCATTCAAAACTTGACTAAAATAGTGATGAAAATAAATACAATCAAGACTTAGACAAGGATTATCACTTATTTTATGATTGAACATATTATGTGGAGTTATATCACCACCATAAAATAAAATATTAATGTCCTAGGTGGAATGATTGGATTTCTCTCATAAATATTTATAAACCATAATTTACCATAATATTGTACATATATTTTATTCGAATATGTTTTATGACTTGCATGCACCTTCTTATTAGTGTTTATTTTTCAGAATTTTAAAGAAATAAAAAATCGTTAATGAAATACAAAATTAATTTGCCTTTATATTTTTCATATGATGCATATCATACATATTTTATCAAACACTATGGATTTTACTTATCCATGTTTCATGATCACTTTTAAATGATATACC
>JARHVA010008945.1:162500-197500 GCA_037957365.1 Torreya grandis | reverse complement strand
TAGAGAGGTTAGATGAAATAAGGAAGTTTTAAAGATATTGAGAGAGTTAATAAAGTTTATTATACCTAATTTAATTTCTTTATGATCAAATAAAAATGAATAATTTCACCTACATACCTTAATCTTGCTTAGACCTCACAAAACACCTCCTACTAGCCTAAGAGGTCATTTTATTTTACTTGGTATGGAACACACATGTTGCATGTGACCCTAAGATTAGATTTTAAGTTTACTAACCTAATTTAATTGAATTTTGTGGAATTTTTTTAATTGTTTCATGCCTTTAAGTTTATGAACCATCCTTAAGAACCCAAGGAACTTTCAGGTTGTTTAGGAGGGCTATACAAATTACGTGAGAGGTAAATAAACATTCATGCCTTAGTATGGATGATATGGAGTTATAAATTACCAAACAAATCTTTAAAACTCCCTTTATCATCATCCTATTTTATTGGATGTTACTAAACTATATAGAACTATATGGATTAGGGATAAAATGACTGATTTTTTCTATTTTATAGGTTTATACAGTGAGTCAGATCATCAAATTTGGCATAGAGGTGAGGGAGGATGTTTTATAAGTGAATAATATTATTTTTTATGGCATTTAATGTGTGGTAATAATGTATAATCATTTTCATTTTCTTGGAAAGGAGGCCTAGTTGAGACCTAGTTAGGATAGAGAAAGGGTAAAAAGAGATATTTCCATTCACTCTCAAACCATGAAACTAAATCTAGAGTTGTAAATACATAGAGGTTACTATAAAATTCCCTTATATTATTAAAAACTCATGTAATTTTCTTTAAAAAAATATGTTGTCATAATTTTAGGGCTACAAGGAATGTGGTATATTTAAGGCTTTTGGTAGATAATGAATTTTGGGGGCTAGTTTAAGGCCTCAAAATGGATTATTCTAGGTATAATATGGTATGAATAGGTAATCCATGATGTTTGGATGATTTTAAGAAGACAAATATAGGTTTTGACACTTGTGTGTAAAATAGGCCTAAGGAGATAGAGTCCTCTAGACACCTTGCAATAAAAATAGGTGATGTGTCAAATATAACCTATTAAGGTAAGTTTAGAGGTTTTAATATTAGAGAAAATAGGTCAAATAAATTGATATAACCATCAATAAGGTAATTTTTCCTTCAATATGTTAAGAATAAGATAGGTTTTAGGAAGTTATTCAAGGTGTTAAATTAGATTTTTAACTCCCATGCCACTTGGAGGGTTAGAGGTATATTCAGAGGAGCTACACATGGATTTTAAGATGTTTTGAGGTAGTTATATAACTCATCTTCTTGTTTTAACTCACATGACCGTTGTCTATCTTCTCCCTCCTATGCCTTTCTTATTTTATCACGCTTGTGCTATATATTGAGCTACTTTGTCTTTGAAATTTATCCTCCAACTTATAATGGTGAATCTATACTCATTTGATGTCTTCAAATAATAAATAATTATCTAGTTTACATTCTCCATCATTTGTTACAATGTGCTTATTAAGTAATTGATTTTATATACACATAATATTTTCAAACTTTTATCAGTTACTAATACTTTGTATCTTGCAAAAACTTGTGGATTCTTAATCTCTCTAATTACATGCATTAAGTGGTACATTGAGAAAGGGTTAGGTAGGCCATTGGTGATTCTCAAGATTGTTGTCCCTATTTCCACTTGTTATATACACACTAGTCTCCTAAAAACCATTCCCCTAATCTAGTTCTTCTCTCTGGTATAATCCTCTAGTCTTTTACCACCTCCCATCCACCTTTTCCTAACCTAAACCCCCTTTTAACAATTTATAGTACTAATCAACCTTGTAATCTTATTATTATAATTCATTTAATGTCTAGGTCAACTCCTGGTTTACCTACCCTATGACCTAGTGAGTTTTTGTCAATACCAGTACTAAGTCAATTGGGTTGACCCTATCGATTAAAACTTTTAGAAGGGATTAGGGTTAAATCTACCTATATATACAATATAATTTCACCATTATTTAGATAAGATAATAATAAGTAAGAGCTATTGTGTATTTGCATATCTACCATTCTACTTGAGGAGCAAGATTAGGGTTTCATACTTTCTTTGAAGATATAGATCTTGTCTTATGAAGCTATCTTTTAGATGCATTGATAGGTTGGGTAGCCTAGAGATGATTTATCTTTTTCATCATTACATACCACGACAACATATTGTGAAGCACCTTGGCCAAGGGAGATATTGAGGTTTAGTGGGTTTGTATTCAAAGGTAAGTATTCCTAACTTTGTTCTTCCTTTGTAAGAGTAGATATATATGCATTTATACTTTTCTTCCATGCATTAGAATTCAATATACATTTATGTAAGTATATGTATTCTATTCATGTCTACTTTTTTTTTATTACCCCAACTTTATACCATAAGCTTTGGTGAGCACTAGATTATATTTATTTACTTTACTTATTAATATAGTGAATATGAAAATATAGGGCTTAATTAGGGTTATTTCATGGTTTTGCTTGATTTTATGATTTAAAACCCTCCGTAACATTATTTTTGTGATAAGAGATCCCCTAATTAGGTCTAGTGGATCCAAATATTGGTCATGTTCTCGATTATGTAATGTATCCCCAATCGAAACTATAAGTAGGATCTATCTTCTTTGAGTTAGGATTGATTTATAGACTTGATAAATTTATGATTGCATAAATTTTGGTGCACCTAATGTGAATATCATATTTTTAGTATTTTCTTTCATGTTTTTCATTTTCTATCATTTTATTTATTATTTTTCTATATTTGTGATATTAGGTTGATAAGGCCAGTATAGTTTCTAACTTCTATGCTTAGGTTTAACACATAGTTACATAAAGATGAATCTATTATATTTATAAAGTTATTCAATAGATATAATATACTAGGTTGAATAGGTCAACATAATACTCTTATAGGTTTCCAAAAAACATACTAGGTTGATCAGGTTGGTACAGTCATCTTACAGGTTTATAGAAAAACATACTATGTCGAATAGGATGGTATATTATTCTAGATAGCTCCCATAGTAACATAATAGGTTTATCAAGATGATATAATCATTCTACATAGGTTTTATAAAATATGGAGTTATAGAACTAGGTTGACTTAGTCGATATAGTTGGAAAAATTTACAAGTAACATTCAAGGCACTTCAACAGCAATATCACATTCCTCTGTATCTTCCAACCCACCAAGGTTACTTTCTCTCCTCTTTAATTTAAATTATTCCTTATATTTCTATTTTACATAGTTTACTATCTTTAAATCTTCCCTCATATAATAAACTAGGTTGACCTAGTCGACCTAGTTATATATTCTATCTTTTGTCTGAAAGCCTAGGTTGACCCTATTGACACACCCTTACTTATATAGTACAATAACAATATTTTCAAATCTATTCTATAATGTTTGTATATATTGTCATCTAAATTTAAATTATATTGTGTTTCAAATTGTGTGTGTGTGTGTGTGTGTGTGTGTGTGTGTGTGTGTGTGTGTGTGTGTGTGTGTGTGTGTGTGTCTTTACACTTTCACTTTCAATTGTTTACATGATTATTATAGATCACATAGTATAATTAGGTGAATTTTCAATATACCATTTAATTGCACTATTTTTATCTTTCTTGCATGCACTAATAAATCACATAATTTCAAAATGCATTTAAACATTTTTTCTACTCAAGGTCTACGTATTTGGATTTCATCACCAAGGGGGAAGCTAACTTCATCTTTTGGCCAAGTATGAATACGTGGTTAATGGTATATATTAGCAAAGCACCCAACACCCATATCTCTATGGGATTGTGAAGTGAGTAGATAGGCCCCAATACTAATACAATACCATTACCAATATAGATCCCTTTCAACCTAAACATCCTTAAACCAACCATAAATTGTTTTCTAGTTCCCTAGTTTCAGCCAACTTCCCTATCACACTTAAATAAGACATTATAAATATAAAAACATTTAGGATGACCTCATAGTTAGCATTTGTTTTTCAAGTTAATTTCTTGCTCTTTTCTCATTGTATGTTCTATTGAAAAAAATTACATTAGCCAGTGTTAGTGTAAGGTTTTGTTGTATGTGCCTCGATTGGATCATCCTTATTGACCTAATTGATTGTGTGTTTAATTTAATTTATTTTTTTCAAATTACATTGTAAAATTTTCCCCTATTTTAGTAAACTATCATTATACTCAACCTAATCTCTTACATACTATCTGTTTCCCCTACCTATAGTAATAAGTCAACATAGTCATCTTAGTGTTCCTTTCTACCCCTCAGGATACATTACTAACTCAACCCTATTGAATTTATATCCTTATCATGATATTTTATGTCTTTATTTATAATACTAGGTTAACCCTATCAACTTTGTATCTTTGATATACTTATTTTCCTACCCTATTTCTAGTATTAGGTCAACCTAGTTGACTATGTACTCTTGTCCATTCATTCCTATCTCTTTGATTTTATGACTATTTTGTGTGTGTTTATCTAGTCTCATTTCATAATTATGACATATTTTAAACCTTCAATTATTCAATAACATTGAAAAATCAATGATTTAGATAATAACCTCACTTATTTTATTGCTTCAAATGAAACTATTCACTTTCTTCCTTCATCTTTTCCTAATCCAAAACCAATCATTACATAATGTAATTTAGTTGAGGTCCTTTTTCCTAGTCCTCCTTCTAATACCAATGTTTAAAATCCTTCACCTAATACCCTTCCTCCCACAAATACTAATAATACAACTCCTAAAAAAACTAATACCCCACCTTCAAATATTAATGCATAAATTGACACAACTCAAATTCTTTCTCAAATAGTTTAACAAATGAACATCACGAAAATAACTAATCATTCCTAAATGATGTACATGAAAAAAGATTTATTAAACATGACTAGTCAACCACCTCAAGTCATCATGTCTCAACCAAATCAAAATTTTGTCATTCCTCCTCTTAGAGATGTCAATCATAATATCATCCCTCAACCTCTAATTAACAAAAAAATTCTTCAACATGTTCAAAATTAACATTTAGCCCCATTAATTGTATTTATATATATTATAAATATTTTTAAAAATATCATATATGATGGGACTAAGTACCTTAATATCATTCTTAAATATTTAAGTAATATCTATAAGGAATGGGTCTAAACTTACACCTTTTCTACCACCAAGCTCTTAGACAAAACCCTTTTTGGTGATACACTTGAATGGTACAACCAACTTCCTAGACATTCCATCTCATAACTAGAGGATTTAGTCAATGATCTAGTGGAGTTCCAACATGTTGACCTTCCTAAAAATTACCTTATCCATTTCATCAATGCCAAATAACTTCCTAATGAATCTACTCACACTTTCATCAAATGATATAAGTCTCTATCTCATAAAGTAGATCATAACATGAATGATGATACTATTTTAAAACTATTTGTTACTAATCTTAAAGCTCCCCTTTAATAAAAAGTTTGAATCTTTTCCCCTAAAACTTTAGAAGAATCTTTAGAGCAATCAACAAGTCAAGACTTTCTTATGAATCAATTTGAAACACCTCAAACAAATACAAAAAACATTTCCAATCATTTTTTCATCACACTGATTCATCCAAGCCTCCCCAACCTAAAAATAAAGTATCTAATTCAACTAATATTAACCCAAACCACCCTCCCTTGAGTTTAAAACAACTTAAGAAGAAATTTCCACCCTCTAAACCCATGAGCTTTGGTCCTTCAAATCCTCCTCCAAAATGGTACAATTCTAATAAGTTTTATTGGTGGCATGCTACTATAGGTAATTCTCATGATTTTTTTCATGATCTTCATCAATTTAATCTTGATTTCTTACTTGGTCCACATTTAAATCTTGATACTTTTTTAAAAAATGCTATCAAGACTATCTCCAAGCTTGTCAAATTCAATATAAATAAACATAATCCATCAACACAAATACCTAATGAACAATAATTATTTCATACGTATACCTCATCCAGTATTTTTTTAAAACCATAGTTGATCCTTCTTACTACACCAATAAATAAAGGATAGCTAACATGAAGAAATTTAAACATATCATTGCATCTATTGAACCTCAATCTCTTAGGTCACATGAACCAAAGGGGTTACTAGTTAAAATGTATACTCTAAAGTATATCACACATGGTCCTCATTTACCTCCTTTACCTCTTCATACTTCTCATACACATCCTAGTTCACATTTAACATCCTTAAAATACAAAAAACCAACACATTTACCTATCTCCAAATGAACCTACCAACCCAATACAAATCATTTTAATGGTTCAATTAAACCTCAACACATATCACATGTTGGGGAATCTTGTGATACCCATCCACATGTCCCTTAAAATTTTAGGGCATCTTATAATTCCCATCCCTACATATAATTACCCATTGGGGAATCTTATGATTCCTACTCTTATTCTACAATTCATAATAAGAAAAAAAATAAGCTTGAAGAAACCTTTCGAGACTTATATACTTGTATTTAACATGCTCATTTTTGATATAAATGTTAGCATAGATTTTAATTTTTATCCCATGTTTCTTTTTTTATGCACTTTACCTCTTTTGGTCACACTTTACTAGCATCATTATTTTCCTTTACATTTTTCAGTTTTCTTACACATTAAATTTGGCATTTGTTTTCATTTTTGATCTTATACATCTCTTTTATTTTTTTATTTTTATGACATTCTTTACCTTAGTAGTTTTATTATTATTTCTCCCCATTACTTTGCATTCAGCTCATTGGTGTTCACCTTGTGAGTTGTAATATAAGACCATAGATAGGACCTAGCCATCCTCACAAACTACCACATTCAAATAACTTTAAATCACTTTTTGGGATGATTACTACTTTCATTGGTGCTTATGCTAGATCTTTTCTAGGTTATCACGACTTCTCTAGTGACATGACTATCATAAGCATAACCCTATCCCTTTCATAGCACTATTTTACCTCTTTGTGATAATCCAAAAGCATATTGAGCATTTTATCACTTATTACATAGATGGTTTCCTTATGATCCCCATATTTCCCTTATTTAATTTCATTTGAGGCTCATATTGGTCAATTTTGAGTTTGCATGCTTACTTCTGGGAAAGTCTATGAGTCTTTAGACACCTTGGTCTTTAGGTCCTTTTATCTAGTGAGAAAGTGTAATCTCTCTTGTGTTTATCACTTATTTCACTCATGTTTGGTTATCTAAATCTATATGGAGGAGGAGGAATAAAAAATATAAAACAAGTTAACAACCAAATCATAAAATATAATCAAAAGAAAACATACAAATTTTAAAAGTCAAAATCACATGAGAAGACATGATTACAAGCACATCTCCTATCTATAGTCAACTCTCAAACTCCATTGTTGGCCTCATAATAGAGCCAAGGTATATTGGGGTGTAATAGGCCAATAGATTGAAATAGGATAATTCAAAAAAGTCTATGGTGCTACCTGATTTTTCATGCTAGTACCCAATCTTCATAGTAGATCGATGACTCTATAATGGGTCCTAAAGAATGGGGAGCACATTGTGAGAGGGTATGTCCATTTTAATTTTCATGCATATAGCCTTCATGGGTTGATCTATGTACTTCACTTGTCAGCCCAAGCTTTGTGTTCATTAGTCAAAATGTCCTAAGTCCTTGATGTTGATAGTTATTATCTTTTCTCACTTGCCTAGTGTGTTTCATTATTGCTAAGAATGTTCACATCACCCATGTGGTGCCTCATGTTACTTATTTATATCACATTTTCCTTATATTCCCCTTGTTGGATATTAATTTTATCTTATCACATCTACTTTATTACACCTCTTAGTTTATAGTTTGTGATTTGCATTGTAAGACATCGGATAAGACCAAGACTTCCTCAAAAACACTCTTACACCATCTATTTACCACACCATCTCATTATCATATTAGTCATGTCATTAGCTGGTTATGTTTTCTTACATTACATCTTAGAACAATCACTAAGTTTGATTTTTCATCCTTTTGAGCTTTTTGTTTTTTAATCTATTTATCATGTTCTTGTTTGATTTTTGTGGATTTCACTTATCCTACAGATGAAATTTGTCATTCTTACATGTTTTTATTTATATAAAACTTATTCATGTTTATCTTCCATCTTGAATTACATTTCATTTTTATTCATTCATGTTTTTATTTATGTTTTATTTGACATAATTATCTTACATGGGGTTACTTTTCACTTGATTGCATATCTTTGTTAAAGTTATCTTGCATTGATATTTCATTTTTCATTCATGTTTTACATACTTACCAACATGATTTAGTATGTTATAAATTCCTTTTTTTATAGTTTATAATGTGATTTAGTTTGTTTATTTTTAATAATTTGTCATTAATTTTCCACCATTTTGTCATTCATTTACCTTCAATATTCTAGCCTTGCCTTAATAGTCCTAATTTGCCAATTTTCCTAAGTCCCTCATATCTTTGTCTCTACTAACTAATTTTTTGAAATATAAAATGTTCTAGAATCATGACATCATAAATAATATTTTCCACTAATATATGCCTATATTCCAAACTTTTTAATTTTTTACTCTTTTTTTGCACTAATCTCTACAGATTTTCCTAATGTTCATCACATTAGATACCTTTACATCTCTTGTAGTCTCCTTTATCTAAAATATTAAGGTAAATTAGCTATGTGTTTTTAAATTATTTCATTTCATTTATATTATTTACTCAATTTATTTTTCTTATCATCAATGTTATGTGTCATCATGTTGTATTCCTGAAGCACCATCCCATGTTGTACTCACATGACACTTGATGAGCTTCGAGTGGGGCATATGTATACACACAATTTTTTATAACTTTTATCAATTACTAATGCTCTCTATCTTGAAATAACCCATCAAGTCTCGATCTCTTTGAGTTCATGCCTTAAGGGGTACAATAGGAAAGGGGATGGTAAATTATTGGTACTTCAGAAAATTATTGTCGCTTTTACCACTTGTTATCTACATACTTGTCTCCTAAAAACCATTACCCTAACAATGTTCTTCTCTTTTGTTTACTCTTCTAGTATTTTACCACCTTTTATCTCCCTTTTCCTAACCTAAAACACCTTTTAATATTTTATAGTACTAGGTCAACTTTGTACTCTTATTAGTAAAATTCATTTAGGGTCTAGTTCACCTCTTGTCCAATCTAGTCTATGACCTAGTGAATTTTTTTCAATAACAATATTGGGTCAACTAGGTTGACCATATCAACCAAAAATGCTATAAGGGATTAGGGTTAAATCTACTTATTTATACAAGATAATTTCACCATTATTTAGAAAAGAGAAGAAAAAGTAAGAGCTATTGTGCATCTGCTTATCCACCATTCTTCTTGAGGAACAAGCTTAGGCTTTGATAATTTATTTGGAGATATGAATCTTGTCTTGTGGAATAGTCTTTTGGATGCATTGATAGGTTTTGTATCCTAGAAATAATTTATCCTTTTTATCTTTACATATCACAACAACATCTTGTGAAGCACCTTGGCCAAGGGAGATATTGAGGCTCGGTGCATTCATCTTCAAAAGTAAGTATTCCTAAATTTTTTTTTCCTTTATAACAGTAGATAGATATGCATTTGTACTTTTACTCCATGCATTAGGATTCCATATAAATTGATGTGAGTATATGTATTCCATTCATGTTTACTTTTGTTGTTTATTACATTCATGTTTATTTTTGTTGTTTATTACCCCCACTTTATACCACAAGCTTTGGTGAGCACTAGATTATATTTATTTACTTTACTTGTTATTAATATAGTGAATATGAAAATGTAGGGATTAATTAGGTTTATTTCATGGTTTTGCTTGATTGGAGGCTTTGGAACCCTCCCTAACATTCTTATTGTGATAAGAGATCCCCTAATTGGGTCTTGTGGATCCACATATTGGTCATGTTTCAAATTATTTAATGTATCCCCAATTAGAATTGTAAGTAGGATCTATCTTCTCTAAATTAGGACTAGTTTATAGACTTGATAAAAATTTTATTGAATACAAATCTTTTTAAGTGATATATTTTATTCCTTAACATGATATCCTTGTTTGCATTCATATTCAACTTTGAAAGTCTATTGTAGGTCTCTCTAAGTTTATAAATAAGTGTTCATGTGTTTTAATGACTTGTCTCTCCACTAGTGTCATGTCATGACCTTGTGTTTAGTCTTCCTATCTCAAAATTCATTAATAAAAATCCATGATAAATACTAATGCAAAGATATATTTAGAGTAGCATTATGTGTACATTAGGCTTGTGTTGGACTTTTACTTATAATTGGTTGGTAGTGGTTAGGTTAGAATTAGTGTATCACCTCATTAAGATAGTTTAATTTATGTATTCTCTTTCCCTTTTCATCAAAATGAGCTATGATTTTAGGTGATGATATTAAAAATAAAAACCAAGGGAGATAGCCCTTTAATCTAAAGGTTTACCTCTAATATAAGTAACCCATAGGCCTATATGTAATCCCATGTTTCAATCAATTTGGAGAAATATTGAACTACCTCTACAAACGTAAAAAATTAAGTGACAATAATTTTGGCATGCCTAGTAAGACTTAAGATCAAAAAGAGTGGAAGAATTCTTGGTGTGTTCTTCTAACTATCAACTTTAGGAAGCATTCAACAAACACCAATAGCAAATCTAAATGCAATCGACTAGTTCTATCATCCCAAATACTTATTGTGAAATAATTTGCTAATATTTTATGTTTTAATTTGACTAATAAAGTTGGGATGGTTGGGTATGATGATATTTTATCCTATACAGCTCCTTACCAACATTGTCATGATCTTAACTATGTCTCAATATCCCTATCAAGATTGTTATCATCCTTATGAGCCATGGTAAATCTATGGTTAGCCTATTTACTCTCCATATGATAATCATGTTGTTAAAAATACTTATAAATAATCTTATGAGGAAGGATATCAATAATATTATCAATAAGTGGCTTCCTATTAACATCAACCTAATTATTATCATCCTCGCCATGAAGAATAGATGATACCATTGATTACAAATAAAAATATTGGGAATCAAGATTTAAGGACTTAAAATCTCAATTTAGGAAAATAAATCAATAACTTAGAGCTTACCAAAACCCCCATTATCATCATACTCCTCCTAATTCAATTCTACCTCAGGCCAAATCATTTTTTAAACTCATGCCAAATGTGCTAAAATTGGAAAAAGTAATGAGAAAGTGGGATAAGAAAGGTGGGGTGATCCCTATTCATCTCATAGAGAAGTTGAGGAAGTTAATTTTATTCATTATGAATAAGTGGAGGTTAGTTGAAGAGGAAGATAACTATGTCATCAATGATGATTTTCATGAAATGAGATACTATATACAATGGTGGATAGATAGGTGGGAAAACCAAGAGGTTTAAGATCAACTTGCATCTATTTAAGAGCCTCAAGAGGGATATTAGGAAGGTGAAAATATTTTTGAATAAAATACCTCTTTCATTGGTCAAACAAACTTGTCATCTCCCCAAGAGTATATTCAATAATCCCCAATCCCAAGCCCATCCATAAGCCATCCACCACACCTCATACTCCCTCTCCAACCCATGAACCTATTCAACACCCTACCTAATATTGTATTGAAAGAGAATCCATCTTGTGGGAGATAAGTGAATAAGATCAAGAAAAAATTGTAGATGATCAAGAAGATGACTCAAGTGTCTATGATTAAGAGTTTTTTATAGGCACTCCTATTGGTAAACACAAGCATAAATCCATATTCTTGAGGAAGAAAAATATGATCAAGATCAAGTTGTTTCTACTCATGAAGAGATTAATTAAGACATGGAAGAGGAAGTGTATGAAGAGGACATCACATCATCTGAGTTGGAAGAGTCTTATGATCATGATCAAAGGATCAAATTGGAAAAAATAATAGAGGTTGAAGTTGTTTTTGAATCCATGAATAAATATGACTTAGGGTATATGTTTGATGAAATTTGTGAATAATTTTAAGGCCTTCAAAAGTATACACCTCCTATTGGTCAAGTTGAAGACACTCTTAAAAATGCTTTTGTTCAAAATATTGTCATTGATGCTAAAGGGACTTCAAAAGTATATACCTCCTATTATTCAATTTGAATACACTCTTGAAGATGATTTTGTTAGAAATATTATAATTGATGTCAAAGGTATAGCATTGGTGATAAAGGCCCCATAGCATTTATTATCTGAAGGTGTTTTTTAATGTTCATATTTTGGCTAAAATGTGTTGATATTTATTTAATATTAATGAATATATTTCTGGTTGTATAAAATAAAAAAGAGGGACCATGGAGAAGTCAAAGAGTCATGGGGTAAAGACAAAAGAGGAATGAGATGCATTTTCTCATGAAGAGTCATCTTGAGGAATTCTAAGAGTCACCAAGTGAAGACAAAAGAGGGTATGGTGCATTTTTCCATGAAGATTCACCTTAAGGAATTAAAAAGGTCACCAAGATAAAGACAAATGAGGAAATGACACATTTTATTTTGAAGGGTCATGATATGACTTTTCAAATACAAGGATTCAAAGGGTCATGCAAGTTTGGCACTATTTTACATGAGGAGTGAAGGGTCACAAAGGATGAATTCCAAAGGTCATTTTGAAAAGCTATAAATAAAGGCTTGAGAATCCCTTTGAAATATGCAAGAGAGTACATGGCTTGTAATTATTTTATATAATAAAAGTGGAGATAATCTAAAGAGATTTTGTAGAGTTTTATCATTTTTTGAGAAAGCAACATCGAGAGATAGTTGTGTTTTATACACAAGAGGGGTTGGTGTTCTTGTGGGTTGGTGCTCACAAATATTTGTAAGGGGTTGGTGTTCTTATGGGTTGCTGCACACAAATAGTTGTTATGTTGGTGTTCAACAAAGGGTTTGGTGCTCTTGTAAGTTGGTGCTTGAAAAAATTGTAATTTGAGTTAGTACTCGTGATCTTTGTAATTTGATTTGGTTCTCTTTCATATACTTTTGATTATTCTCCATGGTTTTTCCCACTTTGGGTTTCCACATAGAAATTTATTCTCTCTCTCTCTTGTGTGGTGCATGTTATTTTAATTTTATTACATATCTTAAATGTATGGTTAAGTAGAGTTTGATTAAGTAATATATTTATAAGATATATGATATACTGATTCACCCCCCCATGTTTAACAATTATTATCAGAGAAGGTTCCTTTTGAAAGAGTTTTACAGCTTGAACGTAGATTAGAGAAATCATAATGGCTGGATCACATGAAGGTTTTTCTACAAATAAGGCACATTTTTTTATGGGACAAATTATGATTTTTGGAGGATAAGGATGAGGACTTATTTGATGTCTCTTAGATTTGACATTTGGAAAGTAGTTGTGGAGGAATATGAAGAGCCACAGACACTTGTGATTACTCTGGTAGAAAAGAAGGCAAGTGAAAATAATGCTAAAGATTTAAATGTTATTTTATGTGGTTTATGTGAATCAAAATTTGTTAAGGTTATGTAATGCAAATATGTTAATGAGACTTAGGTAAATCTTAAAAATATTTATAAAGGAAATGGAAAGGTTCATCAAGATAAGCTCCAAAATTTTAGAAGATATTTTGAGAGTTTGAAAATGGAAGAGGAAGAAAATATAGGAAGTTATCTTTTGTAGGTTGATCAAATAGTTAATCATATTCAAGGCCTTGGAGAAAATTTAAAAGAATCAATGATGGTGAAAATTGTTTTGAGATCTATAACAATGAGATATGATGCAAAGGTTTAAATAATTGAGGAGATTAAGGATCTAGCCAAGCTAAAGATGAATGATCAACATGGTATTAATATAGTGTACGAGATGTAGACTGAACAAGAGAAACCCTCAAAAAGGGAAGCTACTTTCAAGACATCAAAGAAATAAAAGGCTAATATTTAAGAATAAAGTGACATCTCTAGAGATGATGAAGATGACAATAGAGCTATTTTCATTCATAAACTGAAAAAGGGCACAAGTAAATATCAAGGAAAATTTCCTTTCAAATGTTTTAATTATGGAAAGATTAGACATTTTACAACTAAGTACCTAGATAAGGGTAATAGTGATAATGAATAATGAAAGTCTACATACAAGAATAATTTCAAATAAAAATTCAAGAAGGGATTCGAGAAGAAGATTTTATATTCTAAAGATCCTAGCTCAGCTGAAGATAGTGGAGTTAGTGATTCAAAAAAAGAAGACATTCTATTCATGGCCATACATGAAGACACCTCTACAATCAAAATTATAGATGACCAAGAAGAATAATAAGATGAATTTGAAATTAATCTAGAAGGATAACTCATATTTTCCTTAGAATAATGGAAGTTTATTGAAAAGAAGAATCAAATATTGAAGCTCCAGATCAATAAAAATGAAAAAGAGTCAAAAGAAATAATTGAAGATCTACACACATACATTGAAGAAGCCAAAAAGACTAAAAAGGATCTAACATCTTAGTTATAAAAAGTAATTAAATAATGTGAAAGGTATGTTGTTGAAATTACCTCTTTAAAAGTAGATCTTGAGAAAATAAATAAAATAATCAATGATAGAGTAGCCAAAGATTCAAAACTTGAGAATAACACTAAAATGTTGAATAAGATATTAGAAATTCAAAGATCAATATTAGATAAGATAGGTATCAGATTTGAAAAATAAAAATGGGAGGCACTAATTTCATAAACAAGTTTAACACAAACAATGGAAAGAGATATGTTGAAGCTCTTACAAAAGAAGAAATGAAAAGGGAAGAAGTTAAGAATATAGAGGACATCTTAAACAAAGAAGGCTAGAAGGAGCAGAGCTATAAAAGGAAATCAAGTTAGAGATACACAAATAGGTTCTATTTTTTTGGTTATTATTTTTATTGTAATGGATAGGTCATAAGAAAATAGAATGTTAGAAAAGGGATAAAAATTTTAGAAACAAAGAAAAGGAAACTCATGCAGAGTCAAGCAGAAGCCATAACTCTTTTGCTCCTCTATTAGGCTTTAATGAAGAAGCCATAATATTTTACAAGTAAAATAACTTTGGACACATAGCCTAGTACTGTAGAAGCATATTTGAGTTAGTCAAGGACTAGAGTTTCAAGGCTCCATTTATCAAGAAGAAATTTTAGATAGGTTCATGGAAGAAGAAACAACCTAAAAAGTCTATGTTGGTCTAGACAAATTTACATGAAAGAAACCAAGAAAATCCATGGTTCATTGATAGAAGATGTTTAGGCACATGACAAGAGATAGAATAAATTTCATAATCCTAAAGAAGATCAATAGTGGCATAGTGAAATTTAGAGACAATACTAATACTAGAATTGCTAGAAAAGATTCAGATGTGTTGATTACATATGCTCAAAGTATAGGAAACAATTTGTATATGATGTCAAATATCAAAGTTCAAAAATGTTGTTCGATTCAGGTTGAGGAAATTTGGGTAATGAATAGGAGGATGGGACACAAATTTTTTGACAATATTGTCAACATCAATAAAAAGTGAGTAGTTAGATATCTTCCAAAGATTACAAAGCCCTCCAACATGCTTTATGAACCCTTTTTAGGCTAGAATATGTTTGAATAAAAAATAATACTTGACTACTTAGATGTTAGAGCTTGTTCACATTGATTTATGTGGACCCATGAGAACTTAAAGTACTAAAGGTGAGAAATATTTTATGTTGCTTATTGATAATTTTACACATATGACTTGGGTGATGTTTTTCAAGAAAGAATCAAAAGCTTTCAGACATTTCAAAGCATTCAAAGCTTTAGTTGAAAATGAAACTAGCTTAAAAATTAAGTTCTTGAGATCAAATCAAGGATGAGAATTCATGTTAGATCAGTTTATGAGTATTGTGAAGACCACAGGATAAAGAGACATTATTCAAGAGCTAGAAATCCACATCAAAATTGAGTAGTTGAGTGGAGAAACAAAACAATTCAAGAAATGGTGAGGACAATGCTAAATGAATCCAAGATACTAGATAAATATTGGAGAGAGGTCATAGGTACATTAGTGCATATCCAAAATAGAGAATTATTAAAATTCAATAGTGACAAGACTCCCTATGAGCTATGGAAAGACAAACCAATTATAATTTATTATTTTAAAATTTTTGTTAGCAAATGCTTCATAAAAAAGAACTAATGAAAAACTTGGTAAATTCAAATCTAGAGAAGATGAATGTATATTTCTTAGATATTCTTGTAAAATTAAAGCTTATAAATGTTATAAAAAAATAATTAAGAAAATTGTTGAAAGTTCAAGTGTTAGGATAGATGAATATGTAGAACAAAGAGATAGTGATCCAATAGACACTCCAAAAATCATTAAAAAATAAGATTTTGAATAATCAGATGAAGATGAGATGAAAGAAAAAAAGAGACACAAAAACCCCATATAAATATGTCTAGAGAAATCATAATGAAAGTGACATCATCAGGAACATAAATGAAGGGTTCACACTAGAAGAATGATGGTAAGTGAATTTGAGCAAGTTAATTTCTCTTTGTTATCCAATATTTAGTCTATAACTTTTTCAAAAGCTAGACATGATGAACATTATGTTAAGGCAATGGATAAATAATTATTTTAGATAGAAAAGAATGATACTTGGGAATTAATGCCTAGACCAAAAGATCACAATGTCATAGGAATAAAATGGGTATACATAAATAAGTTGAATAAAAATTGTGAAGTTACAAGGATTAAAACAAGGTTAGTATGTAAAGGATATGATCAAATTGAGGGAATAGATTTTGATTAAGCTTTTTTACCATTGGCAAGGATAGAGGCTATTATAATGTTTCTTGCATATGTAGTGTTTAAAAATTTTAGAGTGTTTCAGATGGATGTCAAGTCTGCTTTCCTGAACAAGAACCTAGATGAGGAGGTCTACATTAAGTAGCCTAAGGGATTTATTCTCTCAAGTGATAGTAGCCATGTACGTAGATTGAAAAAATCACTATATGGATTGAAACAAGATCCCAAATCTTGGTATGCAAGACTTGATAAGTAACTACAAGATCAAGGTTTCAAAAGAGGTTTTGTTAATAGTAATCTCTACATCAAAATAGAAGGTGAGCATTAATTTATTGTTATGGTATATGTTGATGACATAATTTTTGGAGGAAATATTGAAAAGATGCAAAAAGAATTTTTTGATAATATGAAAAAATAATTTGAGATGTTTATGCTTGGTTATTTTTCTTAGGGTTATAAATATTTCAGTCAAACAAAGGAATTTTCATATCTCAAAGTAAGTATGCTAAGAAAATGTTGAAAGAAATTGGTCTTGAGGATTTTGCACTAGTTTGCACACAATTAAGTATAGGGAACAAGGTGAGTAAGGATGAATATTCACCTATTATAGATCAATATTTGTATAGATCTATGATTGATAGTCTTTTATATTTAACAACATCAAGCCCAAACATCATGTATGTAGTAGGCATGGTTGTAAGATATCAGGCAGCCACAAAGGAGAGTCATGTTTAGTTGGTGAAGAGAATATTCAAATATGTCAAGGGGACATTAGATTATGGATTGTGGTATTAAATAGGTAGATATTTTACTTTAGTTACTTATAAATATTTAAATTGGGTATGTTTCTTGGATGATAAAAAGAGTACAAGTGGAAGAGCTTTCCTCCTTGATGATAGATTAGTATCATGGCTAAGCAAAAAGTAGAATTTAGTATCACTTTCTACTCTTGAAGTAGAATATATTATAGTGGTATTGTGTTGTACTCAAGTTCTTTGGATGAAGCAAACTTTGGAAGATATCAAGGTAAAATATGATGAACCTATTTCTATATTTTGTGACAACACAAGTACTATTAATATTTATAAGAATCTAGTGATGCATTCAAGAAAAAAACATATTCCTATCAAATATCACTTATTAAGAGAGAAGGTTGTATATCAATAAGTTAAGATGGAATATATCAGTATTATAGAATCGATTGTAGATATTTTCATAAAGGCATTACCAAAAGACACATTAGAGTATTTGTGGGAAAAATTGGGAGTAATTTCTTTTACTACCTGTCACTGAGGATCAACATTAGTTGAGGGGGAGCTAAGTGTTAGTTCCAATATAGGCCCTTTTCCATTGATGTCAAAGGGGGAGAAGAATAGAAATAGGTACAGGGAATAGGTACAAAAATAGGTATAGGGAATAGGTGTAGAAATAGGTACAAGGAATAGGTATAGGATGTTATAGTAAGGGGGAGTTACTGTATATTTTTTAGATGGCAGTATGTATAGGTTGGTATGTGTAGTATAGGTCTTCAGATGTGGTAGTTTTAGTTTGAGGTTGCCATCAATGATAAAGGGGGAGATTGTTGGAAATATTGTCATTGATGTTAAAGGTCTAGCATTAGTGATAAAGGTCCCATAGAATTTATTATCTAAAGGAGTTTTCTAATGTTCATATTTTAGCTAAAATGTGTTGATATTTATTTAATATTAATGAATATATATTTTTTTACATAAACATCAAAAGAGGGCCCATGGAGAAGTCAAATAGTCAAGGGGTAAAGACAAAAGAGGAATGGGATGCATTTTCTCATGAAGAGTCATCTTGAGGAATTCTAAGAGTCACCAAGTGAAGAAAAAATAGGGTATGGCACATTTTTCCATAAAGAGTCACCTTAAGGAATTAAAAATTTCACCAAGATAAAGATAAAAGAGGAAAAGATGCATTTGCTTATGAAGGGTCACCATAGGATTTTTTAAATACAAGGATTTGAAGGGTCATGCAATTTTGGCACCATTTTTCCATGAGGAGTGAAGGGTCACAAAGGATGAATGTTAAAGGTGATTTGGAAAGCTTTAAATAAAGTCTTGATAACCCATTTTCAATATGCAAGAGAGTGCATGGTTTGTAATTGTTTTATAAAATAAAAGAGGAGAGAATATAAATAGATTTTTTAGAGTTCTATCATTTGTTGAAAAAAGCAACATTAAGAGATAGTTGTGTTTTATACACAAGAGGGGTTGATGCTCATGTGGGTTGGTGCTCACAAATAGTTGTTGTGTTGGTTATAGGCAAAGGGTTTGGTGCTCCTTCAAGTTGGTACTTTTGAACTTTGTAATTTGAGTTGGTGCTCTTTCATATACTTGAGATTGTTCTATGTGGTTTTTCCCACTTTTGCTTTCCACATAAAAATCTTCTCTCTCTCTCTCTCTCTCTCTCTCTCTCTCTCTCTCTCTCTCTCTCTCTCTCTCTCTCTCTCTCTCTCTCTCTCTCTCTCTCTCTCTCTCTCATGGTGCACATTATTTTAGTTTTATTCCATATCTTGAATGTATGGTTATCTCTCTCTCTCTCTCTCTCTCTCTCTCTCTCTCTCTCTCTCTCTCTCTCTCTCTCTCCTCTCCTCTCTCTCTCTCTCTCTCTCTCTCTCTCATGGTGCACATTATTTTAGTTTTATTCCATATCTTGAATGTATGGTTAAGTGGAGTTTGATTAACTAAAATATTTATAATATATATGATATATTGATTAACGCCCCTTTTTAGTATATCCTATGTTTAACATATTTTACTCTTGAGGGTGTGTTTCAAAAATAAGATTATATACCATCCAAACTTGTGCAAGTTACAACCAACCTTGAAGTTGAAGACTATTCAAGCTATCAAGTTGAAGTTGACCAAGTTCTTAATGACAAAGAAGATGAGTTTGAAGAAGTTGTGGTTCTTGAAGCGAAAGAAAATAAAGGTGATTGGAAACAACACAATGAAATTATCCAAGAGTTTGAAGGCATTTGAAAGTTCAAATAGCATGCTCACAAAGATATTATTTAAGATGTATTCATTCATGATAATGATGAAGATTGGGTTGAGTATGCTAAACTCATTTATGAGATTAAGGAGCTTATATTAGTTGATGGGATTTAAGATGACATGAAATTAAATAACTATGCTTAGATGAAGCATCACTAAACAAAGTTGAAATTTAAAAACACCATCAAAATATATGGTTGAGTCACAAGAGGAATTCATCTTCATAGGTGATATGTTTGTAGCTACTATTATTGCATTTGATATCATGCCAAAAAAATTGTGAAGTATGAAGAATTTGAAGACATAAAGAGAAATGATCAAAAGACAACTTTATTCATGCCTTATTTCATCTCATGGAGCAAAGGATGGTGAAAGCTTCCCCTTTGATCTAAGAAGACTTTTTTTAGGTTAGTTTATATATAGTCTAGTTTGCCTATGTTATTTGTGTGTTCCCTATGTGGTTGATAGCACATGTGTGTGTTTTGATTTGTTTGTGTCTGGTTGTATTTATTTTTGTGTGTTCTAAAGGTCAATCAGTTTCTTATGTTATTTTTAAAGTCTATTTAGGGATTAAATTGAGTGCAAGAGACTCCATTTCCCAATGGACATGCAAGGCAACTGGTCCTATTAGCATTATAAGCATGTTACCTAAATGAATCACTAATAATGTTGACCAAATTTGACCTAAAGTCAAAATTTTCACCTCCTTATAGATTCAAACCTCTCATATGCTCATGTCATACCTTATATGGTCCCTAGAGTCTTCATTTAACCTTGTTATTATGGTTTAAGGTTAGATTGGAGAAGTTAAGGTGATTCCATGTTGTGGTCATATAGTGATATAGGGGTGTAATAGAGAGATAATGAGTGGTTCAGTTGTTTCATAGGTTATTTGGGTTTTATTAATGCCATTTTATATTCTAAAAATATATTCATAACATTTCATGAAGTTTTTGAAAGTTTGAGGATCATTAGCTAGCTCTAAAATGTTTAAGATGCATATAAATGTGATTTTTGGATAAAATTGAAATATTTAATAGTTACCTAAATTTAAAATATGTAAAATACCCCTTCCAGGGATATTTTATAAGTTACTCAACGTCCACACCTATCAGCATGTCATAGAAAGGTTAGATTCTTAGATTTCAATGCCACATTAAAGAATTAGAGGAAGTTGTATGGACTTATTAAAGTCATGTGAAAGTGAAAACATTTAAAATGTGTTAGTTAATCTCATAAAAGTAATAAAACATCTTGGAGGAAATTTTTAGGTCAAAAAATTATAGAAAACCACTTCTCTACTCCACTCCATTCATAAGCTAGTGAAGTCATAATTCAAAAAGATGGTACATGTCGTATAGGTAGAGTTGGGGGATTATATTTTTTCGAAATTTTGGGAGCCATATGAGATTAAAATTTGTGGAATTATTAGTTATATTGGTCATCTTATCTTTATAAAAAAAAATTAAGATCCTAGACTACTTTTTGAGATCTCAAAATCCCATAGGCTAAGTTTAGAGTAACTCCAAAACAAATTGTGAATTTTTGGTTACATGAAACTATTTAGAGTATATTATTATATGTATATATAAAATTACTCACAAAAAATTAAATCATCTTATGTCAGGTGTGGATGTACTTTTGTCATGAATAGTATCTCTTGTACATTGTCTACAAGTGATAGTCATATTTTATAAGTTTTTGAGTTCCTTAGATGGTCTAATGCATTTTAATGGTTTTAAATTGTCCTATAATATATTATAAATCCATTTATGGATTTATATTCATCCAAGTATTCCATAAAAAATTCAATGGGTACTTATTTCATTCACTTCTTAGGACTATATTCTATGTGTTTACATTAAGTAAAGTGATTTGAAGTAGTTTAATATGTTGTTAAAGGATTTTAGAGTTGTGTATTCATGTTAAAATAATGGTTATAATGATATTTTATTACTAGTAACCATGTTTCACTCTCTAAGTTTTGATACTTCTAAGGTTGATAAAAAATAATGTTCAACCACTTATAGGTCTAAAAAGTCAATAGAGGTTCATGGTGTCAATGTCTCAAGAAGGTTGTCTATTCCATTAAAAAATTTGATGATTTTGTATGAGAAGGGTCATATAAATAAAAGGAGTTATAATGAATGTGAAGGTCAAATTCAACTGGTGGATAAATGGAAAGCTAACTATCCTAAACAGTCATCTATAGACTGTATGTGTATGAATAATGTATATTAGATTTTAAAAATTCTTTGAAAGAATTATTTGAATGTTTTAGCATGTGTAAAATAGCCTTCAAGTAGCTTTTATTAATTTATCATGTCATGGTATAGTTGAATAGGTCATTTAAATACCAAATACACAAATCAAATAGACATCACCTTTAGTCAATAGAGAGAAATTGGCTTTAAGTAGGATTGAATATGGAGTTTGGTGTTTCTAGGCATGGAAAGGGATCTTGATACATCATTAGTGGGAATAAAAAACCATTTAAAAGTTTGATATTATAAATGGATAACCAAAAGGTTTTTGGATGCACTAATTCTTACTTAAGAAATACCTACATCCATACCAATTGAGATTTTTCTTTGAATAATGAGGATGGTGGAGTATAAGAGTTTCAAACATTGAATTTATTATGACATAAATAAAAATTGAAAAAAAACAATTAAGATATGTGAGATAGGTATGGAGACCTAAGATATTTATACATAGTAAAACTCAAAGACTATACACCTATAACCACCTAATGAAGGATATGTATTTGAATAGGGGATACTGAGGAAAGTAAAAAGTTTTAAGGGTGTTAAAGAAGGTCCCACACACCATAAATAACATGAAAAGGGTTTGGAATAATTTTAATGTTGCAAATAAGGAATATCATAAAACCCAAGACTATGAACTTTTCTAAGAGGGTATACATAAGAAGTTATCACTTATAGGTTTGTCTAGGTGATTAAGGGCTTTTATAAAATCTAATACAATGGTTTGTGTATATTTGAAGGATATAAATAATATTAGGTTTCATAAACTCATCGATATTAGAGGAGTTCTAAAATAGGGGTCACATACCTAAATGGATTTACATAGTCTTTGAGTGACAAACAACTTTGCCTACCATACCCAAATAGGGGAGTTGTTGGATCAAGAGAGAAAGGACCATGTGAATTGGATAGGAGTCTTGAATAAATTATAGGGCCTCACATAATATTAAAACTCACCTAAGTATATAAGAGATAAAATTAAAACTCTACCTACTCAGCCCAATAACAACATATAGGTTTACTTGCTCATTAAGGGCTTTGCTTGGTTTGAAATCAGTTCAACAGGACTGTATTAAATTTGAATGAGAATAAGGTAATAGAATATGATTAAAAAATGTTAAAATTATTCCATCACACCCTAGAGTTTAATAAATAAGTAGGATAAACACAATCAGACCCTGTTTCAACCTCTTATAGGCCCAATAATATACACAATCCTACTAGATAGTCAGGCCTCAAAGAGATGATAGTGAATTTAAATGAGTAGAGATTAAATTGAATACCTTGAGGGGATGTTTAATTGACTTTCAAACACCCTATGAAGAACTTAGAGTCCCGATAGTGAATAAACATGAGACAACATAGTGAGTTAGGGTATGATAGATAGTTTGACACAAGAATCCTAAGCTTGAACCACTGAAGTGTAGAGAGGTTTGATGAAATAAGGAAGTTGGAAATATATTGAAATAGGTTAGGGGAGGTATATTATACCTCAATAAATTTTTTCATGATCAAATAAAACTCAATATATGCACCTATGGACCTCATTCTTACTCAGACCTCACAAAATGCCTCCTACTAGCCCAAGAGGTCATTTTCTTTTACTTGGTATGGAACACACATGATGTATGGGAACTTGAGATTTTAGGTGAAGTTTAATAACATATTTTAATTTATTTTTTTTAAATTTTTTTATGGTTCATTCCCTGAGGTTTATGAAACATCCCTAATAACCTAAGGTACTTTCAGACTACCTAAGAGGGCTATAAAAACTAGGTGAGAGAGAAATCAACTTTCATGCCTCTATATGCATGATATATAATTTAAAATGACATAAAACATTTTAAAAAATCCCTTGGTAATTATCCCATGTCATTGGATGGTATGATATTATATGGAACTATATGGGTTAGGGA
The DNA here is from genome assembly GCA_037957365.1 of Torreya grandis. NCBI lineage: Eukaryota > Viridiplantae > Streptophyta > Pinopsida > Cupressales > Taxaceae > Torreya > Torreya grandis. Next base: position 173,418 of record JARHVA010008945.1, on the reverse strand, counting down.
TAAAATGACTAATGTTTTCTATTTTATAGGTCTATAGAGTGAGTTAGATCTTCAAATTTGGCATGGAGGTGGAAGAGGATGTTTTATAAGTAAATCAAAGTATTATTTGGATTTTGTCACATGTGGGGATCATGTAAAATCATTTTTCACTCTCTTAATATGGAGGCCTAATTGAGGCCTAGTTAGGAGACAAAAAGGGAAAAAGAGATATCTCCACTCACTTTCAAAGCATGAAATTGAACATGGATATATAGATATATAAAGGGTAGTGAAATATGACCTCATATTCTAAAAAAATTCTATAATTTTATCTATACAAATAGGTTTTCATCATTTTAGGGCTTAGGGTTAAAAGGAATGAGGCCTATTTGAGGATTTTGGTAGAGAATGACTTGTTAGGGATAGTTTTAGGCCACAAAATCGATTTTAGTAGGTCTAATATGGTGTGAATAGGTCATACATGAATTTTGGATGATTTGAAGAAGACAGATCCATGTTTTGACACTTATGTGAAAAATAGGCCTAAAGAAATGAAAATGCCTCTAGACACCTTGCAAGATAAAGAGGTGATGTCTTAAAGAGAAATTATTGGGGTTAGTTGAGGGGTGTCAAGATCATATCAAAGAGGTTAGTGAAATGGATATGACCATCAATAATTTCACTTATCCTTCAACATGAAATTTCAAGAAGCTAGTTAAGGTGTCAAATAAGATTTTCAACTCCCATGACACTGGGAGGGTCATAAAATATTCAAAGGAGATACACATGGCTTTTAATAACTATTTAGGTAGTTTAATAACTCATCTTCTTATTTTAACTCACATGACTCTTGTCTATATTATCTCTCATATGCCCTTCTTCTCTTCTATCACACTTGTGTTATATATTGAGCCACTTTGGATTTGAAATGTATCCTCCACCTAAGTATGGATAAGGCCTACTCATTTGTATACTTTAAATAATAAAGAATGATCTGGTTTACCTTCTCTATGAGTTTTTTCAATGTGCTTATTAACTAGTTGTCCTTATTTGCATTCATATTAAGCTTTGAAAGTTTGTTGTAGGTCTCTTGAAGTGATATAATGAAGTGTTCATGAGTTTTAATTAGTTTGATCTCTACTAGTGTCATGACATGACCTTGTGTTTAGTCTTCCTAGCTCGAGATTCCTTTATAAACCTATATGAGAAATAATAATGCAAAGGTGGATTTGGAGTAGTGTTATGTCTAGGTTAGGCTTATGTTTGAAGTGTACTTTCAATTGGTTATAAGTGGTCATGTTATAATTGGTGCATCACCTCATAATGATAGTTTAATTTATAGATTCTCTTTCCCTTTTCATCTAAATGAGATAGTAGTTTAGGTGATGAGATTTAATAGACTAACCAAAGGAGATATCCCTTCAATCTAGAGGTTTACTTCTAATATAGGCAACCCAAAATCCTATAGGTAATCTCATATTCCACTCAATTTGGAAAAGGCTTAAACTACCTCTCCAAGGGTTAAAAAATTAGTGATAATAGTTCCCTCATCTTGGATGGGATAATTTTATAGATAACATATCATATCTTGGGGTCATGGCCATTTTAGGGGATCTTGAATGGTGATATCCATCCTTGCTTGTCCTTTAAAACATTGAGCTAATTATAATGGTTACTACATTATCTTATATTATCTTATTCATATATTATCATATTGATATGTTAAACTATGATTTTTACACTATTAATCTGATGATTTATACATAAACACACACTTACATGTATATATAATTTATTATGTGTGAATCCTTATCTTATAGGATCCTCTTGTCAATTTTTATACATTGTTTCATGAGTTGAGTCATTAACCCTTTAACTATTGTATTGGGTTTATTAATTAACGTTGTGTTGTATTTTTTGGTGCCTATGTTTTATTAGTAGATTTCATGAATCTATGGGGGTATGAAAACCCTAATTTGGTCAAGAAACCATAATTAATGTCTTTTGTTTATCTTTCACATGAAGGCCTTAGTGATGATTATAACCCTTGTTTTCATGGTCATTTTGAGCCTTTTGATCTTTGTTATGTCTTATTTTTATTTATTGACACTCCCAATGGTCTTAAGTCATATTTTCATAGTCATAAGGGGCCCTATCTTCCCTTGATTTTATCTCTATTTTAGGCCTTAGGACACGGGTGCCAATTTTAGGTTAGTATCACCACATGACATTAGTGTCTACTTATGGATCTAATGACTACAAGGAATTTTCTCCTATGTTTGAGTCATAACCCATATGTGAACCTTCTCTTATGTTTTTTATCCCTCTTTTATGACTTGTCAGCTAGCAAAAAAGGTATTATATTCAAAATAAAATTACTTCTATATAAGGAGCCTCAACAAGCATTTTACATCTAACACCTACTATGTTGGAACATATTTACATAAAATAAATCAATAGTATAACTCGATACCATACATAGTACTTAGTCTTCACACTTAGACATTGTATGATTTATCAAAGAAAGGCCTAAGTGAAAATCATTCTAGAATACCATGTAATTTGATGGTGCATGTTTTCTAAGGAATATCTACATGTGATCTGAGATCCCTAGCATTAGGTTTATTGTAGGTAACATGTAGGACAATATGGGTTCTTCTCTGCATGATAGTAACATCTCATAACCCATTTTATCTTTTTCTTTTTTTATTTTATCTATTTACTATTTCATGTGTGTAGGTATTCATTAGGGTTTCAGAGAATATTTAGCCAAAATAGCGACATAAATGAACCCTTAAATGACATAAAACCACCTATAAGATGTCTAAAACCTCCCACATTTTAATTAAAGGTTTCAAGCAATCCCTATAGGAAGGACACTAGTGATATAATTAGACACTAGTGACACATGGTTATACTATCTTTATATGGGTGCTACTAACCTAAGTCAAATCTTAATAAATAGTCAAAAGATGAAAGATTCTTATGTGTCTACTAATCCATTTCTAGTACTTTGGTCTCTATAAAACATTGTTTATCTCCAAATAAGTTCTTTTTCTCATATCATTTATTATTTTTGGAAAGTTTAATTAAATCAGTAACTTCTAGTTTTATCCTAGATTAGCAATATACTTAACCCTTTAATTACATAGGATTTACACAAGTAAAACCCTAAATGGTTAAAATATTTGGTGAACCCAACTTACTTTGAATATTTATTGAAACCCTAATTTTACTTAAGGTTTATCTTCTCTAAATTTTTAACATTAAATTAGGATTAAAAAATTATAATTTTCTAATTTGTTATCATAACCTATCTAATTTGATAAATTCTACATTAGGGTTTCATTTATTTAATGTAATTTAAATTTTTGCAATAATACTTTTAATCAAAACCATATATCCACATACTAGGTCCCTATACATATAACTATTATCAATAATAAATATTATTTTTTATTACACACATTGTTCAATATTTCTCACACTACACATATACTTATGTTAGATTATATTCTACCTCTTGTGTTTTTTTCATCCCTTGTTTACATTATCTTCTTTGAAAAGTTTAAAATGACATATAAAAAATCTTATACCCCTCATCCACTTGATCCACTCTTTAATTTCTCTCATGATTATAACAATGAATGGAATAATTATAAATATTATACATTATAGCATAATAATGACTTCATTTATAATGATGATGATGATAACTATTATTATAATTATGGCTATGAGGATTACTATGAGCATGAAATTGAAAATGAAAATGAGGATATATTAGATACATCATATTCTATCCCATATCACTCTTATCTTACTTAAATTCAAACTAACAATATAATTCCAAAATAAAGTCTTGTTGGTAGTGATTTATTCCAATGTGATCCTAGATTTTTAACTACTTTTACTAATTCATTATTCAAATTAAATCAATATAAGTGCAAAACACAAAAACCATTTTTTCATGATTCAAGTAAAGTAGATAGGAGAAATGCTTCTTTTTTACCATTCTTATTTACATTTGAAAAATCAAGTACCAATGATATTACACCTTTTAGTAATACACAAACTAATGTAGATAAAATTATTTTATCACCTTCCTTCACATTCCAAGCTTAATTTAATAAATATTTACAACAAGTTGATAATGTAAATGTCTCTAAATATTTTCCTATAGGTCTAATATGAAAAAAAAATCATTATTGTCACCTCTCCTACCCTTGATTCCAAAATTAAATTTGATAATCATGCTTGCATTCCATAAATTTCTAGTGAACAAATGCCTTGCAATACACCTAGATTTGATGAAACATTGAATAGTAGTGAAAAGATAAAATATTCTCCTTATTTCTATATTAGTGAGCATGTGGATGATACTTATTATACTCTTACTTTGACAAATGAATTAAATTATAATTTTAATGAACCATGGGATAATGATGATTATTTTGATTATGATGAAGATGACATATAATTTACACCTTCTACTTATTCTGTTACCACACCTATCTCTCTTGTTCAACCGAAAAATAGGTCACATGCAATAACACACACACACACACACACACACACACACACACACACACACACACACACACACACAGACACACACACACACACACACACACACACACACACACACACACACACACACACACACACACACACACACACACACACACACACACACACACACACACACACACACACACACACACACACACACACACACACACACACTTATGTTCATAATTTGCATTTACTTGAGAATAAAGTACCTTATATTTAAGTAGCATGTGATACTTTTTTACAACTTAAAAATATAAGAGATACCAATGAATCTCCACCAACCCCTTGAATATAGTAGAAACTATATATAAAACTAACCTAAATGATGGTGGCATCTCATTTACCTCTAACTAGGTCCTAGCTATCACACCTACAAAGGTTACATAGATCAAACCAACCCTCTGTAAAAAATATTTCCAATACAATGTACAAATGGCTAAGATAAATAACAAAATCCAAGCATTAAAATAACCCATTGATGATGATAGTATACATTCATAAATATTATTTTATTTGATGCATGTTGTGGGTGATTTTCAATAACACGTACACCATCTCTCTTTAGATAACAAATCATATTGATCTCAGGCTAATGCCATGTTATACATGACAAACCTATTCCATGTAGAATTTTAACTACAAGGTTGCCACACAACTTTTAGATATCAATATTACATATATTTTATGGACATGGATATCCATAATTGCACCTTCAGAGTTATTAGAAATCCATGGCTGATATTAAAAATAAGTTGACTCTACTACTATTATTTCTAATTTCCTTGGATGGGGAAGCACTACATTTATTCTATTATACAATACTTAGTGGCTCTCTACACACATGAGGAGTTAGAGATAGTCTTTCTCAAGAATTACATATAAAATAAGGGAGCTCTAGTCATACATGAGAGGTTACCATATTTACATTAGGGTGAGATAAAGCTAACATATGAGTACATTAAAAGGTTTAAAGCTTATTTGCATTAGATGATCTATCAACTGATAGATTTAGAAGTACAATACATATTTTATAGAATTTTAATCTATCCTCTCAAGGAGATATTACTATATCAAACACCAAAATCATTGCAACATTTATGTAATGTAATTATATCATTAGAGGTAGAGTTGTATTAGTAGTTACATAGCGAGAGGTAGATCTGGATATAGACCCATTAAATCCTCAATCATCTAATCTTTTACACTAGCCTACTCCACTTCCAATTAATAACTTGATAGAATAAATAATATTGATAATGATACTCAATGAGGAAAAAGAGCCACTCTACACAACACCTTCTACACTGAGTATAACATAGGGTATACATAGAGGGGTTATTAATTTTTCAAATAAGGATGGGCCTCATGACATATTTATTACACTATTATATAGGAATATGATCACACTTCCTAATACTCATCATAATCCACACACTATTTGCACTAGGTACCACATAATCCATATTGTCATTTTAAAAAGATAAATGGACATTCAGATGAGCATTTTTATTCACTTAGATGTTATAATGACTAGTATGTTACTCAAGGCATCATAGAATTTACAAAGAGGAAATTGAGATATCATTTTCCATACTCTATAGATTAAACTGCTCTATGATTGAGTTATCCTAGGACATTCCTTTTAAGCAACCATTGGTTACTCATCCTATGATCCTTGTGACTTCTAGGACACCTATTAATGAGCAGTCTCGTATGCCATATTTTAAAAAAGATGGCAACTAGTTCAGATAGATTAGAATGTAATTCCTATACATAAATAAAGATATATGGGAAAAAATAAAAATCTAAGGGTATAGTTCTAGTTTAAACACTAATAAATATATATGGAAATAATTATAGAGATCATAACATATCTCAAGTGCATACACCAATAAAGATATATGGGAATAATTGCAAATCCAATGGCACAATTTTAATTCAAACACTAATATATATATATATATATATATATATATATATATATATAAGGAAATAATTACATATATTATAATGTAGCTCCAAGTCATACACTGATCAAGATATTTGATTGAAATCAATCAACTTAGAGTGAAGTTTTGGTACATTAAATAATCAATAGTTTTGTACTAGAGTGTACACATTTACACACTAGTAATGTAAATCTATTTTTAACATCTCTTTATACATTGACATAGAATGATAATTATGGTAATTGGTTCTCCATGCCATCTATGTTCATATAGGTTATACTGCTACCACATGTTATACACACAAAAATATTATAGAATATAAACAAAAATCCTATATCAGTAAATACAAAATCTTATTCCACTACACATATGTCTAAACATTCATAAAGTCAATAAAATTTGATTAAATATAATTCAATAAAAACACTATAAAAATATCATCATTTCAAACAAATAAATTAATTAAAAACATATAGTCTAGCAAGATCTATTTACCAATACACATAGTGCCAATTTAAATAACAAACATATATATATATATATATATATATATATATATATATATATATATATATATATATATATATATATATATATATATATATATATATATGTTTGTTATTTAAATTGGCACTATGTGTATTGGTAAATAGATCTTGCTAGACTATATGTGTTTAATTAATTTATTTGTTTGAAATGATGATATTTTTATAGTGTTTTTATTGAATTATATTTAATCAAATTTTATTGACTTTATGAATGTTTAGACATATGTGTAGTGGAATAAGATTTAAAATCCTATATCAGTAAATACAAAATCTTATTCCACTACACATATGTCTAAACATTCATAAAGTCAATAAAATTTGATTAAATATAATTCAATAAAAACACTATAAAAATATCATCATTTCAAACAAATAAATTAATTAAACACATATAGTCTAGCAAGATCTATTTACCAATACACATAGTGCCAATTTAAATAACAAACATATATATATATATATATATATATATATATATATATATATATATATATATATATATATATATAACCTATAATATAATTTTAATACAAATTTAGTCCATCACTCAATGATGTGAACATTATAACGGGGACTAGATACATCACTCTCATATATATCAAAGCTATAACTAGAGTCCTGGCTAACCATATGTGACCTAGATCAGTGACTCCATCCACTCTCTCTCTCTCTCTCATGATAAATTCCTAGCTCATCCATACACTTGGAATGATATCATTGAAGACATATGTAGTCATATATTATCCAACTATTAGCCACACTTAGAGAATTAGGTGTAAGTATGGTATGCTTATGTAACTCAACATGGACCTCATCTATATCCATTGTTGTTCACTTGTATTATATAGTATCTATTTCATCTCACTCAAATAAATGGATGTGCACACCAAACACATTAGTGGCCCTATCCACGAATACATCATCTATGACATCATAAAAAATATGCCATGTCAACTCACACAATGTCAATTTAATAGTGATCTCTTTGTACTCATCATCTCCTAAACTTGAAAATGTACACACAATTTATAAGATTAATCATCACATAAATACAATAACATTTACATAGAACATACAAACCTATTATAGCTTATCATCAACAAGTCTTAGGGCTCTACATATAATACATCCTCTATAATCATACCACCTCTTGAAAATAGATGTACCAATCTATGGTGACTCTACTACACTGGGTAGGCCTTAGTCACTCCCACATCATCTATATCTAGTATATTAATGTCAGGGTCCTACTTTATTAATGTAATATGATCTAGCTCAATAATATATGTCTTTGGCATACTACCTGTCCTTGTAAGATCTTGGGAACTCCAAAACCATATCACATGCAGTAGGGGCACATCTTGCACTATAATTTTTTTATGTGACCTACTCATATTGAAATTGCTCATATACATTATCCAAATAGTCACATAACTAAAAACTCAGGTGAATCTATCTCAACTAAGTATTATCCTTAGGAAACCACTAATATCCCTTATAGTGTCTCTAGATAATATCCCCTACTATCAAACTATATAATAACTACTGACACTACATAGTGTTCCACTTAGGTGCATGACCTATACCTATCCATATCTCAATGAAAAATTGTGGATGATCCCATTCATCCCATGAATGTGCCACTATCTTTCCCATAACTATATGTTCATATGCCTAATAATGTAATAACATTGACACTTTGATACATCCCCTACACATCTCCTATATAAAATAATATAGAGCCATATATAACTGAGATAGCATCATATGACATGAAATGTACATAGTGCCATGCTCCTAGATATCTTACACTATATGTGCATCCTATAAGAAATCAAAACACCACTCCCATCTACAATTAAAAATGAAGATATCAAAATAGCTAGGAACATTCACAATCATGGTAAATAATATATCATTGAGATTCCTTGAATGATGGGTCCCCACCACCATGGAAAAGAAATATATATAATATTGTTGTATATCCCAAGGACTTATAGCCTCTTACACTATAACTTGATAGTTAGAGATCGATAATTGAAGAACATGATACACATCCTCTAGTGTAATAGTCATCTCACTTGTGGGTAACTAGAATGTTTATGTATCTATATCCCACCTCTCACGTAGTGTATTCATCATATATTTATCCCAAGGAATAGGCTTTAGGAAAAATATCTCAAACCTACTCTCTCTAGCACCTCCATCTCAACATCTACTATGGGTAGACCCTAAAAGGTCTCTATCATCCATCTAGTGAAAAAAATACTTCATTTAGGCATCAACTTGTAAGAGTAAAACTAAATTAGACATAAAAAAACAAAATTAAAACTAGTAGACACCAACACACATAAAAAAATAGTCAATAATATTTAGAATCACATCTCAAGGCTACTAGACACTAGCATTTCATACTAGATAGTAGTACTTAAAACTAGACACTAGTGTCATTATTTGTAAAACATGCCCTAAACTTGTTCATTTTCATTAAAAAAATGATAGCATAAATAATAAAAATAGGACATAGTTTGGGTTATTTACTAGGGTAAACATCCTTCTTGACCTGAATTTGTGCCTTAACCTCCTCATAGCATAACAAGATAGCTCCTTATCTCCTTAGCATATATTTATCACTTAGAGACAAAACACTTTCAACTCAAATTCTCTAAATGAATTTCCAAAATATTCAAAGGAAATATTTAGGTCATAATAACCTAATTCCAACTTATTAAGTTTACCCTTGCATGCTAATTTCAGTGATTAATAAAAATCCCTTATTATCACCATATCTCAAGAATTATCTATCCAATTTATGAATTATCAATTACACATAAGAATTGAAATCGACATGTAATGTCCCAAAATGGTTATACTAATATCCTAATCATTATCAAATATATAAAATGATAAAAATTATATCAATATATTTAACATAACATTTGATAAAACACTATCCAATTACACATTCAATTATCAATCTATCATAATAAATGCATTTCTCAAACTTAAGAAACATTATACCTTCTAATTAACACTAGTAAAACTGATCATTACCACTTTTGGTTACATATCGACACCACAGTTTTGTATCTCTCAATAAAATGGGGAATATATGCATAGATTGATTTAGAAATATATATTTTCATGTAGACACAGACACACAAGTCTACATGGGTCTACATAGGTACACAAGTTTACATAGATTTTTAGATATATAGATACATAGGTCTACATAGGTACACATGTACTTAGATTACACAGGCATTAAGATATACAAACACACATGTTTACATAGGTATTTATATTACATGAGCATTTAGATATATAAAAACATAGGTTTACACATGTATCTAGATTACACATGCATTTAGATATACAACCACAGGTTTACATACGTATTCAAATTACATAGGAATTTAGATATATAGACACGTGTTTATTTAGGTATTCATATTCACATGTTTTAAGATATATAAATATAGAGGTTCAAACATGTATTTATACATACACTCTACATAGATATTGATATGTAGATATATTATTTTAATTTAGGTATACCAGTTTACATAGATATACAGATACATAGCTACATTATTTAGATATCAATATTACAGGGCATGATGTAGAGCACACATCCTTGGTCCCCATTTTTAGACTATTAAATTACACTTAATTTCAACACTATTATCATCACCAGTATCATCACCAATTTTTCATTAGTTTGGGTCACATGACTATCTATAGTTGTTGATCCATAACATTCGACTAGACCCAGTTCACATCCAAATTTAGTCCAAATATCAAAGGTAAGTGAGCCTTGTTTATCCATTAATTCAATTTACATACTTAGATTTAGCCTTGATATTA
>JARHVA010008945.1:17500-157500 GCA_037957365.1 Torreya grandis | reverse complement strand
TGTTACTCAAGGCATCATAGAATTTACAAAGGGGACACTGAGATCTTATTTTCCATACTCTATATATTAGACTCCTCTATGATTGAGTTATCCTAGGACATTCCTTTTAACTAACCATTGGTTACTCATCCTATGATCCTTGTGACTTCTATGACACCTATTAATGAGTAGTCTCATACACCATAGTTTCAACAAAGATGGAAACCAGTTCAGAAAGATCAGAATGCAATTCCTATACATACATAAATAAAGATATATGGGAAAAAATAAAAACCTAAGGGTATAGTTCTTGTTTAAACACTAATAAAGATATATGGAAATAATTATAGAGATCATAACATATCTCAAGTGCATACACCAATAAAGATAAATGGGAATAACTACACATCCAATGGCACAATTTTAATTCAAACACTAATAAATACAAAAGGAAATAATTACATATATTATAATGTAGCTCCAAGTCATACACTGATCAAGATATTTGATTGAAATCAATCAACTTAGAGTGATATTTTGGTACATTAAATAATCAACCTTTTTGTACTAGAGTGTACACATTTACACACTAGTAATGCATCACATGTAATTATAGTTTTAACATCTCCTTATACATTGACATAGAATGATAATTATGGTAATTGGTTCTCCATGCCATCTAGGTTCATATAGGTCATGTTACTACCACATGTTATACACACAAAAATATTATAGAATATAAACAAAAATCCTATATCAGTAAATACAAAATCTTATTCCACTACACATATGTCTAAACATTCATAAACTAAATAAAAATTGATTAAATATAATTCAATAAAAACACTATAAAAATATCATCATTTCACACAAATAAATTAATTAAACACATATAGTCTAGCAAGGTCTATTTACCAATACACATAATGCCAATTTAAATAACAAACATCTATATATATAACCTAGAATATAATTTTTATACAAATTTAGTCCATCACTCAATGATGTGAACATGATAACGGGGACTAGATACCTCACTCTCACTCTCATATATATCAAAGTTATAACTAGAGTCCTGGCTAACCATATGTGACCTAGATCGATGACTCCATCCACTCTCTCTCTCTCTCTCATGATAAATTCCTAGCTCATCCATACACTTGGAATGATATCATTGAAGACATATGTAGTCATATATTATCCATCTACTAGCCACACCTAGAGAATTAGGTGTAAGTATGGTATGCTTATGCAACTCAGCATGGACCTTATCTAGATCCATTATTGTTCACTTGTATTTTATAGTAGCTATTTCATCTCACTCAAATAAATGGATGTGCACACCAAACACATTAGTGGCCCTATCCACCAATACATCCTCTATGACATCATCAAAAATATGCCATGTCAACTCACACAATGTCAATTTAATAGTGATCTCTTTGTACTCATCATCTCCTAAACTTGAAAATGTCCACACAATTTATAAGATTCATCATCACATAAATACAATAAAATTTACATAGAACATACAAACTTATTATAACTTATCATCAACAAGTCCTAGGGATCTACATCTAATACATCCTCTATAATCATCCCACCTATTGAAAATAGATGTACCAATCTATGGTCACTCTACTAGGCTGGGTAGGCCTTAGTCATTCCCACATCATCTATATCTAGTATCTTAATGTTAGGGTCCTACTTTATTAATGTAATATGATCTAGCTAAATAATATGTCTTTGGCATACTACCTTTCCTTGTAGGATCTTGAGAACTCCAAAACCATATCACATGCACTAGGGGCACATCCTGCACTATAATTTGTGTTTGTGTGACCTACTCATTCTAAAATTGCTCATATAAATTATCCCAATAGTCATGTAACTAACAACTCACGTGAATCTATCTCATCTAAGTATTATCCTCAAGAAACCCCTCATATCCCTTATAGTGTCTCTAGATAATATCCCCTACTGTCAAACTATCTAATAACTACTGACACTACATAGTGTTCCTCTAAGGTGCATGACCTATACCAATCCATATCTCAATGAAACATTGTGTATGATCCCATTCATCCCATGAATGTACCACTATATTTCACATAACTATATGCTCATATGCCTAATAATGTAATAACATTGATGGTTTGATACATCCCCTACACATCTCCTATATAAAATAATATAGATCCATATATAACTGAGATAGCATCATATGACATGAAATGTACATAGTGCCATTCTCCTAGATATCTTACACTATCTGTGCATCCTATAAGAAATCAAAACACCACTCCCATCTATAATTAAAAATGAATATATCAAAATAACTAGGAACTTTCACAATCATGGTAAATAATATATCATTGAGATTCCTTGAATGATGGGTCCCCACCACCATGGAAAAGAAATATATAGAATATTTTTGTATATCCCAAGGAATTATAGCCTCTTAAAATATAACTTGATAGTTAGAGATCGATAATTAAAGAATACGATACACATCCTCTAGTGTAATAGTCATCTCACTTATGGGTAACTAGAATGTTTATGTATCTATATCCCACCTCTCACATAGTGTAGTCATCATACATTTATCCCAAGGCATATGTTCTACGAATGAAAAATATCTCAAACCTACTCTCTCTAGCACCTCCATCTCAACATCTACTGGGGGTAGACCGTAAAAGGTCTCTATCATCCATCTAGTGAAAAAATACTTCATTTAGGCATCAACTTGTAAGAGTAAAACTAAATTAGACATAAACAATACAAAAATAGAACCAATAGACACCAACACACATAAAAAACTAGTCAATAATATTTGTAATCACATCTCAAGGCTACTAGACACTAGCATTGCATACTAGATAGTAGTACTTAAAACTGGACACTAGTGTCATTATTTGTAAAACATGCCCTAAACTTGCTCATTTTCATTAAAAAAATGATAGCATAAATAATAAAAATACGACATAGTTTGGGTTATTTACTAGGGTAAACATCCTCCTTGACCTGAATTTGTGCCTTAACCTCCTCATAGCATAACAAGATAGCTCCTTATCTCCTTAGCATATTTTTATCACTTAGAGACAAAACACTTTCAACTCAAATTCTCCAAATGAATTTCCAAAATATTCAAATGAAATATTTAGGTCATACTCACCTAATTCCACCTTATTAAGTTTACCCTTTCATGCTAATTTCATAGACTAATAAAAATCCCTTATTATCACCATATCTCAAGAGTAATGGATCCAATCTATGAACTATTTATTGCACATAAGAATTGACATCGATATGTAATGTCCCAAAATGGTTATACTAATATCCTAATCATTATCAAATATATAAAATGATAAAAATTATATCACTATATTTAACATAACATTTGATAAAACACTATCCAATTACACATTCAATTATCAAATCTATCATAATAAATGCATTATTAAAACTTAAGCAAAAATTACACCTTCTAATTAACACTAGTAAAACTAATCATTACCACTTTTGGTTACATATCCTCACCACAATTTTGTATCTCTCATTAAAATGGGGAATATATGCATAGATTGATTCAGACATATAGATTTTCATGTAGACATAGACACACAAGTCTACATGGGTCTACACAGGTACACAAGTTTACATAGTTTTTTAGATATATAGATACATAGGTCTACATAGGTACACATGTACTTAGATTACACAGGCATTACGATATACAAACACACATGTTTACATATGTATTTATATTACATGAGCATTTAGATATACAAAAACATAGGTTTACACATGTATCTAGATTACACATGCATTTAGATATACAACCACAGGTTTACTAGGTATTCATATTATGTAGGAATTTAGATATATATACACATGTTTATTTAGGTATTCATATTGACATGTTTTTATATATATAAATACTGAGGTTCAAACATGTATTTATACATACACTCTACGTAGATATTGATATGTAGATATATTATTTTAATTTAGGTATACCAGTTTACATAGATATACAGATACCTAGCTAGATTATTTAGATATCAATAATACGGGGCATGATGTAGTGCACACATCCATGGTCCCCATTTTTAGACTATTAAATTACACTTAATTTCATCACTATTATCACCACCAGTATCATCACCAATTTTGCATTAGTTTGGGTCACATGACTATCTATAGTGGTTGATCCATAACATTCTACTAGACCCAGTTCACATATCCAAATTTAGTCCAAATATCAAAGTAAGGTAAGTGGGCCTTATTTATCCATGCATTCAATTTACATACTTAGATTTAGCCCCAATATTAGAGTGGGGGCAAGTGATCCTCGTTTATCCATATATTTAGTTTACATACTTAGTTTTGGTACATGGGGCATCCACACTATGTGTCTCCTTCATATATTTCACTCCATTTCTTATCCACTTCTCTATCCAAGAAGTTCTCCAAATATACATTACATTCACATAGGTAAGTATAGGTATGTGTTCCTATTTTTATTTTAATCTAGTAATTTCATTTCAATTCATTACTAGAATAAAAGGGGGACAATGTAAACATCCCAATTTGGTCAAGCAACCAAAAATAATATGTATTTTGTTTCTCTTTCACATTAAGGTATTAGTGAGGATTATAGCCCTTGTTTTCATGGTCATTTTTAGTATTTTTATCTTTATTATGTCTTGTTTTTCCTTATTTGTGACACACCCAATAGTCTTAATTCACACTTTCCTAGTCATAAGGGCCCTTATCCTATCTTCCATAATTTTAGATTTGTTTTAGGCCTTAAGACACTAGCAAAAATTTAAAGATTATATTTCCACATGGATTTAGTGTTTGCTTATGGATCTAGTGTTTGATAGGGCCTTTCCCCTCCATGAGCCTTCTCTTATGTTTTTTATCCCTACTTTATGAGTTATCAACTAAATAATGCAATATTATATTCAAAACAATTTTTTATATATATAAAGAGTCTCACAAGGTATTTTACATCTAATACTTAACCATTTTGGTGCATATTCTTATAAAATAAATAAATAGTACAAATTAATACTTTGAATACTACTTAGTCTTCACACCTAGACATTTTTACGATTGATTAGAAAAGGGCCTAAGAAAAAATTATTCTAGCATACCATGTAATTTTATGGTGCACATTCCTTAAGGAATATCTATATGTGACCTGAGATCCATAGCATTGAGGTTATTGTAGGCAACATCTAAGATAATAGGGTTTTTTCTTCATAGAATAGTAGCTTACCAAAACCCATTTTTCCTTTCCTTTTTTTTAATTTTATATATTTATTATTTCATTTATGTAGGTATTCATTAGGGTTTTAGAGAATATTCAACCAGAATAGTGACACAGAGGATCCCTTGAATGACATAAAACCAACTACAAGACTCCAAAACTCTCACAATTTACTTAAATGTTTCAAAAAATCCCTATAGGAAAGACACTAGTCATAAAATTAGACACTAGTGACACATGGTTATAATGTCTTTATAGGGATGATACTATCCTAAGTCAGATCTCAATAAATAGTCAAAAGATGAAAGATTCTTGTGTGTCTACTGAGCCATTGCTAGTACCCTAGTCTGCATAAAACTTTATTTATCTCCAAATAAGTTCCTTTTCTCATATCCATTATTATTTTTGGAAAGTTTAATTAAATTAATAATTTATAGTTTTATCCTAGATTATAAATACACTCATCCCTTTAATTACATAAGATTTACATAAGTAAAACCCTAAAGGTTAAAATATTTGGTGAACTTGACTTACTTTAAATATTTCTTAAAACCCTAATTTTTTTTAGGGTTTACCTTCTCTAAATTTGTAACATTAAATTATGGCTAAAAAAATTAATTTTCTAATTTTTTAGCATAGCCTAGCTAATTTAATCAATTCTACATTAGGGTTTCATTTATTTATTGTAATTTAAATTTTTCCAACAATACCTTAAATCAAAACCCTATAGCCATATACGAGATCCCTATACTACAATTATTAGCAATAAAGGTTTATCTTTTAAATCCTATTTTCTATTGCACACATTATTAAAAATTTATCACATTGCACATATACTTATGTTAGACTATATTCTACCTCTTGTGTGTTTGTCATCCCTTGTTTACATTATCTTCTTTATCAAGTTTAAAATGGAATATAAAAAATATTCTACCCCTCATCCACTTGATCCACTCTTTAATTTCACTAATGATTATAACAATGAATGGACTAATTTTAAATATTTTATATTATATCATAATAATGACTTCATTTATAATGATGATGATGATGATGACTATTATTATAATTATGGCTATGAGGATTACTATGAACATGAAAATGAAAATAAAAATGAAAATGAGGATATATTAGATACATAATATTCTCTCTCTTATCACTCTTATCTTACTCAAATTCAAACTAAAAATATAATGCCAAAATAACCTCTTGTTGTTAGTGATTTATTCCAATGTGATCCTAGTTTTTAAACTACTTTTGTGACTTCATTATTAAAATTAAATCAATATAAGTGCAAAACATGAAAACCACTTTTTCATGATTCAAGTAAAGTAGATAATAATAATGCATCTTATTTACCCTTCTTAGTTACATTCAAAAATCAAGTACCAATGATATTACACCTTTTAGTAATGCATAAACTAATGTAGATGAAATTATTTTATCACCTTACTTCACATTCCAATCTCAATGCAATGAATATTTATAGAAAGTTGCTGATGTAAATGTCTCTAAATATTCTCCAATATATCTAATATTAAAAAATAAAAAATGATTGTTACCTCTCCTACATTTTATTCCAAAATTTAAAGTAATAATCATTCTTGGATTACATAAATTGTTACAAATGCCTTACATTACACCTACATTTGATGACACATTGAATAGTAGTAAAAATTTAAAATCTTCCCCTTCTATCTCTCTTAATGAGCATGTGTATGATACTTCTATTCTTAATTATACAAATGAATTAAATTATGATTTTGATGAACCATGGGATAATGATGATTATTTTGATTATGATGAACATGACATAGAATCTACACCTTCTACTTATTCTCTTACCTCACCTGTCTCTCTTGTTCAACTAGAAAATAGGTCACATGTAAGGATACACACACACATAGTTATTATTATTTTAATAATTTTCATTTACTTGTGAATAAAGTACTTTTTATTTAAATATCATGTGATACTTATTTAAAACTTAACAATATAAGAGATACAAATGAATTTCCCCTAGATGTGCTTACCATAGTATAACCTATTTATAAAACTAACCTAAATGATGGTGTTATATCATTTCCATCTGACCAAGTCCTAATTATCACACCTACAAAGGTTACTTAGATGAAACAAACCCTTTCTTAAATATATTTCTAATATAATGTACCAATGGATAAGATAAATAATAAAATCCAAGAATTAAATTAACCCCTTGATGATGATATTATAAATTCAAAAGTAATTTATTTGACACATGTTGTGGATGATTTTCAATAACACATACACCATCTCAATTTAGAGAACAAAGCATACCAATCTTAGGCTAATGCTAATGTTATACATGCCAACCCTATTTCACAAAGAATCTTAATTACAAGGTTGCCACACAACTTTTAGATATCAATATTACATATATTTTATGGACATGGATATCCATAATTTCACCTTTAGGATTATGAAAAAGACATGGCCCATATTAAAAATAAGTTATCTCTATTAATATTATTTCCAAAGTCCTTAGATGTGGAAGCACTAGATTGGTTTTATCAAACCATACCTAGTGGCTCTCTACACACATATGAGGAACTAGAGATAGTCTTTCTCAGGTATTACATATAGAATAAGGTAACTCTAATCACACATAAGAGGTTGACATATTTACATAAAGGTGAGACAAAGCTAACATCTGAGTACATTATAAGGCTCAAAACTTGTTTTCATCAGCGGATTCATCAACTGATAGATCTAGAAGTATAGTAAATATTTTATAGAAGTTTAATCTATCTTCTCAAGGAGATATTAATATATTAAACATAAAAATAATTATAACATATATGTAATGATATTATAGAATTAAAGGTAGAGTTTGGATTAATAGTTACATAGTTAAAGGTAGATCGAGATATAAACCCATTAGAGCCTCAATCATATAATCTTATACAAGATCCTAATCCACTTCCAATTAATAACTCATTAAGATAAAGACCATTGATAAAAATACTAAATAAGGGAAAATATCCACTCTATACAACACTTTATATAGTGAGCATAACATAGGATATAGATAGAGGGGTTATTAAGTCTTCAAATATGGATGGGCCTCATTGTATATTTATTACACTATTAAATAGGGGGATGATCACACTTACTTATACTCATCATCATCCACACAACATTTTCATTGGATATCACATAATCCATATTATCATTTTCAAAATATAAATGGACATTTAGATGATCATTATTATGCACTTAGAGCTGGCGTTGACCAATATGCTACTCGAGGCATCATAGAATTTACAAAAGGGGCATTGATATCTCTTTCACCATATAATCTAGATCACACTCCTCTATGATGAAGTTATCCTAGGATATTAATTTAAATGAACCATTGTTTACTCATCATGTGAGCCTTGTGACTTCTAGGACACCAATTAATGAGCAGTATTATACACCATATTTGAAGAGATCATAATGCAAATCTAGTATATATACAAATCAAGATATATGAGAAAAAATCAAAACCCAAGGACACAATTTTAGTTCAAACATCAATAGAGATATATGTAAATAATTATAGAGATCAAAACATAGCTATAATGCATACACTAATGAAGATATATGGGAATAACTAAAAATCTAAGGGTATAGTTTTAGTTCAAACGCCAATAAAGATATATGAAAATAATTATAGAGAACAAAACATAGCTCTTGTTCATACACTAATCAATAAATTTGATAGAAATCATATAACTCATAGTGATGTTTTAATACATTAAGCAATAAATTTTTTCACTAGAGTCTACACCTTTACACACTAGCAATGAATCACATGCAACTCCAATTTTAGCATCTCCTTATACATCAACACAACATGAGAAATATGGTTATTGGTTATCTATACAATTTAGGTTCATATAGGGCATACCAACTATTAGGTTATGGAGCTAAAAGCTTCACTAATGCAAACATGGAGGAGGAGGTAGCTGAGTTGTAGTGTAACCAATGTCAGTCAGGCCAACCGACATCAGTCATATCTAGTGTGTAGATCTACCAGCATCAGTCAGTATCAGCCAACATCAGTCACCTCCAGACTAATAGTGACTAATGTTGGTCACCTGTGTAGTTTTGAAATTGTCAGTTTCATGAACAGTTTGTTATCAAACCAATTGTTTGCATGCTAAGGACTAATTTTAGTCTTGAGCTACAGTTTCTAATTATTGTAATTGGAAAGTCTAATTAGTATTTGTATGAGATCTATATAATAGACTCATGGGTTATATTGTGAAGTGTGATAGCTAGAGTTGAGCTTGGTTAGCTCCTTCAGTGTGAAGAGAGCAAGGGTAGCTCCTCCTAGTTCCATAGGGGTGCCGAGTGTGTATGATCAAGTAGATCTATGGGATAGCAAGATTTGGTATAAGATCCACTGGGGTACTAGTTTGGAGAATCATAAGGACTTGGTGAGGCAAGCACAAGGGTTCTTTAGGTGTAGAAGAACTACACGGGTGTGTAAGATCTAGGTTGATAGGTGTGCAAGGCTAGGTTGATATATGATATAGCAAGATTAGGTGAGATCTACATGGTAAGTAAGATCATTTGATTTGTAGGTTGTTGCAAGTTTATGGGAGATCTACTTGGAGTGTGTTGTGTACTCAGACTTGGAGTATGTGTGTATACTCTGTGGTACTAGAAGTAGTGATACTGACTGGTGGAGGTGAACAACAACTCTATGTTTGAGTTGTTTATTGTGACCATAGTTGAGAGAGAGAACTCTTGAAGAGATTTACTATTTATGCCCTAGAGGTGTGGGAGCCCTAGAGGAGTGTGAAGAAGATTGTGACATCTTCTTTGTTGTATTTCCTTCTAGAAGAGTATTAATACAATTGGGTATTGTCTCATATTCTGTGTTATTTCTGATTTCTAGTTACTTGTTACTTCTAGTTAAATTTCATGTTTAGTTGCTTATACAAAGGTAATCAATTTTGCTCCTAATCCTGACAAGTGGTATTAGAGCTGAAGTTCACTAACAAAGTGGTATCAAAGCGAGGTTGCAGGGAACAGGTTTGTGTTTGATTACATGTCACTCTCAGGGGGTTTTGATTTAGTGGGAGTATAGCAACGGTAGAAGAAAGTAAGGTAAGAATGGAGGAGTTTGAAAGCAAGAATGATCAATTACGCTGTTATGGAAAGAAAGAGCAGGTAAAGAAAGATTGTTGGTTGGTTGAAGATCAGCATGAAGAAAATAAAGAAGCAGGTATTGTTGCATGGATTGTTTCACTGGTTGCTCTTATATGTTCCTTGGATAAAGTAGAATCTTGGTTTATAGATTTTGTTGCCTCTTTCCATGTAGCCCCAAATAGAGTATTTTTCCATGTTAAGGTCCATGGAGACTTTGGAAAGATTTATTTAGGGGTTGGTGAGCCTTGTCAAATTGTTGGCAAAGGGGAAGTGCGGCTGAAATTGTAGACAACCAACACATGGGTGTTGAAGGATGTCATGCAGGTCCCAATTCTGAAGATGAGGCTAATTTATTTAGGAAAGTTGGATGATGAGAGATGCATAGGAACTCTCACAGTGGATGCACTTGAATTAGCTGGTGGTAAGAAAGTAGGTACTCTTTATCTACCTACTTGTATTACTGATTCTTCTTTTGTTGTGAAGACGTGGCTTTGTAGGCTTGGTCACATGAGCAAGAAGGAGATGCATGTTCTTAAGAGGAAGTCAGATGTGTTTGACAAACTTAAGAACTGGAAAGCCTTGGTGTTTATGGAGGAGATGATGGACAGAGATCAACGAATGGGACTGAATAACTCTAAGCAAGGTAGTTTAGATAGGGTTTTGATTCAAAGTAAGGTCACAGGTAAAAAGTCATCACTCATAGGAAAACACAGTTACTGGCATCGGTCAAGTGGAACCAACATCAATTAGATAGGTACCAATGTTGGTCATGTGCAGACATGCAAATTTGGTAATGTTAAGTAGGTGGACACCGATGTTGGTCGGGTGGACACTAACATCGGTCAGGGTACCAATGTTAGCAGTCAAGTCAGTCATATGGAACCGATGTGGGCTAGATGCAGACTAGGTGGTGATAGACATCGATCACTGGAATGGATTTTGGGTAGATAGTAAGCTGTCAAGGAGTCTCAAATGCCCATGTGGAGGACTAAAAGTGTAAGTAAGCCTCAAATTTTTTATTCCCCTTATTTATACTTGTTGCTCATTATAGATTAGGGAGGATCTATGAAATAGTGGGAGCATGGCATGAATTCTTTGAAAGAGAACCAAACAGGAGATTTGGTAGAGTTTCTAGCCAGGATGAAAGCACTAAGAGATGAATGGATTCTTTGGTTTAAGAAGAGAGGGAATGGACACGTGAGATAGAAGGCTAGGGTATATGGTCTTGAGTAAGCTATAAAATAGTGGTATAGGTTTGATAGGTGTATGACAAAGCATGGCTTGAGTCAGTGTCATTGTAACCATTATGTTTTCTTTACTAGGTTAGATGATGATTGCAACATTATCCTATTACTGTATGTGGTGTGTATGCTTGTTGCAGGGTCACACATGCAGGGTTTTACTGAACTAAAGGTGAAGTTAGTTTAGTGGTATGTCATGAAGAATTTGGAAGCAACAAAATTCTTTGGCATGAGTTTTTCTAGAGACATGGAAGGTCACAGGTTGATTTTGTCTCTGAATGATTATGTGGATAAGGTAATGGTGTGGTTTTTTATGCGAGATACAGAACCAGTTTACACACCTATGGATGGACAATTCACAAAATAGGGTCCCAATTCACATGATGAGGTTAAGTACATGTGTACTAGACCTATTTTTTCCCTAGTAGTGGGTGTTGTCAGCAAGTTCGTAGCCAATTTAGGAAAGAAGCACTAGAGAGCACTTTAGTGGGTTCTCAGGTATCTGAGAGGGACTAGTAGTAGGGATTCATGCTATGTAGGGTCCAGTTATTTTCTACATGGGTTTGTAGATGTGGATACGATAGGTTACTTGGATGACAGGTGGAGCACCATAAGATGTGTGGTGGTTGGTCTTCAAGATTGAGCTTGAAGAGGGATACAAGCTAGGAAACAAATTAGATGATGTATAGGTACAGGTATAGATGTAGCTATTTACCTCCAAGTGGGAGATTGTTAGGTTGTGTAGCTAAAAGCTTCACTGATGCAAACATGGAAGAGGAGGTAGTTGAGTTGTAGTGCAACTGATGTCAGTCAGGCCAACTGATGTCGGTCATATCCAGTGTGCAAATCTACTGACATCAGTTAGTATCAGCTAATTTTAGTCACCTCTAGACTAATAGCGACTGATGTCAGTCACCTGTGTGGTTTTAAAACTATCAGTTTCATGAATAGTTTGTTATCAGAGTAGTTGTTTGCATGTTAAGGACTAATTTTAGTCTTGAGCTGTGGTTTCTAATTATTATAATCGGAAAGTCTAATTATTGTTTGTATGGGATCTGTATAATAGACTCATGGGCTATATTGTAAAGTGTGCTAGTTAGAGTTGAGCTTGGTTAGCTCCTTCAGTGTGAAGAGATCAAGGGTAGCTCTTCCTAGTTCCATAGGGGTGCTGAGTGTGTATGATCAGGTAGATCTACGAGATAGCAAGATCTAGTAGAAGATCCACTAGGGTACTAGTTTGGAGAATCATAAGGACTTGGTGAGGCAAGGATAAGGGTTCTTTAGGTGTAGAAGAACTACACAGGTGTGTAAGATTTGGGTCAATAGGTGTGCAAGGCCAGGTTGATTTGCAGTATAGCAAGATCAGGTGAGATCTACATGGTAAGTAAGATCAGTTGATTTGTAGGTTTTTGCAAGTTCACGAGAGTTCTACTTGGAGTGTGTTATGTGCTCAGAGTTGGAGTATGTGTGTATACTCTGTGGTACTAGCATTAGTGATACTAATTGGTGGAGGTGAACAATAACTCTGTGTTTGAGTTGTTTGTTGTGACCGTAGTTGAGAGAGAGAACTCTTGAAGAGATTTACTATTTACACCCTAGAGGTGTGGGAGCCCTAGAGGAGTGTGAAGAAGATTATGGCATCTTCTTTGTTGTATTTCCTTTTGGAAGAGTATTAATACAATTGGGTATTGTCTCTCATATTCTATGTTGTTTCTGATTTCTAGTTACTTGTTACTTCTAGTTAAATTTCGTGTTTAGTTGATTATACAAAGGTAATCAATTGTGTTCCTAATCCTGACAAGTGGTATCAAAGCTTTATGTTCTAGATTCCTGACACCAACATCAAATGTTATACACAAAAATATTATGGAATATAAGCAAAAATCCTATACCAGTAAATAAAAAATCCTAATCTAGTACACATATGTCTAAATATTCATAAAAAAATATAAATTCATTAAATATAATTTAATAAAAACACTATACAAATATCATCATTTCACACAAACAAACTAATTAAACACATACAGTCTAGAAAGGTCTATTTACCAATACACATAGTGCCAATTTAAATAATAGACATCCATATATATAACCTAGAATACAAATTTAGTCCATCACTCAATGATGTAATCATGACTACTGGGACTAGATACCTTACTCTCACTCTTAGATATATAAAGGATAGAACTAGATTCCTTACTATCTATATGTGACTTGGATTAATGAATCCATCTATTCTCTGTCTCTCTCTATCTCTCATAATAAATGCCTAGCTCAACCATATACTTGGCATTCTCTCACTAAATAAATATGTAGCAATCTTCTATCTGACTACTAGCCCCACCTAGAGTATTAGGTGTATGCATGGTATGCCTATGTAACTTAGCATGTGCCTCATATCTATCCATTGCTTCTCACATATATGCTATAATAGATATCATATATCACTCAAAAAAATGAACATGAACCCAAACCACACTAGTGGCCCTCTCTACCAATACATCCTCCATGATATCATTAGGAATATGATGTGTTAACTCATGTAGTGCTAATTCCATGGTGATTTCTTTGTCATCATCCCTCAAACCTATAAATGTCCACACAATTCATAAGATTCCTCATCACATAAAGACATCATAAAATTTACATAGAACATATGAACATATTATAGCTTACCATCAACAAATCTTATGGTATTTACAAATAGTACATCCTCCATAATCATCCCACCTCTTAGAAATAAATGTGTTCATCTATGGTCACTCCACTAGGTTGTATAGTCCTTGATCACTCCCACATCATCTATATCTAGTATATTAATGTCAAGATCCCTCTCTATTAATAGAATATTATCTAAATCAACTAAGATGGCCTTAGCATAGTACCTGGCCTCATGTAATCTTGATAACTCCTTAACCATATCACATGTGCCAGGGGCATATCTTTCAACATACAAAACTATTGTGTGACCTTCTCATACTTAAATTGCTAATATACATTGTCCTAATATTCATGTCACTTAAAAATCACTTGAATCCACCTTAAATGAGTATTATACTCAAGCTATCCCTCTTAGTCCCTGTAGTCACTCTAGATAATATCCCCTACTGTCAAACTATCTAAAAACTACCAACACTACTTAGTGTTCCTCTTAGGTGCATGACCTATACTTATCCATCTCTTTACAAATAATTATTTATGATATCATTCATCCCATGAATGTGACACTATATTTATCATAACTATATTCTCATATTCCCAACAATGTAATAACATTGATGCTCTGATACTTCCATTACACATCTCTTATATAGAATAATATAGATCCATGTACAAGTGAGCTAGCATCAAACAACCACAAATGTACATAGTGTCATGCTCCTATATATCCTACACTATATCATGCATCATATAATAAATCAAAACACTAATCCATATATAATAAAAAATGAAGATATCAAAATAGCTAGGAACTTTAAAAATCATGGAACCTTGGCAACCACAATCATGGAAAACAATATATCATTGAGACTCCCTACATGATGGGTCTCCATCACTATGGAAAAGAAATATCTAGAATCTCATTTTATGTCTCAAAGACCCATAGACTCCTACAATATAACTCACTACTTGAAGATTAACAATTGAAGAATTTGATATAAGTACTCTAGTGTAATAGTCATCTCATTAGTGGGTAACTAGAATGTGCATGTATCTACATCCCACCTCTCACATAGTGAATTCATCATATTCTTATCCCAAGGCATAGGAGCTAGGAAAGTAACATATCTCAAACCTACTATATCTATCACCTCCAAACCCCATAAGGTCTCTATCATCCATCTAGTGAAAAACTCCTTCATGCAGGTATCAAATTGCAAGAGTAAAACTAAATCAGACATTAAAACAAAAATATTAAACCCAATAGACAATAGCACACATAAAAAACTAGTCAACAATATTTAGCATCACATCTCAAGGTTACTAAACACTAGTGCTACATACTACATAATAGCACCCAAAACTAGACACTAGTGCCATTCTTTATAAAACATGCCGTAAACTTGTTCATTTTCATTAAAAAAGTAAACAAGATAACAAAAATAATAAATATTCTAGGTTCTTTACTAGGCAAACCTCCTCCTTGGCCTAAATATGTGCCTCAACCTCCTCATAACATGATAAGCTAGTTCCTCATCTCCTCAACATATTTTTCTCACTCAGACATAAATTGATTTCAACTCAAATTCTCTAAATGAATTTGCAAATGAATCAAATGAAGTATTTAAGTAATACTTACCTAGTTCCACCTTATTAATGTTACCCTTTCACACTAATTTTATGGACTAATACAAATCTCTTACTATCACCATATCTCAAGAACTATGGATCTAATTTATGAACTATTTATTGCATATGGGAATTGACATCAATATATAACATCCAATAATGGTTGAAAAAATATCCTAGTCATTTTAAAATATATAAAATGAAAAAAAATATCTCACTATAGTTAACATAACATTTGACAAAACATTTATCCAATTACACATTCAATTATCAACTCTAGCACAATAAATGTACTATTTAAATTTAAAACGACATTACACCTGCTAATTAACACTAGTACAACCAATAATTACCACTTTAGGCTACATTTACTCATCATTTTCTTGGATATATCACTAAAAGGGGGAAAATATGCATAGATTACTTTAGAGATATAGAGTTTCATGTAGACAGAGACACATAGGTCTACACGAGTCTACATAGGTACATATGTTTACATAGGTTTTTAGATATATAGATATATAGGTCTAAATTGCTACATAGGTATTCAAATTACATGGGCATTAAGATATATAAGCACATAGGTTTACATAGGTATTCACATTGCATGTGAATTTAGATATATAAGCAAACAAGTTTACACAGGTATCTAGATTACATAGACATTTAGATATATAGACATAGGTTTATATAGGTATTCATATTCATATGTTTTTAGATATATAGATACATAGGTTCACACATGTATTTATACATACACTCTACATAGATATAGAAACATAAATATATATTTTTTGACTTAGGTATACTAGTTTACTTATTTATACAAATACATAGCTACATTGTTTAGATATCAATATTAGGGGCATGATGCTGATCACACATCCTTGGTCCCCATTTTTAGACTATCAAGTTACACTTAATTTCATCACTAGTATCATCACTAGTATTATTTCCAAACTTTCAATAGTTTGGGTTATATGACTATTTATAGTGGTTGATCTATAACATTTCACTAGACCTAGTTCACGTATTTAAATTTAGTCTAGATATCATAATGGGGGCAAGTGATCCTTATTTTTCCATGCATTTAGTTTACATACTCAGATTTAGTCTAGACCTTAGAGTGGTGGTAAGTGAGCCTTATTTCTACACAAATTTATTTTACATACTCAATTTTAGTACATGGGCCATCCACACTATGTGTCTCCCCTTCACATATTTTACTCCATTTCTTATCCACTTCTATGGATAAGAAGTGGGCCAAATATATATTACATTCACATTGGTAAGTATAGCTATGTATTCCTCTTTTTATTTTACTCAAGTACTTTCATTTCATTTCATTACTAGAATAAAGGTGGGGGGAAATGTAAATGCCCTAATTTAGTCAAGCAACCAAAAGTAATATGACTTTATTTTCTCTTTCAAATTAATGTCTTAGTGATGATTATAGACCTTATTCGCATGGTCATTTTGAGTCTTTTGATATTTATTATGTCTTATTTTTCCTTATTTATGACATACCCAATAGTCTTAAGACATATTTTCATAGTCATAGGGGCCCCTAGCCTATCTTCCTTGATTTTAGCTCTATTTTAGGCCTTAGGACACTATCATAACTTTTAGTATAGTAGTGCTACATAGGACTAGTATCCACTTATTGATATAGTTCTTTATGGGCCTTTTCTATAGTATTTAAGTTGTAACCCATTCGTGATCCTTCTCTTATGTTTTTTTATCCCTATTTTATGACTTGTTGGCTAGCGAACAAGGTATTATATTTAAAACAAAGTAAATTTTATATAAATAGTCTCACAAGGTATTTTACATATATAACTTACTATATTGGCACATATTTTCATAAAATTAGTCAATAATACAACTCAATAATCTTCATACTACTTAGTCTTCACACCTAGACATTGCATGCTTGATCAAAGAAGGGCCTCAGTGAAAATCATTATAGGATACCATGTAAGTTGATGGTAAATGTTACCTAAGGTATAATTACATGTAATCTAAGACCCCTAGCATTGGGGTTGATGTAGACACTAGTCAGGATAATAGGGTTTTTAATCCTTGTGATCATAACATCCCACAACCTAGTTTTTCCTTTCCTTTTTGTATTTGATCCATGTATTATTTCATTTGTGTAGGTATTTAGGGTTTTAAAGGAGATTCAACCAAAATAGTGATATAGACAAGCCCTTGAATGACATATAACCACCTACAGTATATCTAAAACCTCTCATAACTTTTTTGAAGGTTTTATATAGTCCCTATAGGAAGGACACTAGTGCCAAAATTGGAAACTAGTGTCATATGGCACTACTATCCTAATAGGGGAACTAATGTCTTGAATCAAATCTTAATAAACATTAAAAATATGAAATATTCCTACATGTCTAATCAATCATTTATAGTACCCCAGTCCACATAAAACTCTGTTTGTCTCTAGATAAGTTTTTTTAATCCTCTCATTTTTTATTTTAGGAAAGTTTAATTAAATAAATAATTTCTAGTTTTATCCCATACTAACAACATATTCAACCCTTTAAATTCATATAATTTACACAAGTAAAACCTTCAAATGTTAAAAAGGGGGGCATATTTATTGATTATGTTCTCATTTTTTATTTAGACCCAAATTTAGGAATGTCTTTTTGTATAGTTACATTAATTTCTTCTATAAAATCTTAGAATTTTCATGATCTATTATAGCATGAACAGATGCAAATTCAAAATTTAAAATTTAAAATAAATATTTTCATGTATATAAAATAACATTCTACATTTTTTATAACATATGAGGGATATGTCTATTAGAGATCCATCTCAGCTTAAATATCCCCCCAAAGTTGTGAGTGATACTCTCTTTATATATCCTAACATTTCCCCTACTAAAAAAACTAATCTTGTTGATAAATTTAAGGATTACTCAAAGGCACACCTTAATGGCAAGGATAAACTTCTACATGAGGATGCTAAGTTTACCCAGAAGGAAAATCCCTAATGGGATAACTTTTAGCATGACACTCTTTCCTTTATACAATCCCTCATAAACTAGAACAAGATGGATCAGATTGGGGAAGAAGTTGAACTTCACAAAGCCTTCCTCAAGTGGTTCATGAAGGACCACTATAGGCTCAAAAACACTATCACCAAGCTAAACTTGGATGATCAAATCTATAACAATAAGGAATAAATGATTGGGATAAAATATTCTATGAATTATATGAAAGAAAAGATGGAAATAATCAATTTTGAAAATAAATATCTCAAATGATATGTAAAAAACTAAGATTGATAATACAACTCTTAGGAGAATAACATCCACCTCATCAACTTCAATAGGATCTTTGCTTATAATTTCATGCATAAATTAACTTTGGTCATCAAAAGTAAGAATATTGATTTTGAGACTGGTAGTTCTAATAAGAGAAAGAAAATCAAAGTTCTTTAGGAGGATTTTCCACTTTTATGTTAATGGAAAAGCATATCAAGATAATGAATAATAATTGGAATGAGTTTATTGAGGGATGGAAATGCCTTGGTTATTATGGTGTTGTTGGTATATTGTTTTTTAGCTATTTTTATTTTTTTCTATTGTTTTCATACTATTTGGTACTATATTAAGGCTCTATTGTCTTATATGTCTTATCATCCTCACCTACAAGCCTCTTTTATAAAGGGTAGGCCCACTTATAAATCCCCCTTTTTACCAATAATAAAAAAAACATGAAGGATATTTTTCAAATTACATATATTTTGGATAATAATACATGATGACTATATTATTTTCCTTATATATGGTGTTTTTATGTGTTTTTTGAGATGGGTTATTTCAACAACATAGTCTTCATCCCTCACATCAAAATGGGAATTATAAAGGAATTTCTCAGATTTAATATGTCTATATTATGATTAAATAAGATATACATTATCTAATTCCTTGATCAAGAAGTGGATGGAGTTTTTTGACTCCCTAAGAGTGTCTTCTCTGTGTTTCAATAAGTTTTTGAAAGCATAGGATGTGTGCAACTAGCCTTGTTAATTCCTAAAAGCAAGTGTTAGGCTTAATTTTAAAAATCTATTAAAAGTCTCATGTTAGAGAAATTATTCTACCATTTAGGTGAAATACTAATATTTGTATTATTTCATATGCATACTTTAAATTTTAATTTCAAGATATAATTTTCAAAATTTAAATATTTAAAATTTTAAAAGTTTAAAAGAATCACATATATATCATGATAAACTTAAGTACCTTTAGTGATTAACACTTTTTTCATCTATTCTAGCTAATCAAGTGTGGATGTAAACTAAATAAAAGCAAGGTCAAATGATTCATTCATATTTAGATTAAAAATGTTTGTGTTTCAAATTATTGAAATTTATAATTTTATCCATGCATGTATTTCACTCACATATCAAATTAAATTGGGTGTCTTATATAGACACACAAATTTTGCACAAAACCTTTATTCGTATGTTTTATTATTAATTTGAAAAATTTATATATATTTTCCATATTTTAACTTATTTATAAGATGACCATAATCCCATGTGTTCCAATAAACCTAAAAATCATAATAATAATTATCTATAAGGTATTTGATATTACAAATGAAAACTTTATCACCTATTTTCCAACCATACCTCAAGAACTAGGTCTGACTTATATCTTAGATAAACTTGTATTTATATGATCCTATACTATATAAATTATTACCCCTAATATTTCCTCCCATTTTTATGTGTATTTACTCTTTTTATCTCTTAAATTACACATTCACCTTCTTATTTGTATTTTCAAAATTTGGCTAATATTAATGGGTCATACCAAATAATATTATAAATACAAGTTATTTATAAAAAATCTAGTATAAATGAATATATTCACCCATGGATAATATAAAAATAAAAATATATAAGAGAGAATATGCCACACCAAGGGTCAACCCTAGATCCAATCTTCTCCATTCAGTTTGTGTTTCATAAAACTATACATTTGAGACACTTATCCATCTTGGTTTATCTACACATTCCCTTGTGCCAAAGGAGAATAATTAATATTAATTGGTTATATTGACCAATTATAGGGAATATTAGGTTGAAATTATCACTAAACCTATTCCATACACACACCATATAAATACATCGACATCTAATTTCAAACACATGAGATAGATTGTTACAACATAGAATTAGAAATCTTCATGGCTTCATTCTTATTATATTTTTTAGATTAATAAAGATACATTAAAAATAAGATTAATTGATACAAAATATTATAGCCTACACATCTAAAAATTGAAGGTATAGTTATAATTAGGGAATTATAATACATAGACACTCGAAAAATTAGACAATGAAACACTATAGATATAAACTTGGCATCACACAAATAGGATCAATGACACAAATATAAGATCCATGCACTAGGATTCCTATAGTTAGGTGTATTAAAAATAATATCAGATAACTATATGGATGTATTAGGGCACATAGAAGGTTAAAAAAATTAAGATGAGGTTAAACATAGTCAACATAATTAGAATAAAATATCATATTCACATAACACTCAAGGTGCATGTATTTCTTAACCTCTTTATCGATTCATTGAAATATTTAATATTATGTATATAAAGCTTATTATTTTTTCTATATTTATCCAATATAATTAGATATTTATTATATTTTTCATTTGTGTATGTTCATATCTGTTAAGTTACAATTCATCTATTCCTATTTTGAGAAAAACCTAAATTAGGATAAACACAAAGACTAACAATGACATTCAACACCTTGAAATTAATTTAATATTTAATATAGAATATTCACATTTTAAAAATAATTTACATAAATTTTTTTATGGATAATTACTGAAAAACACATTATAAATTTATTTATGTATATATTTAAGCTCCAAAAGATATCCACTAGCTCTAAGAATGTGAACTAAAAGTCCAAGGTAAGGAAAGGATCATCTCACATAATTTTGACACCATTAGATGGAAAAAATAGGAAATATTCATCCATGAAATCCACTAAATCATAATGAATGTACAAATACTAATGATTATAATTAGGAGTAATAGTGTGAAATACTTTAGAAAATAAGGAAAACTAGACACACCTTCTAGTTCAACACTCTTCCCTACATGTAAAAAAAATTCATCAAAATAAACATGTCCACATAAAAAAATCAATAATTCCATAATTGATATAAATAATACATAAGGTAAAATAATTTTTAATTCCCATAAATAATAAAAAACATGTTTTATTGTTTGAAATAAAGATGACATTTTAGTAACACTTCTTCACCAAATACCAAAATATATGCAATATCAAAAAGCACTAAGGAATTCCATAAAATAAATAAAAAATATGAGAGGAGATGGGTTATCCCCTATGTATAAATTATTATAATGAAATTAACCCATTTTATTATTTTAAAGGTTATAGATCATAATACCACTTTTACTAATGCAAGAGGGATTATTATTATTGAGCATTATAAATAAGGGTGTATTTTTTTGTCTTCTACATACATGATTTATTTTATGTCTTACTCATTAGATTTTATCTCCGTGACATTAATGGTTTTTAATAATAATGTTTTGCCTTTGACCCATAACATGTTTAGGGATATTTGTGGCCTACTTGTGGCTTACATACCTTTCATATTATCTTGTCACATTTTTATATGTTCTTAGTATGATCGACCTATGGGATAGCCATGGATAATAAGAGTATATATATGAGGTATTGGTTAGTATTTTATCATAATATTAATAATTATGTTCTTATTTCATT
Source organism: Torreya grandis (assembly GCA_037957365.1). Lineage (NCBI taxonomy): Eukaryota > Viridiplantae > Streptophyta > Pinopsida > Cupressales > Taxaceae > Torreya > Torreya grandis. Next base: position 134,700 of record JARHVA010008945.1, on the reverse strand, counting down.
TTTTTAAAGGTTTACCCCTCATAGTGGCTTAGTCATATTTATCAATTATTATAATATTTATTCAATTATTTTTGTGAATATGCTTATTCTACTCTTGATTATATAATATATTATTCCATTATTTCAAAATAAGTAATTAATTTAATTATAATTGGTACTATAGTGTCTGTTTTGGAAAGTTTCTTTGGTGTTGTCTTTTAGATTTGGTGTTGTACTTATCATGAGAGATGAATGATAAAAAAACATAAATTATGATCTAGGAATAATTTAATTTTTCATCACTGAATTATTTTTTGAAATATTTTTTTAAAGTTTGGATTTTTTTATTCTTTTATAAAAATTAGAAATAATTGGATTCATCTCAACAATATGATCATAACAATATAATCTAGGTTCCTTCCATCTTGAGGTTTATGGATGGTTTATCCTAATGATCATGGAGATGGGAAATGGAAAGGCACTCCAAAAACTCCAAACATGGATTACAAAACTTTATATAATTTAGTTTATGAGGATTCTCACCAAATTAATTCAAATATATAAATAAATGTGAGTAAATAAGATCTTGATGAAACCAAATGGGACATCAATGTTGTGAAAAATTAGTTAAAAACTATCAATGGGTAGTTAACCAATCTTGTAGCTCATATTTCATAAAATAATACTCTAATTCTTCATTCTGGTTTTAATAATAAGAATAATCACAACTCCAATATTGATTTTAAGTAAATTATACCAAAAGTGGAAGTGTGCAAGTTTTATTGTAAGGATCAACTCACCTAGATCAATCAAATATAAAAATTATTTGATCTACATCAGAAGCCATGTGTGCAAAAGGTGGTCATGGAATATTTGTATCTATAATATGAGTAGTTCATTTTATATAGGTGTTTTTTAACTCAAAATAAAAATAATATCCTTATTATTACCTGGATGGTATTTGATAAGGAGTTGTAGATGGATTATTAAGACAACATCTCATAAAACTACTTCAGTATTTTAGCAAAGTTATGACACATAAGGACTATTAAGGATTATCTTTAAAAAATAGAATTTATCCTTACACATAGATGGCATTAATGAGGGAAACATGATTAACCTATTCTTATGTATGCTAAAGGATAAAACCGAAATAAAGGTTTACATGTTTAATCCAAATCCATTATATGAATCCATACCATTTCTGCCTAACGTAGATGAAAACTATTTGGTCAAATAAATATATTTCATTAATTTTCATGAATGTAATTCTATAACACAATAATTTACTTATCCTAAAATATTAACCCATCAAAAAAATAAAGAGAAACACAAAATAGGTTGTGTTTCAGTTATGACATCAAGTGGAGCAAAGGACATAAATGTGCTGAAAATTATTTGTTATACATTAAAGACACCAATGAATACGAAAAAGATGATGAGGCCTCAAGTGATGGTATGGACTATCTAGAGGAAGAATCTAAATATTCTCACCCTATTATCTCTTTTCATGCATTTTTAGATGTTATTACTCCTCAAAATATTAAGGTGTTAGGTTTCCTCAAGAAATAGAATGTTGTACTATTTATTGATTCATGGAGTACACACAAGTTCATTAAAAATAAGTTGGTTACTCATTTATAATGTTTCATTTACCCAACTCCATAATTTTATCCCATGATTTTATATGGTGGAATAGTCACTTAATTTCTAAAATACCATAGTATTAAGTTGGTTCTGAGAGGCTACATGCTAGATGATCTTATGTTTGTTATTCCCATAAGTGGGTATGACACTATTTTAGGAGTACAATGGCTCATAAATTTTGGAACAATAAATAAAAATTTATAATAACTATTTATAAACTTTAATTATAAATATATGAGGTCTAAAATATGTGGATTATGCATAAAATATCCATAATTGGTTAGTTTGCATCAAACGACAGATTATTAAAAATTGGGTTAAAATATTTGTATCATGATTGTTTTCCATAAAATATAAACCAAAAAATGTGTCTACACATCATTATTTATAGATGATTATTAATGACCACTTACATAGTTTTGTCTCCATTCCAAAATGAATACCACCAAGAAGAGAACATGATCATGTCATAAGAGTGATTTTAGGTAGTAAACCAACAAACATTATACCATGTAGGTATCCATATGCCTAGAAGAGTGAAATTTAAAATATAGTAAAAGAGATGCTAAAGGTAGGTATTATTAAACATAGATAAATTGAATATTTTTATCTAATGGTTATGGTGTATAATAAATATGACACTTGGAGGATCTACATAGAATACATATAACTCAATAAGCACATAATCAAAGATAGGTTTCTTATTATAGTAATTTATTATTATTTAAATGAATTACATGGTGATGTTTATTTTACCAAACTAGATATTTATTTTAATTATAATTTAATAAGGCTTAGAGGATGGCATCCATTATGAGTTTATGGTCATCCATTTTGGTTTCACAAATGCAACATCTATATTTTAGATTTTAATGAATATTGGTTTTTAGGCCTTTCTTAATGAAGGTTGTGTTGGTGCTTTTTGATGATATCTTAATATATAAAAAAACATGGGAAGAAAATTTGAAGTATGTGAAACATGTAATATTATTTATAAAACAACATAAAATTTATGCTAAACCTTCCAAATGTGATTTTGGAGTCCAAAATGTTGATTATTTAGGTAATATTATATCACAAGGAATCAAAGTTGACCTTAAGAAGATCAAAGCTATGGTGGAGTTTAAAGTTACAAATAACCTCAAAAACCTTTGTATATTTTAGGGGATAATATGTTATTATAATTTATCTATAAAATAATATGGTAGAATTTTAACTCCACTTGTATCCATTTTATAGAAATTATCATTCCATTGGAATGAAACAACTACAAGTCATTTGATAAGATGAAAGAGGTTATATGCACCACTCTTATTTTGTATACCATATATTTTTTTTTAAATTATTGAATGTGATAGATTAGGATATGGCATGGGGGAAGTATTCATATAGGAAGGAATACCCATTTCATTTGAGATTTTTCAACTCATAAAAAAGGCTTAAGTTTTATGCATTCATAAATGTTAGAGTAATAAATACAAACTAGAAATCTAAAAATAATGTATGATCCCTACTCTACCAAATTAAATTCACCTCAAATTAGAAAAAGAGATAAATGATCATACATTCACTTAATAATGAAGATTATCCCTTTTATGTATGGATTTTTCTCAAATTTTATTGATTGTGGGTGCTCAATGAAGCTCCCACAATAACTTCAACAACATGTTCCCTAATCTGATGAATGATTAGGTTGATGAAGGTTGATGATGGATTAAAAATATCATAATATACTTAAGGATTTAATATTATCTTTTTAATTTTGTATGGTCTCATTATAATACCATGGATTGATTGTAGTGAGGGAAGAGTGCTCAATATATAGTGTTTGAGTAAGAATAATGTATGGTGGATCTTGATCCAATATCAAGGGATATAATTGATAAATATGGGTGGTTGGATCATAAATTAATGGATTTGGAGAAGGCATGGCCTTGATTTGAAAATGGATGGGTGTGTCATGAATGGGGAATAGTGGACTTTTATATTTGTCCCCTTACCTTGGATTTTGGGAGATTTGGCAAGTGAATGAGTGATGTCATTGATTTGAGATAGAAAGTTGATGTGACGATATTTGATTTATGGATTTTATATATTATGGAAATTATATTTTCATGGGATTTAGGATTGGACTAGTCAACTAGGTAATATTAATAGCTATTATTGACCATTTTAGGTCACCATGTAAAATCAACATCCAAATCTTGGGTATTCAAGGCTCAATCAAATCTTGGTAGAAAAGGAGGCCAAAGAGAGAAGATACATACTTAAATATTTTTTGAATTCTTAGCTTCTCAATAATTATTAACCAACACAATGCACTTCCAGATCCTAGGATTTAAATAAAAAAAGACAACCTTTTGGGGTTTTTCTCGATGACATATTTAGGGGCAATGAGCTCAAATTTGATGGGAACCTGATGATGTCTTGATGACTTAAATATTTTTTAATCATATTCAAACTTATAAATTTAGTTTGAAGGTTTTCTAGTTCCACATAGAAATATCACAATAATATTGAGTACTTTCAAAATACCTTTCTAGACTTAGTTGATTCCTTATGTTTATCTAGAGCCATGTGTTAGTTTTCCCCTCAATAAGATAACCATTTATTTTAAATGTCTCCTAGTTCCATGTGTCACTCTCTCAATAGTCTAAATTTTGTTCAAAAGTCTTTTATTAACTTATTTAATTATCATGAAGTTGCTTGGTAATCCTTTGGGTGAGCAGTAGTGGGTAAATGAGATGCTTCCATGTGTCACCATCTTGGTGACTTGAGGTCCTATGACTATCCACATAATTCAAATAATTCCAAGATAGAGAGATAGGGAGGTTTTAAAACATTACATAATCCAACTTCTCCACTCTACTAGAGATTTTTTATACCAAATCATGATGTTAGAGCCCTAGATTAGTGGTTGAGTAGGATTTTCCATGTGGTACAATCCCACTACTCTATAGTAATAAGGTGGTAGATGAAAGAAAAATAATATGCCATAATAATGGGTAATTTAGATGATGCCACATGAAAGAATATTGCTTCACCATTATATAAAGAGTCCATAAGACACATTAATCTCTTAGGGTGGTGGAATTGATAGACTTGTCAAAGCCTAACCTAATTAGGGAATGTCATGTCAACCAGATACTAGATGCTCCTATCTTCTAGACTAGAAATAGATGAATGGGTGAAGGAGGTAGATCCAAGAATGAATGGGAATGTGTCCAAGTGGTATTCCTATTTGTAAGCTTGACCCCTTTCAGAATATGACAAGGGGACCAATCTTATATTGACATGTGGCATAATTAATGAGCGAGTTTTAAGCATAAAAAATAATTCAAGACCAAGTAATTAAGAGATCACTATTCATTACAAATATATTCTATTTTCTTCCCTTTTTGAATGTAGGATAAAATTCCTAAGGTGAATTTAGTTAGCTCAATGGATGTGGCATGGCTAGAACTCAATTTCAATGAGCTCAAGGTAAGGATAAATTGAGTCTAGATAGAAAAATTATGAAGAACCCTATTTTATTAAAGATCCTATATTGAAGTATATGAGATTAAATTGGGGGTTGAATTGAGCCTAAGCTCAGAGGGATGAAGAGATCACCAAAGAGTATAGAAAGCTCTAACATGTCACCAAGTATCAAATAGAGATGAATCATTAGGTAATTGAGAAAATGGGTAATTGATTCCTTATTGAAATCAATCCAAATGAGGTGGCATGATTTAATTAGGCCCAATGTAAGTTTTTATAAAATAGAATAATTTAATGACCCATTCCTCTCATTTAGATATTAACTCAAGAGCAAGATCTGTAACCATATTGATAAATAATATCATTCTTAGAGTGGTTCAACATGTAAATCATAGTGCATCTCATCTCCAACTAGAAGAGTGGTAAGAGGAACTGATGTTGTGCATTATCAATGCACCATAATCATTTACATTTTATAGAAGACCTTAATGAAGACTACTAATTTAGTTATATGAAAAAATTAGGATAAGAAGTCAAATAGAACAAGGACTTATATACCCTTCACTAAGTGGAGTTTCATCATGCATGATTGGAATATTTAGTTGAATACAAAGTGGAGTTTCATCATATAAAGTTGGAGAAGTGAAGAATATGTCAATCAAGTTTAACTTCAATTATGTTTAAAATTTTTAGACTTAACGAGGGTATTTATGACAATTTTTTAGGTGGGTCCCATCACAAAAATCTCATTTCACTATATATATATACTTTTTCTTTCTAAGTAATTGAAAAATCCACCTCTAACTAGTTGTGGCTCAGCCATACCAAATTTCATACTTGTAAACACCTTCTTGAGCAATAAAGAAACTAATTATGGAATGGGTCACTAAGCATAATGTCAAGATCACCTAAGACTTTATGGTGGCTTAGACAAAGTAGAAAGTTTCCAAGTGAGGCATTTCCATCAATGTCTTGGATGAGTTCATTAGATAAACCATTGACATGTCATGTGTAAGCGATAAAGAATCAAGGACTAGTCAAATAAGGAAGAATCCTTACAATGTTTGTTTAGAACAAACAATTTCATGTTTATGGATAAGAAAGGGGCCCTACAGGCTAACCTCCCACATTATTCACCAAAAATATGCCTCTAGACCATGTGATATATGATAATGAAAGGTAAATATACTCTAATCTTCTTCCACCATTTACTAATTCTAAATAATTTCAGTGGGTATAATATTAGTCTACCCTATTTCTTGCTTAAGTCCCTTGAGAACATTATCCTTCTGCACCAAGTTAATGTTACTAACCCCATTCTACATCAAGGCCTAATCCTCCTCCTTTTTATTCATGTCTAAGCCATTTTAGGCTAGGAGGTTTCCCCTAGGGGTTCCTCCTATGGTGAGGACTCCCAAGAGGACCCCCTAGAGGAGGATCCTACCATGGGATCCCACCTACATTATGGCCACACTCTCCAAAACAACATTTTACAGTCCCCTCTGGATGACCTTCCTCTCAAGTTGTTCATCCCCAAAACAAAACCAATTAAAATAGGGATGCCTAAAAACTATTCCTAGACAGAGAAGCCCATGGTTACAAATAAACAAATAGCTCCTATAAAATTTTAACTCTAAAGTACAACAAGCTAGTTTTGTCCTAGCCAAACTTATATAGGATTGTAATGTATTACATAGGTAGGTTGAAGCAAAAGTATAGACCTTTTTCCACTCTACTTAGCCCCCTTTGACCCCTGCTATGACCTCTCTTAAGGTTTTTGAATCCCCCATGGGCTACCCCAAAGTGATATTTCTCAAATAGTCTCCCACATAGGTAAAATGTAAAAAACATCCCAAAATGATCCTCCCTGGTGAAGCAATTGAAGGTACCAAAAACTATACTTGGGCCAAAGTATCTAAGGAAAAATTGACCACCAACTAAAGGACTCTACTAAAGCTAAATACCCTTAGGAGGGACCTTCATCCTATTTATAATTGTTTTTCTTATTCTAAATTAACATTTTATGTACTAGTTTTTGTTTTTTGGTTTCTCAACCCTAGTTGTCCTATTTAAATTGTTGTATTGAACTCTCATGGTTCCAAGTCCTTATAAAACTTGGATTTTTAAAATATAATATAAAAATAAATAAACTAATTATACCTTATCATATGTTATTTATTTTGTGAAATTGATGAATTATTGATGTAATGTTGTGATAATTACATCCTATCCCTAATTTATGTCCAATTTTATGCACCTTTATAAAATAAACTTGATATTGTGTAGGTTGTAGTTTGTGTCTATGAGAATTTATGAAATTAATGGTCATGATGAATGCCATTTGAGCTTCCTAAGATAAATGTTCACCCTTATAATTACTATTATAAGTTGAATCCTTTATACAAAACATATGTGTCAAATATTCACTAGTGAGTTACGAGTGTGTATGTGCTCTTTGAGTTCATTTTGTGTGTGTCCAAGTAAGTCAAGGTATTAGATTTTAGTGATTCACCTCATAGTTAGTTATATAAATATAGGAATCAATTAATTCTCTCTTTTTTCATTTTTAAGAAGTAGTTTAAGTGAGGATCAAGTTGATTCATTAACAGAACTATTGGCTAATTTTTGCCTTCATACAAAGCTTCCTCTATAATAGATGAGCTGAGTTAAATTCTAGATGGAATGATTTGACTAAATATCTCATATTGATTAAAAATATTTTGAAACACATTAAGTAAGATTAAAGTGCAATTTGTTGATCTTTGAGAATCAAGTCTTGAAATAGGTCTAGATTATAAAGTAAAAAAAGATTAGTAGGTTTTGATAGTTATCAGGACCTTCATAGGCATAAGGTTTCATAGGTCTCAAAAACTTATTTTGATCCTTGAAATTTCTTGAATGAGAATAGAAAATCTAGACCATCATCAACACATCATGCAAAAATAAACAAGTTAGTCTAGTCTCATGTTTAATAAATATACTTCGAAAGCTTCTCAAGCCAAAATATCACATGGACATTAATTTATTCAACCCTTGAACATTATTTGAAAATTTAATGTCTTGGATAGCTTGATATCTCAAGATATAAAGCTTCAAAGTTATACTTTTAAAGTGAAACATGTGTGGGGACATAAAGTTAAATCTATGAAAAATAGATATTTAAATTCAAGTATTCCTAGATTGAATGCAGAGCTAACAAGTGTCCAAATCTTGGGATTCAATATTAAATATAATGGTGATAAGTGATCTAATAAGTTAGTGGGTCCCAAATATCCAATGGCACACATTTGATCATGCATCAAAGCTCAATGGTAAACATCAAGTTAAAATGTCATCATAAACATGTCGATGACAAGTGTCAATATCTTAGGTACTTGAATATAGATCTAATAACATACATCAATTGACAAATATAATGGGTCTAGGTAGATTGATGGTACATTTGTAATCATACAAATAAGATATAATGATGAGTAATTAGTCAAAAAGTTAGTGAATCTTGAAGACAAATGAGAAGCTTCCAAGTGTCTCAACCACATTAGATTGGTAGATCTATGGCTCACGTTTATTCATAAAAAATTATATCAATAATGAATAAGAGGTAAAAAATTAATCAAGATCCTACATAATAAATGAAGAGATGATAGATGGCACAAATTGAGAAGGCCCAGATCCATATCAATGGTCAATATTAAAAGTTAAAGAAATGAGACTTTGAGTAGAGGTCAAACATGTAACTTAAGTCAAACTAGAGAAATGTTTTGAAAGGCATATGTCAGTATTATATCTCATTTTGGAATCTATGAAGTAGATGTATTCATAGTCAAGATGGTTATGGTGAAGTACCATCACCATTAAATCAAAGTCTCAACCTTTGATTCAAAGAATTTGAACTTATAGAACCCATATTTTTGGGTTGAAAAATTGTTTCATGACTATGATCATTTCTCTTTAAAGAATTTTTATGCATATAGTGACTTCTTAGTTCCCTTAGGGTTCAAAGGAGGAATAGGTCTATTTAGACCTAATAGAGATCAAGAACAAAGTTATGTGGGTCATAAGTTTTTTGTTGGCATAATATCTATATGAAAACCAATAAATTAGACTGGTTTTCAATATATGGTAAAGACATATGCTTAGATGGAGTAGGGGTGGATATATAGTTATGGATAAATGTCTCATCTATCAACATGGATATATCCTTAAAAAATTAGGTACTCACCACCTCTCAAAGTAGACATGACATGGAAGGCGGCGTACAAGTTTAAGGAGCAATTTTGGGGATTAGAGAATATAGTGGAGTATTTAATTATTTTACAGGGCCTTTAAATATTTTCTCCAGAAACAAGATCATGATTCATCATTTATAAAACAATCCCTTATCTTTTAGTCTATCTCTTAGCCAATGATAAAATATTAAATACTAATTAGATAAAATACATTATGGTTTTTTTATGAAGGATCAGCCTTGATTGGATTGAAAGGTGGTGGATCATTCATGAAAAGTTGTATCTCATTAATTATTCTTGGTTAACATGTTCCCTCTCTTCTCTCTTTCTATTTTATCTATATTACCCACTCTTTCTCATTTATAAAGGGGATACTCATTTTTGGGATTATTAAGGGACTCTTTGAGATATTACAAGATATTCTCATTTTGATAAGGCTAAATCCTATAAAAAAATATGTAAAAACTACCTATTGAATCAATAAAGGACTTTCTTTACCTATCTATTACCTTGGATTAGTGTTTAGTGAGTGGTGCATGATGGCCTTATGAAGGAGATTCTTACATATCCATTGTCCTTCTTGTTTATCTCATTTAAGGAGTTTTTAAGTTAGCTATAGGTTTGAATTAGTGTTCTTCTTGAACCTAGTTTATGAAATACTTATGTAGTTAGCTAGATTATGAGATTGTGTGAGCTAGTATTATCTTATGCTACTCTAGTGTAGGTTCAGGGATATGAGAGCCTAATTTTTATTTGTTTCATCACCTTTTATTCTTCTTGGGATCCCTTTTCCCCTTTTTTAACCCTTTTATTAGTAAAAACATTAGTATAGGTAATCCATCAAGAGGAAGTCAACCTTCTCTGGGGGTTCAACTTCACCATAAGAAACCCACATCCTAAAGTTGTTCCCATATTGTGACTAAGAGTGGAAGAGCCTAAGGAACTCCCCCACAAGGGTGAAATTCCATGTCACAATAGTTTCTAACATGCCTAGTGGGATTTACTACATTGTTAATTAGTGAAGAGTTTTGGTGTTCTCTTCATCTAAGCAGCCTTTAGAAGTAAGTGTTGAAACATAAATTGTGACTCTGAATCAAATCTTCTATTTGTAAGCATCCTAGATGCCTAGTCATCATTATTCAACATGTAGCATCACTCTTTTGATTAATATGATTATTCTCTAGCTTATCATCCTTCATATCAAATTAGAAATGTTTATGGATTTCCCCAAGTGGTTATCAGGATTTAATGCATCAACCTTCTTAGGCTAAAAATGTCCCTAGCCATTCCCCAAACTGATCCATTTCAAGTTGAAAACAAATTATCTTAGGCTATCAAAGGTACATGATAGACCTTAATACATAAAATGGATATGGTCAAGATATCCCTAGTCATATCATTCATGACATGAGCAATGCATTACAACTAACGAAGGAAGAATGGTCACCTATTAAGGAGGTAAATTGGAAGAACCTCTCAAGTGAGGTGATGGATGTAGGTGGTTACATTCAAAAAATTAAGGATAAGCTAAAAAGCCTTAAAGAAAAATAGGTCCAACTCCATCACCCTCATGTGTCTTCATATACACCACCTCAACCCTCATATATGCCACCCATTCTTCCCTAAAAGACCACTCCAAGTGACCCTTTTAGTATTACAAGTTATTCATGTGCTCTTTAGACCTTCCTTTCTTGGAATTCAATCCAAGAGAGCCTTCAAAGAAATAAGGGGACTATTATGGAGCAACATATTGTTGAGACCTAAGATTCTACTTATCTTCTTCAAGAATCCTCTTGTAGCTAATACCAACCCTTGTGTGCTCCTTATCTTCATAAATATCCTAACCACCTTAAAGAAAATCTATTCCAAGAGAATATAGATATGAAAATTAGAGAGTTAGAGCTAAAGATTAGGAAAGAAGAAGAGAGTCAAAATAAATAAGATGCAATTGTTTCTTACACATTTCCCTCATAGAAGTCAATTTAAAAAGATTTCTAGAAGGAAGAGGTGCTGGTTAAAATAACCCAAGCACTAGTTTAAGAGCCACCAAAGAGACCATTCAAAGTCCCTAGCTAAAAGGATACTCTCATAAGATAAAAATAAGGTGAACTTATTTACCCTCCCACCATCTCCATATTGGAGAAATAACCATTTCTATAAAGGATAGAGGAGGAGCTTGTAATCATAGGTTAACCTAAAGAGGAAAATACAAGTGTCTATGATGAGGAGATCATGATAGGTATTCCACTTCATTTATAAATGTATGTCCAATCAATTATACTGGGTAGGTGAGTTTTTTTTTATTCTTATTCTTGGAAATGTGTGTCACCAATATGTTAAATATCCACTTCTCCATATTTGGTTGGTTTCCCTCATACATGTGAAGCATATTAGATTAGTGATAAAGGTAGAACCAGTCAATGGTTTTATATAGGTTCCATTCTAATTGGTTAGTTTAGTGTAGGTAGATTTTATACTTTCTTCTAAGTGACTTTGTGCACATTTTTCTAGTAGGTTAGCTATTTTTTCTTTTCTCTAAGCTCCTGCATGTACTTGCCCCCATTTTTTTTTCTTATTATCCTTATTGATTTAAGAGGAGTTATCTAGAGTTTGGAAACTATTTTTAACTTTAGATCAACATGATAAACTAGAGAGGAGACTCTATGCCCAATATATCAGATAAGGCAATTGATCTAGGTTCTCAAGCATAACAAGCATGCTTCCTTATGAGTCACCAAAGATGTTGGCCAATTTTGGCCTACATACAAAGTTTCTACCTGAATGGATGAGCTGAGTAGAGTTCTAGATGGAATGAGTTATCCAAACATATCAAATTGCTTTAAAATATTTTGAAACACTTTAAGCAAGCTTAAAGTGTAATTTGTTGATCTTTGAGATGCAAGTCTTGATATAGGTCTAGATTCCAAAGAAAAAAGGATAAACAAGTTCTCATGGTAATCATGAAATTCATGGCCATAAATTAGGTTTCAAAGGTCTCAAAAACTCATTTTGATCCTTGAAATTTCTTACATAAGCATAAAAAATCTAGACTATCATTAGCACATCATGAAAAATAAATAGGTTAGTCTAGTTGCATGTTTAAGAAATGCACTTGGAAAGCTTATCATGACAAAATATCACATGGAAATTAATTTATTCATTACTTAAACATTTTATATAAATTTCATGTCTTGATGAGCTTGCTATCTCAAGATATGAAGATTCAAAGTTAGACTTATAGAGTGAAACATACATAGGGTCGTCAAGTTAAAGCTATGGAAAATAGATGTTTAAATTCAAATGTTACTCGATTAAACACATAGATGAAAAGTGTCTAAAGATCTAGAACTAATATTAAATATAATGGTGAATAATGATATGACATATTCAATGGGTCTTAAATATCTAACAGTGCATATTTGATCATGCATCAAAGATCAATGGTGAGCATCAAGTCAAAAGGTCAATATAAATTCATCGGTGAAAAGTGTCAAGATCTTAGGTACCTAAACAAAGATACAATAGCATGCATTGACTGACAAAGCTAGTAGCTCTAATAATATTAATGGTGTGTGTGAAATCATACAAAGAATATCTAATGATTAGCAATGGGTCAACAAGTTAGTGAACCTCAAAGACAAATGAGAAGTTGCTAAGTGTTTCAACCATGTCAGACAAGTGGAAGATCTATGGTTTGTATTCATTCATATAGAATCATATCAATAGTGAGTGAGAGGTAAAAAAGTTAGAAAGATCCTATATAACAAATTAAGAGCTAATAGATGACATAACTTGTGAAGGCCTAGATGTAGATCGATGATTGGCATTAAAATTATAAGACATGAGTCTTTGAGTAGAGGTCAAACGTGTAACCTAGGTCAAACTAGAGCATTATCTCAAAATGCATATGTCACCATTAAAGCTCAGTCAAGCATCCATCAAGAAGATGTAGTCATAGTTAAGATGGCTATGATGAAGTCCCATCGCCATTAAATCATAGTCTCAACTTGTAGTTCAAAGATTTTAAACTTACAGAGCCCATATTTTAGGGGTGCATAATTATTTTGTGACTATGATCATTGCTCTTTAAATAAGATCTATGTATATGACTTCTTAATTACCTTAGGGTTCAAAGGTAGAATAGGTCTATTTAGACCTAATAGAGATCAAGAACAAAGCTATATGGCCTATATGTTTTTCATTGGCATAGTAGCTATATGAAAACCAATAAATTAGATAGGTTTTCAATCTATAGTAAAGTCATATGTTCAAATAGATTAGGGGTAGATATATATTTATGGAGAATTATCTCATCTAATGACATGGATATATCCTCAACAAATCAAGTACTTATCACCACTCAAAGAAAACATGACATGGCTCTGTTAGTTTCAAGATATGAAGATTTTGTCTTCAAAAACAAGCCTAGTAGAAGTTGGCATAGAAGTTCAAGGATATATTTTGGGGATTGGAGAATATAGTAGATCATTTAATTATTTTACAAGCTTCTAAAGATTTTCTCCAATAAAAAAATCATGACTCATCATCTATAAAATATACCCTTGTCTTATAGTGGATCTCTTAACCAATGAGAAAAACTTGAATACTAATTAGAGAAAATGCATGTTATTTTGTCGATGAAGGATTAGTCTTGATTAGATTGAAATTTAGTGGAGAATTCATTAAAAGTGGTAGCTCATTGATTATTCTTAATTAATGTGTTTCGTCTCTTTTCACTTCCCCTTTTCTCTATATTACCCTCTTTTTCTCATTTATAAAGGGGATGCTCATTTTTGGGAGTATCAAGGGACTCTTTAAGATATTTAAATGTATGCTCATTTTTATAAGGCTAAACCCTATCAAAAATATGTAATAAATACCTCTTTAAGTAATAAAGGAATTTCTTTGCCTATCTCTTACCTTGGATCAGTGTTTAGTGAGTTGTGCATGATGGCCTTGTGAAGGATATTATTCCATATCCATTATCCTTATTAATTACCTAATTTAAGGTGTTTTAAAGTTAGTTCTAGGTATGAATTAGTGTTCTTCCTAAACCTAGTTTATGAAATAATTATGCAGTTAGCTAGATCATGAGATTATGTGATCTAGTATTGTCTTATGTTGATCTAGTGTGGGTTAAAATATATGGGAGCCTCATTTTTATTTGGTGCACCACCATTTATCCTTATTATGAGACCTTCTCTCACTTTTAAACCATTTTCTCAATGAAAACATTAGTATAGGTGGTCCATCAAGAAGATGTTAGCCTTCTCTGGGGTTCAACATTACTATAGGAAACCCACATCTTGATGTTTTTCTATATTGTGACTAGGAGTGGAGGATCCTGAAGAACTCCCTCACAAGGGTATAATTCCATGTCATAACAAGAAATAACCCTTTTTATATGTTTAATTCCATTATAGGTCACCCACAAAATAGAAGTGATCCCATTGTGTCAATTGGCTAAATGAGATTGAAGACCTTTTTCAAGGATGCAAGCTCAATTTGACAATAGTTTATGGCACACCTAGTGGGACCATAACTCAAAAGATTACTAAAAATTGGTGTTATTTTAATAATTTATAGTAGAGACATTACTCAAGTACTCAACATCTAGGGATCCCAAGTTATATATAATGGTTTAAGTAGTCTATGTCCTAAAGAGCATCAATTAGTATGTATTTGAATCCTCCATATTATAAAAATACATATTTTGTACATTTATATCCTTCATATCAAGCTAAGATATTTTTTGGATTCACATCAAGTAGCCCTAGACCATTAGGGTATCTATATTCTCATGATATTTATCCCCTCCCACCCCTGCTTATGTTTCCAATCAACCTTGGCAGAGTCATATTCTTTCCAGTCAGCTTAGAAAAAGTATACAAGAGATAAGACTTGGATTTGAAAGATAATTTATGGAGAGTGATAGGGAAGGAGATTATAATAGTCATTAAGAATTGCTTTCATATATATCCTATATACATTAACAATAGGTAGAATCATTAAAGAGATATAATGAGGCTACAAGAGAATAAATGCAACACTGCCTATAAGAACACTAGGGATTGAATCTAAAATCCCAATTTAGAAACATTAAGAACCCCTTGAACATTTAAGAGATTCTACTTGCTTCAAGATTAATATTTTTAGGACTCTTAATCTTATTAAAGAGCTTATGCTTATGTAAACTCCTCCCACTCTTCCTTAAGATCCTCAATGAAGAAAATTTACAAGTTTCTTGAGTCCCTCATCTAATCTTCAAGATGATGTTTTCCATGAATATCAGGGCATATCAAAATGTGAGAGGTTTATTATTGAGTGGAAAGAGAAGATTGAATCATCCCTAACACAAGTTTCTTTCCTTATATTTAAATAATTATTAAAGGAAATTATTACTTCCAAATCTCAAAATCTTATTAATGCGTTTTCAATATAAAATCCCATTCAAGACCAACACATAATGCCCTATGTTATTATTCTACTAAATAGAACCCCTTTCCCTCCCAGCATCTCCATTTTTGAAGGAGGATGTATTATTATGGAAGGAAAAAGAAGAATGTCTAGATGAAGAGGATAATTTGTCAAGAGATGATGATCAATAGTTGTGTTAGTCAAATGAGCTTAAATTTGGAATAAATTAAGATCATGTTACATCCCTTTAAGAACAAAATCAAATTACAATTACAATTCATCCTCAATAAAACTATTATGAAAATGTTCAAGATGATATGGAAATATCTAGTGATATTATAATAGTGGTTTCAAAAGGTAACATCCTTAGATATGAAATAAGTAGAAATACAAAGGAAGATTTAGTGATTCTTATTGAACCTAAATAAGCTACAAGTGAGGAAGGATCAGTAAATATTTGATGAGTTATGGCAATAGTATCTTGAATTTATTCAAGACTTTGATAATATTTGTAGGCCTATATCTCCTTATAAAGACATTGATAAAGTGGTTGTGAAGGTTGTAAAACATGTTCAAGAGGATGTTGATTAAATAATATTTCAAGATGATCCTAATGAAACTAAGAGGAAATATTTGAAGCTTCTAAAAGAGCTTGAACAACTTTAAATAGTTGAAAATAAAAATGACATCTCTCAAGATGTCATAAAAATAAAAAAAATGTTCTAATGAGCCATTAGAGGTTGAAGTTATAGTTGTTCATGTGAATCATAATGTGATCAAATAAAAGAGACTTATTAGAATTAAATAATAACATGAGCTGAGCATTAAACCACAAGAAGAGTTTTTATATATTAGTGTTGGTCAAAGAATATGGATCATAAAGCTGAATAGGATATTTGTATGATATTCATGTAATATGCACTCATTTTGTCATTATATAGTCTCTTGTGTGTTATCTTCATGACTTGGAATACGACAAAATATGAAGTGACTCCACTTTTAGTGCCAAGTACAAGAATAAGATGAACAATCATAGATTGAAAACTTCTATATATATTTTTGTTTGTAAGAAGAAGAGGGTTCCACTTTTTAGAAGAGATCAATAGAGATTCTCTGATTATGGTTCCCTATGTGATTTCTTATTATGTTCTTTTCATCCATTCTCATGTGTAATGTTTTGGTTAATTTTTATCTAAAATATTATCAATTCATTATTTTAGTTTATGTAGTATTGGTTATTCTTAATTATTTAATAACATAGGATAATTAATTCTTCCTATATTTCTATCATCTAAATTCTTGTCTTTATATAATAAACTATTCTACATTCATGAACTATAATACATCTATCCTCATCCTTAGCATGTTATGATGCTTTAGGAACCTCTTCTAATAATGGTGCAGTGAGTGTGAAAAACTTTTTAGAGCTAATTATGCTAATATGGTTAATAGTGTAGAGAGATATTATAATATGGTTAGACTAAAGGATATATTATTTTATAGAAGAATAAAAAAGGACTGGTCTTACCATTCAAGAGATCATTCGAGAGCATATTTATGGAGAAATTTAAGAAATTATCTAGTGTGGGCTGTTTGAATTATTAGATAACTAGTTATCATAGTTGGAATATTATTGTCTTAACCCAAGGATGGAAGAAACTATAATTTGGATTAAAGAAAAGATAGACTAGGTACAAAGATTGGAAACTGACTAGAGAAGATCAATAGATCATTGGGCTTCTACTATAGTAGACAAATATGTAATTGAGTTTATAGTATAAGGATACATAGCTTTTGAATTTGTGAAGGACTTATTTGTTAAAGGAATTAGATGGAAATTTTTGTAGTGACTACCTATCCTTGTGAAGATGTTGGTTGTGGACAAGACCATGGTGCCTAATCCATCTAATATAGAGTAGTTACTTCAAATATATGAGGCTATTTGCAACATGATAGTGAATGATGATTAGATGATAATATAAGGCTTAAACCTAAATCCAAAATAGAGACACAAGGGAAGAAGAGTTATAAGAAGAACCTATATTCATAATGTAAGTTGTGACAACAAAATAGATGGAGTAAATAGAAAAATACCTAGATATTTATGATTAGATTTAAGAGTAGCAGTGAAATAGATGAAGAATGAGTAGGAAGACATGATAAATGAGAAGAAAGAGATGAATAAGGAATGAAAAATAAATATAATATGAAATAATAATAATAATGATGATAGAAAGAAATAAGTGATGAAGAGTGAGAGGAAGAAGAGATGCTTGAAGATGAAGACAAAAATAGTGTAGGGGTAGATCAGCTAGATGATAAATGTAGTGCACAATTAAAAGAATGGGTACTATCAAAATAAGGACATGAATTATTAATAAAATAAGTAGGATATAGTTTTAGAGTAATCATAGGTTCAATCTTAAAAAGAGAAGAAGTCACAAGAAAGAGTCATTCCTTACAAAAGTACATGCCCCCATAGCCAAATTTGTTATATTCTAATAAAAGTTCTCAACTATAAGAATAGGCAAATAGTGTTTATTTTTAAAATAAGTGCATCAATGGGGTACTCAAATTGAAACAACCTTAATTAATAAGGATTTGAAGGTTATAGGGTTCATTTAAACCAAGCAGATAAAATTAGTAAATATAGAAAATTAAAGTGCATAGATAAACTTGCTTAGTGTGTAGGTAAATCCTTTTAGTACATAGGTAAAATCACATAGAATGCAGCCTCCCACTACAATAGCTATGTAGTAGATCTCTTTGACACCAATTTATAATATAGGTTATTTAGGATAATTTATCAATTTATTGAAATATGATGGGTTTTTTGACCCTAAGTAGTACATACAAACATGAAAGATGAGATGACAAGCTAAAGGTATTATCGATGAGGCTATAAAGAAGTGAAAATTAATAGGGGTACTGAATGAAATATCCCTTGAATTTATATAGTGTATAGATATCACTTGGGAAAATCTATAGTAGGTTAAGGAATGGCTCATCATAGAATTTAAAATTAATAAATGTATAAGTTAGACTATTCAAGACCTAAAAGAGATTAGGCTAAAGTTAAGAGAATCAGTCTACCATTATGATTGTAGGTTCATAGATGTTATGAATAAGGTGGATTTTATCTTAGAAGATAAAGATAAATATACATGGTTTGTTTAATAAATTCACTCCAAGATCAGATTTTCTATAATGTAGAATCAATATGCTACTAAGGTAGATGCTAGAGCTATTACTCTCTAGGTGGAGTAAATTGAAGACTATGGGGAAGCTTCCGTAGTGGGTTCTAAGATTGAAAATACATTATAAGATTTTATTAATAGGATAGAACAATATCACGAAGAAAATAAATTAAAGCTAAATCTATAGTGCATGGAATGTGGGAAAAAGGACATCATATGAATGACTATCCTAAGGTCAAGATAATGTTTTATGAAAGTTATAGATCAGTAGGGCATATGACAATGTAGTGTCATCTTATGCAATAGTATGTCAAAATCCCACAAAGTTTGCATTATAATTTTGATAAGTTGCACAATCATAACTAAAATAATTATAAGCTTTGAATGAGATTAAATAAAATATCATAAATAATGTCTTCACCATCATTGTGCAATAAATGTCCTTAGTGAAGTAGATGATTCTAGGCCCAAAGGTCAATAAGGGTTGTGTGAACCAAATAATTTTATAATGGAATGCCAACTTACCTCAATACCAACCTCAATGTATATCTAAATAGACCCTTCCTTCATTTATTTAGACACCACCACACCATAATACTAATCCACATACATTGGAATCTAACAATGATGCAACAACAACAAACTAGTTGGGCACCACTAGTTGTGCAATAACAATTTGGGGTTGGAGATAATACCTAGTATCATAGGCACAAGAATACAAAATATCCACATGGAGGTTATAAAGGAGGCTATCAATCAAACAAAGGAGGATATAGGGGTAGATACAAAGGAGGTTTTCAAGGTGGCAAAGGAAATAATTACTAATGCCCTCCTCTATAATGTTACTCATAACGAGAGTATAACCATGTTTAACATAATTTCCCTTTAAATCCCTAGAGAGTAGGTCAGTGCATTAAATTACTACTTATAGTGACATGGTGGACAATTCATAGAGATGATCAACTTTATTAGGATGATGTGTGTGAACTTATGATTAGCATATTTCAACTACCATAGGTCATCAAAAGTAATTAACCTTTCTTTTAGAAGGAATACAAGAGGGAGTTAAATTATTGGGTATAGGTGTAGAGAGAATTCATATAGACTTTTGTGTGTGAAGATGATAATATTTTGATTCATAATGCACTACTAAAAATCAAACATTTGTTATGTCATGTGTATGCAGAAGATTTAAGCACCATAACATAATCTATTGTGTGGAAGAATGCATCTTATGATCTAAATATAACATTAAAAAGATATAAAAATACCAAGATGGAAGAGTAATCCATTATGTAACCATCCAAATGAATATATAATGAAAATAAGTAAATTAAATATTCAAATACTAATGGTGATATCGATCTAAATGATTTATTTAGATCTAAGTGGCTAGTAAAACCATTAAAGGATCTAGTCATAGAATCCACTGAAGAAGAAAAGATATGCAACGTACATATTCCGAACTAGGAATGGAAAATAATGATAAAATAATATGTTGCTAAGAAAAAGCATTGGATTTATCAACAATCTATCAAAAATCCTGTGTAAAAAAAGAGAAGAAAGGATATTCCTCAATTGGTACATATAGGTGACTGAATCCAAACTTTTAGAAGCTATATAACTCTTGCAAAATTATCAAGATGTCTTTCCCACAATAATTTTATAAGAGCACTAGATCCTTCCCTAGGTGAAATTCATATCAACTCAATGAGTGTGCATGACCCATTAAAAAAAGGCCATATAAGTTAAATTCAAACATGAAGTTGAAAGTAAAGGCTAGACTAGATAGAATTTATGAAGTAATTATAATCTATCCCATAGAGAAGGCATATTAGGCTAGTCCCATGGTAGTACAACCTAATAAAATATGGGAGATCAGATTATGTGGTAACTATCACATTTTGAATGATGCATGTACGAATGACCCATTTTTGATTCCCTTCAAAAATGAAGATTTGGAATCTAGTACAAGTCATGAAGTTTAATTTTTCATGGATGGATTCAGTGGTTATAATCAAATACCCATCACAAAAGAATACATAGTTAAAATAACTTTTTCCACATAATGGGGATTCTTTGCATACAAGGTAATGCTTTTTGGCCTAAAAAATGTGCCTATAGTTTTTTTTAGAGCAATGGTGATTGCATTTAAGGCTTTCATTCATGACTTCTTATAAGTATATCTAGATGATTGGGTAGTATTTTATTTATGTAAATAAAACTTATCCAAGATGTACCTCATGTTAGAACATGATCTAGATCTATACATTGCCTTCAATTTGCAAAAAATTCTTATTCTCTACACCCTTTAGTGTCCTACTAGGTCATGTAGTCTATAGTGAAATGATTTTGGTAGAATAGGTCAAAAATGCAATCATTATTAATATGCCTCCACCTATTAACTCCATGTAAGTATGATATTTTTTGTCCATACAAGGAAATATCACAAATTTATCAAGGGATATACATCCATTTCATCTCCATTGGAATATTTTCTATGTAAAGGTATGAAGTTTTTTTGGACTTTAGAGTGTTCATTAACTTCCATAAAATTCAAGCAATGATTGGTCATTGTGCCTATTCTCATCTTTCTAGATTGGATTAAGCCATTTCATGTTCACATTAATTCTTTTATTATCATATTCAGTGTTGTTTTTTCATAGATAAGAGATGGTGGATTGGATTACCCCATATATTTGCAAGCTAACAGTTGTCTAATGTAGAAAATAATTAACTAAAAATTGAAAGGGAAGAATTGGATATAGTGTTCTCACTACATAAATTTTAACATCATCTTCTTGTAACACCATTTGAAGTTTCCATACATCATCAAGATTTGTACTACCAAGTTAACAAGCCTATGTTTAGAGGAGGTATTTTAAGATGGTTGATGCTCTTTCAAGAATTTTATTTTTTCATTAATGTTAATCTAGGTATAGAAAATGTTGGACTAAATCATTTTAGTCACCTAATGAATGGGGAAGAACCATAAGAACTATAGGAAGATTCTCTTAATGCACATCTATTTTGAGTTTTTGTGATACCTAATAATTTTGAGGTAATTTCTAATTTCTTAGAAAAAGGGGTATTCCGTATGTACTACCAAGAAAGAGATAAAAAATATTTTTCACCAAAGCTTTGCCATATACTATTATAAGTGGGCTCTTGTATTAATTAGGGGAATGATGAGGTAGTACATAGGTTAGTTATAGAACATGAATGCCTATAACTCTTACAAGAAGCACACCAAGGAATAGCAAGAGGTCATTTTTTTGGATAAGTTACTACAAGGAAATTATTATAGAGTGGTTTATGATGGCTTAACCTATTTTAGGATGCACATAGAGTAGCGCAAAATTGTGATGTATGGAAATGAATGGGTAAGACATTCTAAAAGGATGAAATTCCCTTACATAATTTTCTATTTGAACAAACTTTTGAATAGTGGGGCATCAATTTTTTAAGACCTTTCAATCCCCTGAGTAAACACAAAAAATCTCAGTGTATTATCAATATGGCATATTACTTTACAAAATGGCTTGAAGCTACTATGATACCTAGCTATGGGGTAAATGACACAACAAAGTTCCTTTATGAGAATATCATCACAAGGTTTGGATGACCCATCAAGATGGTTAGTGATCAAGGGAAACACTTCCTGAATAATACTATCAAATCTCTTATTGAATAATTCATGATTTCCCATCATAAAATTACTATATACCATCCACAAGCTAACAACCAAGCTGAGGCTTCTAATAAAGTGTTGGATAAGATGTTGACAAAGATCTATGATTTCAAGAGGCATGATTGGGAATATTTCCTTCGTACAATTCTTTGGGCCTATTAAATTCACTATAAGAGGGATAAAATTTTACTTCATCTTAGTCTATGGGCTTGAAGCAGTAATGCTGATGGAATACTTGGTACCTATTCTACACATTGTAATGGTTATGAGACTAGGGGATCATGAATCTCTCACAAATAGGCTTCTTGAATTGGATAGGATGGATGAGTATTGATGTAGAGCATCTTATATGTATCAAGTTCATAAGTAGAGCCAAAAAGCATGGCATAATAGGAACCTATGACAAGGAATTTCATAAAGATCAACTAGTTTTGTTATATTATAGTCACTTTAAATCATTCCTAGATAAATTAAAGATTAGGTCAAAATGGATTTACATTATACAAAAAATATGATAAAAAGTAACCATTGTTTTTAAAAGTCTATAGGGAACCATTCTGCCAAGGTGGGTCAATGGTTGTAGGCTTAAGCCCTACCATCAATGGAATTAATTGATCTCTTTCTGCCAAATGAGTGGGTGCTGAGTAGCACTGAGTAGATTAGGATTTCATATTTATATATGTTTATTTTTGTCTATGTGAGTTTATGTGTTTTTAGGTGATATTTTTTTATAGATTTTAGAACCAATATAACAAGTATAACATGTGCCAACTATGCATAGAAGAATTTGAGTATGCCATTTTTTATGTTTGTAGGAGATAAAGTATGTAATTAAGTTTAAAAAATGTATGATCAAGTCACATTAGCCAAGATCTCTACTATATAATGCTCACCCCCAAGTAGTTAATGCCATATCTAAGGTTTGATTTATCTAATCTTCACTAAATTGGAAATTGATTAACATCAACTATTCATACTCTAGTACAGATAATAAAGAATATAATAACATATCTTGATACATGCACTAATGATTAACTACCTTAATTTCTAGATTGGATAACATTTTCCACATCAACATTCACATTGATATAGAAGAGATAACTTAGTGTGGCATCTATGTAGAAACCAATAGGTGTGAAATATATAAAGGTGTAAGGTTGTGAATCATGTTTGAATTTCATTCTTAAAAACATTTTATGAGTTGAAGTTTCAAATCTGAGCTAATTTCTATTGTGAAAAAAGAAAAATGTTTCTCAATTTAAATATTTATATATCATGGATCTATTTTAGCTCATCAAAAAATTAATAGACTCTCATAAGGAAGCAATGGATATAGACCTTACACTTTGATAGATAAAATATAATGATCTAGATCCATTTGATTATATTTGAGTTGTAGAAAAAAACTATTCCAACTAGATTCAGTTGATGTTGTGTAACCACTTGCACTTATAGCCCCACATTGATTCTATAACATAGAAATCAAGAACTTCATTTTCACGTACAACTTTAGTGACTTGGGGGAGATTTTTAAAATATTTCTTAGCTACTAAAATAATGGTAACATTTATCTTAGTCTTGATGCCACTTGTTTCTATGTAGAATTGCTTTCTACATTCAAAGAAGAAATAAGAAACTAAAATAAATGGTCAAGGCTAGAAGTACCTGATAAAGTTGAGCGTATCGAAATCAGACGTTGGAAGATTCTCCTCTTTGGCTATGGAGGAATGACACCTGCGAAGAAAAGGCTAAAACACAGAAAAATGTTAGTCAAAGGATATGGTGGGCTGTCAGGTGAACGCCCGATCCTGAAAGTACGAAGACTTCCTAGAAGGATATCAACCCACTGATAAAAAAGCAGAATATTTGGCGAAAGTAGATAATGAAAGAGAAAATGACAAAAATAAATGACAAAAAATAAAATGTGTACCTGATAAGTAGCACTATTCTGCACAGTCGCCGACGTCAGTCTCTGTGGTGCCGGCGTTGGTCTGGGAAGGTGCCGACGTCGGTTGAAGTGCCGTCGTCGGTCGGGGCAGTGACCGGCGTCGGTCGAGATAGGTTCTGGATGAGTTGCAGAAAGTCTGGGAGAGTCGGGGTAGGGTCTTGACAAGTTCGGGATAGGGTCTGATGGAATCGGGACAAGGTTGGGTTTGGACAGAGTCTGGGGGTTTTGGTCGAGTCCGGACAGAATTATAGATTGGGGTTATGAGCAGGGATGTAAAGGAGAGATTCAGAGCTTGGGTCTGTGGTTTGAAGCTTTGAGATGACAAAAATAGTGAATGAAGAATAATCAAGAAGAAATAAAAATAAACAAAGAAAATACTTACCTGTCAGAAGCCGTGATGAAAGCCATAGTTGAAGTTGTCTGTGCAGTGCCAGATTGAAACGAACGCTGGAGTTGGTGGATGCTAGAGTCAGTTGATTGCAAGAGTGTTGATTGCAAGAGTCTATGGATGTCAGAGTTCAGAGATCGATTGAATGATTGATCGGTTTGATTCTGATGAAGGCTAGGGGACGGTTCGAGAGATGGTTCGATAACCATTTCGGGAAACCGATCGGGAATCGAATGGTAACTGATAACAGATAACGATAAGGTGACCAACGTCGGCAGGATTGCTGACGTTGACCGATAAGTGACCGATGTCAGTGACATCGGCTGGGTAAAGACCGTCGTCGGTAGATGCATAATGAGGACAGAGTCTAGCTTTAGCTCTGTGCTCATTTTTACATGCTGCCAGGGTCAAGGTTGGTGGAACAAGTGATTGACAAGGGTTAAATAGGAGAAGAAGAATAAGACGGGGAATGACCAAGGGAGTCGACACGATTTTGGTGTCTACATTTGCCCCTTTTTGTCTTGTTGGTTGTTTTGGACGAACTGCAAGACAAAAAAAGGAGTGATTGCCCCAGGTGAGGGATAAGGTTGATTTCATCTTGTTGGTTGTTTGAATGAACTGCAAGACAAAATAGGAAAAAGATAGGTTGCCCTGATTATGG
Source organism: Torreya grandis (assembly GCA_037957365.1). Classification (NCBI taxonomy): domain Eukaryota; kingdom Viridiplantae; phylum Streptophyta; class Pinopsida; order Cupressales; family Taxaceae; genus Torreya; species Torreya grandis. The sequence continues at coordinate 109,063 of JARHVA010008945.1, read as the reverse complement.
ATGAGGTATTCCCCCTCAAAGCAGGAGTCGAGGGAAGGGAACTGAGAATCGGGTGCTGATTTGACAAAGAGTGGATGAAAAAGGGGTGAGGGTGAACGCTGCAAAAGTCATGATTGCGCGCATACCACTGCATGAGAGGGTTAGGTCAAAGTGTCGCAGGTCAAGGGTCGAGGAGTGCCAAAATTGAAATAACCGGGCCCCAGCATTTAGTCATCTGCTGATCGGGTCACTCAATCTAAGCTAAAGCTCCAAATGGTTGTCGTGTTCCAGGTATCCCAGGCTCAGGAAGTGCTCCCAGAAACACGAAAAAGTCATAAGTAGGGCAGATCAACCGGTTTGTGATCCTATACTTGTGAGGGTCCAAAAAGGTCTGTGCACAATTTTGCTAACCAGTCATGAGGTAGCATACATGCAAAAATAACCAAGGCAACAGTGTCTTGGAAGTAGGTGAGGTCAGAGGAGATAGGCATGATCTCCAATGGTTGGTGGTCGAGGGGAGGAATGGACGAAAGGATGTGGCTGAGCTAACCCCAGAAGACCCCATGTCAACTGAGTGCTGCCTACATAGCCCTGGTGATAGGGCCTCAGGCCAATGTAGTTCTCCCTAGAAGGGAGGGAGGGTGAAAGGGATAAAATGGGTCGTGGTCAAGGACAAGGTTATGGTTAAAAGAAAGAAAGGTTTGTCCATCAGAGAGATTTAGGTGGTTAAAATGGTTGATAGATTGGTCGTGGTTATGATGAAATGATGAGGAAAAAAGATGTTGCAGCCTTTTCCAAATGGTGTATTCTGCAACATTGGTTGAGGGGTTTTTCATCCCTAGCAATATTCCATATTCGTGATGGATGTATGCTAAAAATGAATTGAGGTTTATTTATGCTTCAACAAGTATTGGTTTATGCTGAACATAAATTGTGGCGGGTCGATAGTTTCCATGTGTATTGGTGTCAATAGAAACTAGGATGAATAGGCTAGGTCATGTTGATGGTCTGAAAAGAGAGTTGAGTTGAGTCGATTGACAAGTGATGAAGGTGAATGTGACCAAAGTGTAGAAGAAGTGAAAAGCATATTGCTCTTTCATTGACAAGGACCAAAAAGATAGCATAGATAGGGGTTATGAGAATCAAGAGCTCCAGTCATGCGTGACGTCGTTGACCGTAGTTATGTTAGAGCGGTAATCGAATCACTTAGACATTAAAGTGAACTTGAAGTCCCTTGAGTAGGTGATAGGAGGAGGAAAGAGGGTAACCCATTTTACGAGCAGAGATAACTTTGCCCCTTTTTATAGGAGACCCTGAGACAACTATAAGTCAAGTCCATGACTCATTTTTTTTTTTTGGCACAGACTGATCAATGCGAGAAGCGTGCATAGAGATGTCATTTGCTTGGTGGTCAGGTTGTGAAGCTGATCAATGTGGGAAGCTTCTAAAATAGTGCTATTTATTGCCAGATTGAGTCATAGCCATCCTTCAAGGGAGTGGTCTAGATTTTTGTTTAATAAAAGGGCTTTTGAATAGCTGTCCTTTGAGGGAGCAGTCTATTAATTACAGCAATGATAGTACAGCTATCCTTCGAGGGAGCAGTCTATTTTTTTGATTTTGATATTGATATAGTGACCATGGATATTGTGACATCTTGATTTGTTTTTATAGAAATGTGGGTCATGGATAAGATTATAGAAGGTCAAGGGCTCCCATTTATTAGGACAAAGCATCCATACAGCATAAAAGGGTTATAGGAATTGTTAAGAGGAATAGGGTTGAAAGGAAGGAGGACTAAGAGGATGGGGATTGCTCAAGGGACGAGCTCAAGTTAAGTGTCAAGTGGACGAGTACTCGACTAATAGTAGAACGGTCGCAGATGCAACGCATTAAGAGGCTCAGGTTCTGGGCGTCCATCAAGAGAAGACAGATGATAAGTCCCTGATCCATACTTGTGCGTGATAATAAAAGGTCCGAGCCAATTAGGAGCAAACTTGCCTCGTTTACTTCGCTTCATATTGGTCACGTGTTGATTCTCTTTGAGGACGAGGTCTCCGATGTTGAAATCTCATTCTCATAGATTTTTGTCATAGGCACGTTTGATGCGATGTTGATAGACATGGAGATGATTAAGGGCAGCAAGATGACATTCGTCAAGTAACTCAAGTTGAGCTAAGCGATCTTGATGAAAGTCATCGTGGGAAAGAATATCATGTAGAGAAATGCGGAGAGACGGGATCTGTACTTCGAGAGGTAAGACAGCCTCTGTTCCGTACACGAGAGAAAAAGGGGTATCACCCATAGAGGTTCGGATGCTAGTGCGGTAGGCCCACAAAGCGAAGGGAATGTGAATGTGCCAATCCCTGCCTATGTCACTGACCACTTTCATGAGAATTTTGGTGAGAATTTTGTTGGAAGCCTCGGCCTGCCCATTTGCTTGTGGGTAGTAAGGCGAAGAGAAACTAAGTTTGATGCCGAGGGAGTCGCATAGCTTTTGGACAGTTTTGTTTTTGAAGGACTTGCCGTTATCAGTGATGATTTTATGAGGGACACCGAAATGACAGATGATGTGGGTGTTGATGAAGTCGACGATCTTGTCGGCTTTTGTGGAGATGAGAGGAATGGCTTCCACCCACTTGGTGAAATATTCAGTGGCTGTGATGATGGATTGATGACGAAGAGATGAATGAGGGTTAATCTCACCGATGAGATCTAAACCCCATTGAGAAAAAGGCCAGAAATCTTGAGCAATTTGTAAGGCGTGACTAGGAAGATGAAGCAAGTTAGAGTGCTGCTGAGACTTGATGCAACGCCGAACATAGTCGCTATAGTCTTGATCAAGGGTAGGCCAATAATATCCCAAACGAAGGATGCGCTTGGCAATCGAATTCCCACTGAAATGTCCGCCACAAATCCCATCGTGGACTTGCTGAACGGCTTGAGATGCTTCAGTGGAGGTGAGACAACGAAGAAGGAGGCCGTCAAAGCCTCACTTATAGAGAAGACCCCCTAGCATGGTATAGCGAGCGGTACGCTTGATAAAAGCTCATCGTGCATTACTAAAGAGGTTGGGAGGAATGATAGAGAGAGATAAGAAGTATACAAGTTGCTTATACCAAGCATCTTGTGGGTTAGGGTCTATAGTGTTGACATGATGAATGTGAGGAGAGATATATGAAGGCAACGGCACACGACGCACCGTGACAAAAAGTCTGGATGCAGAGGAGGAAGATGGGATATGTGAAGCAAGAGAAGCCATGGTGTCAGCAAACTTATTCGTGGATCGAGGAACAGTCTGCAGGAGGAAATGGTTGAAAGATGCAAGGAGAATGTCAGCACAGTTTTTATACCTTTGCAAAATTTCATTTTTACAGAGGTATGAACCATTGACCTGATTGACGATGAGCTACGTGTCACCGAAGGTGTTGATGGACTTGATGCTGAGAGAGAGGGCGGTCTGAAGTCCCAAAATTAAGGCCTCGTATTCGGCCATATTATTGGTACAATCAAAGTCAAGTTTAAAAGACAAAGGCATGGGCTCGCCTTCGAGTGGGATGAGAATAACCCCAGCACCCCCACCTAGTTGACATTTGGAACTGTCAAAGAACATAGTCATCTGATAGGTGGTGTCATCGGAGGAAAGCGCAGCAATAGACTCGTCAGGGAATTCACACTGCGAAGGTTGATTGTCAGGAAGACGGGCATTTGCTAGTTGATCAGTGATGGTTTGCCCCTTGATAGATTTCTGCTGGATGAATTCAAGATCGAACTCAACAAGCAGCATGAGCCACCGAGCCATACGTTGATTCTGATATGGCTTGGAGTGCATATACTTGAGAGGGTCAGTGTGGGTGATGACAAAGGTTTTGTGACTAAGAAGATAGTGGCGAAGCTTAGTAGCAGCAAAGACTAACGCCAAACAGAGTTTCTCGATATGGGTATACTAAGTTTCATAGTCGACCAGTGTTTGGCTGATATAATAAATGGCTTGCTCATGATGATGCTCGTCTCGGTGCGTGATCATGGCACCTAATGAATGGTGAGTGGCTGAGATATAAAGGTAGAAGGGTTGGTCATCTTTAGGTGGAATGAGAACTGGTGGAGAGACCAGATAGCATTTTAAGGCTTCAAAAGCCTCTTGACAGTTCTTATCCCATGTAAAAATGATGTCCTTCTTAAGGAGATGATGAAAAGGTTGACAACGGTCTGAAAGCTGCGAGATGAAGCGACGAATGGACTGGAGCTTGCCTTGCAAACTGTGAAGCTACTTGAGATTGGTCGGGGGAGGCATTTCGAGGATAGCGCGAATCTTGGCGGGATCTATCTCGATGCCACGGAAGGAAATGATGAAGCCCAGAAGCTTGCCAGAGAGGACCCCAAAGACACATTTCTTGGGGTTAAGATGAACATTGTATTGAAGAAGATGAGAAAAGATGATTTTGAGAATGGTTAAGTGGTCGCGGTGAAGCTTGGACTTGTCGAGCAGGTCATCCACATAGTCCTCCATGATTTTGTGGAGGAGATCATGGAAAATGTAGGTCATGGCACGCTGATAAGTGGCGCCTACGTTCTTCAAGCCGAAAGCCATGACTCGATAGCAGAAAGTCCCCCATGGGGTAATAAAGGTAGTCTTGTGCTGATCTTCTAGAGCAATCAAGATTTGATTGTATCCTGAAAACCCATCCATAAGAGATAACATCTCATGGCCGGCCGTAAGATCAACAAGCTGGTCGATGTTAGGAAGAGGGAAGTCATCTTTAGGATAGGCTAAGTTAAGGTCGCGATAGTCTATGCAGATCTGAATCCCCCCAGTTGCCTTGGTGACTGGGATGATGTTAGAGACCCACTGTGGATAATCTATGGGCTGGATGAAGGAGATAAAAAGAAGGCACTGAAGTTCCTCTTTGACAAGGAGAGCAACGTGAGGATGCTTCTTTTGAAGCTTTTGCCTAACAGGCTTAGCCTCTGGTTTGGTGACAATGTTATGGGTAACGATGGTGGGGTTGATGCCAGGCATATCACTGTAAGTCCAGGCAAAGGCCTTGCTATGGTCAGAGAGGAACTGGGTATAGTCAAGTTGCTCCTGAGTGTCTAAAGATTGACCAATCTTTAAGACATGAGGAACATCAAAAGAAGGAAGGTTGATGTCAATGGTTGATTCATTTAACATAACTTGGGTCTCAGAAGGGAGGGAGCGCTGGATGAATGAATCGTCAACGCCCATGTAAGAAAGAATGGCGTCATCGTCAACGTAGTGAATAGTGTGAATGGTTGCCGACTCATCTTCAATCATGCTGGGAAGAATGAGAGGGAGAGACTTAGATACCCCATTGAGCTGATAGGTCAAGGGGTCCAGGCGGATGGTGTTTATGGAAAAAAAACTAGGAGGAATGGAAACCACTGACTCCATAGGTGAAGGTGGCAAAACAGGCGAGTGTGGAGGAGATTAGTCAAGGATTGGTTCAGGACAAAGGTCTACAGGGTCTTGAGTGGGGTCTTGATATCCTAGACCATGTCATTTCTTGGCGTCGTCATCATTGAGCGGTTGGATAGGCTGATGGGAGCCTTGCTCATAGCGTCCGAAACCAAAACCCTTCCATGCACACCTGTAAAGGTAAGTGTGTGCAAAAGTGGGGTTGTTAAGAAATGAAAAGTCTAATGTGAAAGGTTGAGGTGAAGAAAGAGGATTACCATCAATAAGAGCTTGATTAAGCCCCCCATAGATGAGGTTGGTGCGGAGGTGAGGGGGACCATAAGGTATGATCATCCTGATCCGATGGTCGTAGCTGGGGCTGTGATGAAGGCATCCATACTCTTGTGGAGTTTGGAACATGTCTAAAGCCAACAAGCGATACTCTCCCAATGAAAGTCTTTGGAAGACGTCTTCCATGGGGTCTGTGGTTGTCGCTTGAAGGGGAGGTGTAAGGGCGACTGCCTGTTGTGAATTGGTCGAAGCTTCCATAGATGGAGGCAGTGCCGAGGTTAACAGCTTGATAGGAATGAGGACATCACTTGGACAGTAGGTGGTGTTACATGTTTTGAAGGGCGAAGGGTCAGTGGGAATGGTGTGGACTTTTCCGTCATGCTCAAACTTCACACAACGGTGTAGGGTGGAGGGGACACAGGCCATGGCGCGGATCCAGGGTTAACCCAATAAGATGTTGTATTGGAACTCTCCTTCGATGATGTAGAAGAGCTCTGAGACTGTGCGTGAACCAACGCGAATATGAAGGATGACTGTGCCAATGGTCATGGCATTAGTGTCATTGAAAGAGTGCAAGATTGCGTTAGTTTTGGAGATGCAATTCTTGGGAAGAGCCAACTGATCAAAGGCATGGGTGGAGATGATGTTGATGCTAGCGCCCCCATCGATCATAACGTGTTTAATGTGTGTCTGATCGATATAGGCAATGATGAAGAGAGCGGCGTCTTGATCTTCCGTGTTAGATGTGGGAATCTCAGAATCACTGAATGTGATGGAGGCAATAAGGGCTAAGGAGTGGACAAGAGCAGTAAGTGGTTGGGGGTCCTCAGGTTGGACCTCTGCTGCCTGTAGGGCTTGGATGAGGGCCTGATGATGTTGGGGCGAGGTTTGGATGAGATCATAGAGGGACATGTTCACAGGCGTCTGGTGAAGTTGTTTCAACATGGAGTCATGGATTGGTCCGGAAGAAGAAGAAGAAGAGGAGGGTTGAGGCGCGCCAAGGATAGAAATCTTAGGCTTAGGTGGTTGAGGTGGATTGACAAAAGGGTAGGTCTAAGGAATGGTGGCTTTTTATTTCACCTTGTCCTTCTGTGACCTAGTGGTGATGTGAATGGCATTGATTTCAAAGATGGGAGGTGAAGATGATGAAGGGGTTGTAACCGGTTGATGAGATGTGGATGGGTTTGAAGAGGTTGAAGGGTTATGAGAAGGAGTCGGGGGGCGGTTGAAAGTGTCCTCAAAGAGAAGAGTGTCTTTCTCCAGATAACAGCGAATGACAGCCTTGAGGGCACAGCAAGCCTCGGTGTCATGTCCTGGTATACGATGATATAAACAAATCTTCGTGTCGTCGAACCAGGAAGGTTTAGACCCGAGAGGTTGGAAAGGCTTAATGGGTGAAAGAGTTATGCTAGAAGTTTGCAAAAGTCGTTACAAGATCAAAGAGTATGAGCCCACTAAAGGGTCCGTGCTCATCGATGTATGCGATGTCAGTGACTTTTGCTTGGACGAAGTTGGAAGGGGTTTTCGTACCACCTTCTGGGTTGATGGTGCGATGACAGGCGGAGATGGTACACTCTTCATGAGAGGTATCACCTTTTTGGAAGAGGGTAGGTTAGTGGTAGGTAAAGGAAGCAAAGGAGGCAATCGGTTTTGGTTAGAGGTTGGAGTGGGAAGGACTCTGGTTAGGGTTGAGGGATGCGGGCCCAAAATGGAGGACAATGGTGACGGAAGAGGAGGCGTTCGCCTCTGTGGTTTGGCAGTCTTTTGTGATTTGGGTTGAAGATTACTATTAGTTGAAGTTTGGTTTAAGTCCACCTTCACTTGTGGATGAGTGAGGTTGGAGATGGGGTGAACGCCAAGTGATTTGATAGGTTTAGGCGGAGTAGATGAGGGTTTTAGTTTTGATGAAGGTGATGAAGATGTAGACGATATAGAGGCAGAAATCTGATTTTTGTTGATAGTCTTAGGAAGTTCTACCATGGGAGGATTAGCAGCATGAGATGAGAGGGCCCAGGCTTGTTGAAGAGCTGTGAGACAGTCCCACAATCCCTGATGTTCCACTTTCCTAGAAGGGAGAAGTTTGAGTCTCTCCACTAGTCGGGAAAATGGCTGAGAAGATGCGGGATGAGGTTTGGGCTCTTGAAAAGATGCCAACGGTTGTGGGACTGAAGGTATGGTAGTTTCGGCCCCAAAGCATGGTGAAGTTTTGACAGGTTCATGTTTGGTTGGAGACGAAGGAGAGATGGGTTCTTCCCTGGGTAGAGAAGAAACTGGAGAATGAAGCTCCTTAAGCAGGTAAAGGGCAGGGATGATAGTGCCCTCCACTTGTGGTTGAGGAGTAGGAAAAGTTGGGTCCTCCATGGGCAGCAAGAAGGAAGATGGTGAAACTGGCGGTGCTGGTAAGGTCGAGGCGTCCTCCAAAATGAGAGAAGTTGAGGGAGAACTAGCTGGTGAAAGAGGTTCGTCCACATGTGATGGACTGATGGATGAACTCACCTCTTGAGGTTGGTTAGAAATGAGGGGTGAGACCGTATTGACTGTTCAAATATTATGTTCATGGGTATTGTCAGTCAAGGTCTGGACGTTGTTTTGAGTTGGTGGATGATTAGGAAATGGTTGTTTGAAGATATCGATACCCTAATTAGGAGGGGCATTAGGATTGTCGAGGATGAGGTCACCCTTTTCCAACATGTCTTGGACTATGTTTTTAAGGGTTTTACAGTTTCTCGTGTCATGACCTTTAACACGGTGGTAGTTACAGAAGTCATTTTCCCTATACCACGCAGGGATGGCGCGTGAGGGATCAAATTTTGGTGGAGGTTGGATCTGAGGGAGATTGATGGCCCCTTGTTTGATGAGTTTTTCCAGCACAGATGCGTATGATTCTCCAAGTGGAGTAAACTATCGCTGTATGTATCTCTGCTGAAATTGATGAGTGGCGCTCATAGATGTGGATGGTTCAGGTTGATTAGTTGAAGGTGAAGAGGAAGAAGATCTAACAACCACAGCATTTACTGAAGCTTTAGATTTAGAATTGGATGAGGAAGGCTTAGAAGAGGGGTCATTGGTTTTGGAGTTGGGATTCTTACTCTGCAACTTGACTTTATTCTCCTTGACGGCACGTAACTCAAGTTTACGAGCCATCGTGAAGGCTTCGTCAAAAGTGCGGAAGGTTTGAACCCTCAAGGTAGAAGAAATATGTTTAGCGTAGGCTTGAGAGAAAAGTTCAATAAGCTCAGGCTGGGGTAAGGAAAATGAAAGTTAATTGATAAGACCCCTCCATCGAGCGATGAAATCAGCAATAGATTCATCCTCAAATTGGCGGATAGAATAGAGGTCTGTGATGGAGACCTTCTTGGTGATATTGATGGAGAAATGATCGAGGAAGAGCTGGGCCAACTGAGTGAACGTGAAGATAGAATGGCTAGGAAGAGAGATGTACCAATCAAGTGCAGCACCCGAGAGAGACATGGGAAACGTGCGTAAGAGTAACGCATCGTCGTGGGTGATAAGGTAATAGGCGTGTCTAAATGCCCGTAAATGTTGTTGTGGGTCTTCCTTGCTCTGGAAATGAGAAAACTTAGGAATTTCCCACTGGCTGGGATATGGTCTGATGGGGACAGAAGGATGGATGGGCTCATTGTAGATTTGTTCGTACGAGAGAGTGTTGCACGAGCCGGTAACGGAAGTCTCTAGGTTGGACATTTTATCCATTAGCATCTTGATAATATCTACTGACGGATTGGTCAGTAGAACACCTCCTAGATTATAAGGCGCTTGAAAGAGGCTGGAAGAGGTATACGACGTAGTCGGTTGTACCAATAAGGGCGCAATGTACGGATGACTAGTCGTAGGGATAGAAGAAGTGACTAAGGATGGTTGGATAGAAGGCATGGCTATGTTTGATGTTGTCAAGGGAGGTTGGCTAGAGGTAACATGGGCTAATGGATGGGTAGCCACCCTAGTGTTGATAGGAGTAAGGGTAGGCGGAATGGAGACGACCAAGTTTTGAAAGGGGGTAGAAAGTGGTTGAGTGGGCTGAGATTGATAGGGGGACGAAACCCCGGTGAAAGTGGGCCCAACGATGGAAGGAGAGGCCACACTTGGATGGTTGGTAAAAGGTTGGTCATTGGTTGAGGCAACAGCCTGGGTGTCTAAGGGTTGGACTATGGACGCCATTGATACGGCCGCAGTTTCAAGGAGAGAAGTCAGCATTCCATAGATTGGATTGCCCGAGGAGTCTCGCGTTCGGCTATTCACGAGATAGTGTTGCAAGGCTGTGGTATTGAGGTCCAAGAATCATGCAAAATCTTGGTCCCCTTCTGGGATAATAGGGGTTTGGGTTGGGGATGGTCTGGTAGGAGTTCTTTCAGTTTTTGAGTTGACCTCCATTATAGGGCTGGTTATAGGCGGGGTAGATGGAAGAGGATGATGCCTCGCGTGATCGACTAGAGCCTTGGCTTGGCTACGAGTCAGAACCATTCAAGGCAAGGAAGAACATCCTCACAAGCTCAAACAAGCAGATAAGAACCAAAAAGATGAAGACACAAGCAGATCCTAAAAACCCTAGAAGTAAATTATTAGGATTATAGTGGCTTATGCCTTAGAATGTGTGTAGAGGAAGATTGGCTTTGTGAGTTGGGTCCTAGAAGAAGCAGTCTATGGATGGTTTTGGGTTTTGTTATGGTGCTCAAGAAGTCTGTGTTAGCTTCCGTACAGGCCTGGTGCTAAGGAGCAAGCTCCCCTCACTTCACGATTCCAGTGGTTAGTTGGTTTCGCTTAGCCAAAATATACTTCCACTAGAGATTATCCTCCGCCAAAGAACGGAGTGGGCTTCCCCCTTGGTGATGAAATCCAAGTAGGGTCACTGGGATGGGTAAGGTATCCACTGGGGGATGAAATCCCAGTCGGGCCTTGTCTCAGGTAAGTTAAAATGTTTGTTTTGTGCAGGTGGTTTGGTCGTGTAACATTAAGTGATCTAGATTAATTCAATATGCGGTTTAATTACTATGTGTGGTCTAAGAGATGCAGGCAAACAGAAATGAATGCAAAGTGTTTTAATGCCCAAGTCAAAATGTTTGTTCGTATGAAGACGAATGGAGAAAGAGTTGAAGAATATGAGTTTTAGCTAGTCTAAAAGTGCAAGAAAGAAAGAAATGTTGGTTTTAGTCCTGCTTATGATGTCGTTTAAGAAGAGACGAGAAGAGGCAAAAAGAAAGGAACTTAATGCGCCTAAATGAATGAAAGAAAGAGAGAAAGAACCCAAGGAGGACCTAGGGTCCCACCGGGCGTGCCAGAATGTTTCTATGCAAAATTGCTTTCTACATTCAAAGAAGAAATAAGAAACTAAAATAAATGGTCAAGGCTAGAAGTACCTGATAAAGTTGAGCGCACCGAAATCAGACGTTGGAAGATTCTCCTCTTTGGCTGTGGAGGAATGACACCTGCGAAGAAAAGGCTAAAACATGAAAAAATGTTAGTCAAAGGATATGGTGGGCTATCAGGCGAATGCCCGATCCTGGAAGTACGAAGACTTCTTAGAAGGATATCAACCCACTGATAAAAAAGCAGAATATTTGGCGAAAGTAGATAATGAAAGAGAAAATGACAAAAATAAATGATAGAAAATAAAATGCATACCTGATAAGTAGCACTGTTCTGCACAGTCACCGGCGTTGGTCTCTGTGGTGCCAGCGTCGGTCTGGGAAGGTGCCGACATCGGTTGAAGTGCCATCGTCGATCGGGGCAGTGACCGGCATCGGTCGAGATAGGTTCTGGACGAGTTGCAAAAAGTCTGGGAGAGTCGAGACAGGGTCTTGACAAGTTCGGGATAGGGTCTGATGGAATCGGGACAAGGTCGGGTTTGGATAGAGTCTGGGGGTTTTGGTCGAGTCCGGACAAAATTATAGATTGGGGTTATGAGCAGGGATGTAAAGGAGAGATTCAGAGCTTGGGTCTATGGTTTGAAGCTTCGGGATGACAGAAATAGTGAACGAAGAATAATCAAGAAGAAATAAAAATAAACAAAGAAAATACTTACCTGTCAGAAGCCGTGATGAAAGCCATAGTTGAAGTTGTCTGTGCAGTGCCGAATTGAAATGAATGCTGGAGTTGGTGGATGCTGGAGTCAGTTGATCGTGAGAGTGTTGATTGCAAGAGTCTGTGGATGTCAGAGTTCAGAGATCGATTGAATGATTGATCGGTTTGATTCTGATGAAGGCCAGGGGACGGTTCAAGAGACGGTTTGATAACCGTTTTGGGAAACCGATCGGGAACCGAATGGTAACTGATAATGGATAATGATAAGGTGACTGACGTCGGTAGGATTGCCGACATCGGCCGATAAGTGACCGACGTCGGCGACATCGGCCGGGTAAAGACCGTCGTCGGCAGATGCATAATGAGGACAGAGTCTAGCTTTAGCTCTGTGCTCATTTTTACATGCTGCCAGGGTCAAGGTTGGTGGAACAAGTGATCGACAAGGGTTAAATAGGCGAAGAAGAATAAGACGGGGAATTACCAGGGGAGTCAACATGATTTCGGTGTTTACACCACTATAGTCATCAACATCAAAGCAATGGCCTGAGCTTTGAGCATGGTGATTCTTTATCTCCATACAAGACAAAAATGTCTCCTATCCTTTAGTAGGCTAGATATATATGTTTAGGGGTCCAAAGGAATCCCAATTGAATAAATACAATACAAATAATGTGCATCTTGATTGAGTACATAACATAGAGATTCTAATAGAACACCAAGCCTATGAAGTAAATTCCTAAAGGAGTGGTCAACATTGCACATTGCATGATCCACCACAATAAGTAGTTAAATTGGTTAAAATATTTTGTACATGAGATAATTACAAACATTGAAAAGTGTTGCATGAATTCCAATAAGACAATCTGATACCAATTTCTCATCTTTCTACTATGTTTCATCTAATGGAATTCCCCTTAAGGATAAGTGCACCCTGACACTAACTATTAACTAGCATAACAATTCAATAATATGATATGAGTACTTGATTTAAATCTCATAATGCATGAGGGAAAATTCAAGACATGGTGGGAGGAGTGTTTGGAGTTGATTACTATACATCTATGGGTGACACTAAATTTCATGCATTACTTGGGACAACATCTTATTGTCACCTTTCTTTCAAAAGGTGTCTTCATCCACATTAATGAAATGTCTATTTCACCATTTGGACCCTTTACATATTTTTTTACCATGACCATGGTGTATTTCAAAGTCACCAAGAAAAAATCATATGCATCCTAGTGTGCAACACTACTCTAATCCATACAGCCTAGCATAACAGTCCTTTTAGTATAGCAACAAATAGAAGCCACAACCTTATAGTAGAAATGAAATAATAAGATCTCTACCAAAAATAAACACCATCATCTCCATTAAAATGTAATATGAGTAACACCACAATCTATTTGGATGACCCTAAGGTGCCAAATTTCAAGCTCTTATGACTTACATTAGATGGGCATGAATGATCAAAAAGTCTATAAGGTGATTTTTATAGAATGGTTGGTGAATTATATGATAGGAAGGAAGAGAAGGAGTTATTATTTTTAAAGGAAATATACATGTTCCATGTGTGTAATAAAGTCCCTCCAATTCCTTGCATGAAATTACCACCATACCTTGCATCCATTATTGTCAACACTATATGTAAAGAGGCTAAATAAATGCATAAAAGGGCTGACCTCTTCTAGTAGCAAACTTATACCACTTTTATAGTCAATGATGTCTTTGTGCCACTACTATAAATTACATAGGATTATTTGATGTGTAGAAAAAAACCCAATGAGATGCTAGGGTTTCTCCTATCATGGAAGAATTCACATTTGATAAGATAACCACAGTGTAGGAAGTGTATCCTTCTCCTTCTTTGGCTTCACCACCACCCAAAAATAGGATAACTAATTTTTATCATAAGAAATCATCTTTCTCCAGATATATGGTCAAGTGAAGTGATTTTAAACCTTCATAACAAGCCTAGGAGTCCAAAGAGTTTATACTAGATAAACATATGGATGAATAACAATAGGCTTCATGGGAGGAAGCAACTCATGTAGTGGAATGATGAGTTTGATAAGAAGAAAATAATAACTAAAAAGAGTAAGCCCAACAACAAGAAGCTCAATAATAAATTATTCAAGATGAATAAGTCAAGGCCACATAATTGGCTCAAGATGTAGAGGCTGAATGAATGACAAAAAGCTCTTGAGGTAGCCAAGAAGGTGCAAGAATTTATTGATACAACAAAGTAAAAGTAAGAGGAATGCTAAAAGAATATGAATGAAGATAAAAATAATAAAAAGGTTGTGTTTACTACCAAGGATAACGTAGAAGAAGATAAATAACAATAAGATGTAGTGTCATAGGAAAATAAGGCTTTGGAGGATGCCACTCTCACATAGAAGCAAGTTAATGAAGTTGAGAAGAAGAAAAAGAAATAATAAGAGGATAAATCCCTAATAAAATAGTAGACTCAAGCATAAGAGCAATAAGAAAGTACAACCAAGGCATAGGTGAACCTATAATCACTCAAGCTAAGGCCAAACAAGATAACGCTATTGCACTTGAGTAACCTAAAAAATATGAAGAGTGTGCATAGAAGTTACAAGAGGAATAACATGAGAAAAATAAAGATACAGAGGAAGATATCAACAAGAAATTAGTGAAGGAAGCTAATTGGAAATAAGGAAAATATGCTACACAAAAAATAAATAATATAAAAGAGGTTATGGCACAGTAACAACACATGCCTTAATAACAACCAAGTGGATCAAAGTAGTTAGGTCAAGAAGATACACCTGTAGATGTAACAAGTGAGGATCAACTGGCTTTACCTTTGGGAGGAGTTTTGATATGGGATGTTCTAACTAAGGGTTATCAATTAAACACTTTCTCACTTCCCCTTATGACCATACCATTACCCAATCATTTAGCCACTATGTGAACATTGGCAACATTCCCCCTTAAGTAGGAATTATCATTAAATTTTTATATATTACCACTAAATTAATAGTTAGAGGGCATTTCAATATTCCATTGCATAGAATGCTACCTCTATGGAGTAGGAGGTTGATCAATCTAAGGCCTAGAACATAAATTTGAAGGCTCATCTACATGAAGTCTCCAATCTTATCTAAGACACTTATCTTGAGTTGGTAACTTGAGAAATCAGGGACTAAGTAATGTTTGACCAATGTAGACTCAAGACACTTATCTGTGATCTAACAAAGGATGGGTGTGTGACATATAAACTCCACATAGTGGGAACATTGGGCCAATATGTCAAATTCTAGGTTGATACACTCATTAATCTATTGGAGGAATATCAAGGAGTTCTTCACCCTATCATACTTCAAGCTCAACAAGTCACATGCAATGTGCTAGACTAGAAGCAATAATTAGATACCTCTTTAACTAGTTCTATCATAGACTTTGAAAATTACATCACCATTAAATAAACCATATAAATTCACACTAAAAATGTGGAGGATAAGGATAGAGAGCTCTAATAATCACTCAATATGAGGGATAATGTGCGTAATAATCTTATGAATTGGCAGAGTCAAATTTTGCACAATTATTTCACTAGCCTCCAAGCTCAATGACACACTAGAAAACATGGAGTAGCTAGGTGGAGAGATTAATACAATAGTCATGAACACTAAGGTAGACTTGAGCATAAATAATGATGTATACCTTAATAAGATAATTGGATACCATGCTATATTATGCACCCTGCAATGGTTAATATAAGAAGTGATGTTAGACTAGAATACATACAAAATTGATCTAACTCATTTCACTAGCATAGTTACTAATATTGTCAATACACCTATGTAGATCATCAAAGGTACAAGGCTAATTGGTCCTCATCCAAGGACTCTTTTCATCAAACTTTGTCTATGCCCATGCTACCATCTTAAAGTTAATTACTATGTAAAGTACAAATTTTGAAAAAAAATAACATTTTGTATTGATGATGACTTAGTGAGACAAATAGGGATAAATTGGTTGAAAAATAAAAAATGGAAGCCACCTTATTATTATAGCATATTGAAAACCTAAAAAAGGGTGGTAAGTTATCATTCTACTTAGTTGAAAACTTGAAAAGGTGGCTAAGTAGTGTGCAAGAGGTGAAAGAAAAAAAAGGTGCCTTGAGCAATAAATACTAATCTTATTGGTCCAACCATTTCTTTAGACCTAGTAATTTGTGTATTCTCAGAGACCCTATGATGTTGTCTTAGGATGAGACAACATTTTAAGTCTAGGAAAGTGTTGGTTGAAGAACATAGATTATAAAGTTACACAAGATATTTATCCGATATTTGTGTATTATGCACTCATTTTATCATTTTATAGTCTCTTTTATCTTACATTCATGACTTTCAATAGGATATAATTTGAAGAGACTCAACTTTTGGTGCCAAATATGAGAATAATATGAATAGTCATAGATTGAAAATGTCTATATATACTTTTTTATAAGAATAAGAGGGTTCCACTTTTTTGAAGAGATCAATAGAGATTATTTGGTTATGGTTACCTATGTGATTTATTATTATGTTCCTTATGTGCATTATCATGTGTAATGTTTTGATTAATTTATATCTAAACTATTTTGAATGCATTATTTTAGTTTATGTAGTAATGGTTTTTCTTAATTTCTCTATAACACAAGATAATTATTTCTTCATATGTTCATGTCATCCAAATTACTATCTTTATATAATAAACTATTATACACATATGAAGTATATCATAGCTATCTTCATCCTTATCATGTTATGATGCTTTAGTAACCTCTATTAATAATTAGAGATATGTTTACTTCAATTGATTCACTTGGAGACAAGCAAAATATTTTGATAAGCATGCAAATATCTAATCCAAATAAAATGACACTCAAACAACAAATTTTTCCTCATCTTTGTCAACCACATGAAGAGTACCTAAAAGTTTTTTGATTTGGTTCAAGGGGATGTTGAGTCTTTTACATAGTAATGTGATATTTTTTATTTTCTCCAAGTGTTATTGTGCACATGTTTGGCTAGTAGTTGTAGTATTTTTAAATCCCCTATGTTCTCTTACACAAGTATTATGGTTGCTTTGAGGATGCATTTTTTAGTTCAAGTTATGCATGAGTAAGGTACAATAGTGTATATAATGTTCATATTAGATTTGGTGATGATTTTCATGACTCCATTCCTAATTTAATTCATAAGGTAGTTGGTCTTTTTATTAGTAGGCAATAATCCCATAGATGTCACTAGAATGTTGACCATTTGGGTCACCATGGAAGAGAAACATCCAAATCTTGAATTTTTAAGGCTCAATCAAAGCTTGACAAAGAGGGTGGCCAAAGAGGGAAGTTCCATAATTAAATAATTTATGAATTATTAGACTCCAAAGCATTCCTAACCAATGTATTACACTCCCAAATCCTATAAGAGTTAAAAAACAAAAACACTTAATCATTTTGGGTTTTTTCTATTATAGCTTTAAGGGAAGTGAGCTTAAATTTGATGGCCCCTCGCAATGTATTGATAGCTTCCTAGTTTTTTAGTCATAGCAAGACTTATCCATTTATTTATAATTTTATCCAATGTTACATGTCAATCTCATAGTGGTATTGAGCCTTTTCAAAATGCTTTTCAAGACTTAGTTGATTTTGTGCGTTTGCCCAAATCCAAGTGTAACTTTTTCATTCATTAGGACTTAGTCATTTATTTCAAAGGTCATCTGATACCACATGTCACTCTATCAATAGTCCTAGGCCTATTTAAAAGTCTTTTAAATACTTAGTCGATTATCATGAATTTGCACAATAATCCTCTAGGAGAGTAGTAATGGGTAAGTGAGAAACTAAGAAAGTGGGATGCTTTCACATGTCACCATCTTGGTGACTTAGATTTCTAAGACCATACTTAAATTTCAAATCCCTCCAGGATAGTATAATAATTAATTTTTACATGTGGCATAATCCCACTACTCTATACTCCTATAAATTTTTATATAACCTAGACATTATGTCAAAGCCCCAGATTACTGGATGAGCAATATTTCACCACAAGGCACAATCTCAATGCTCTATATCCTTAGTGTGGTACATGAAATCCCAATATGTGTCATAATAGTGGGTGAGTGGGATGATTCCACATGGAAAAATATTACTTCACCATGATATAAATAGTTAATAATCCCTATTAGTATCCTAGGGTGGTAAAATTCATGGACTGATTATAGCCTAGCCCAACCAAGGAATACCACATCAACTAGTTGATATTTGCACCCATATCTCAAAATTGATAGTGATGACTGGGTGAATTAGATATATCCAATATTAAATGGGTATGTGTCTAAGTGGTAGTTATGTTGGAAATATTGACCCCTTTTACAATATGAAAAGGGGACAATATTGCATTAACACATGGCATAGTCAACTAATGAGTTTCAAGCATAAGCAGGAGTTTTAGATTGAGTAACTTAGTGAGTGTTCTTAATTATAAAGAGATTATTATTTCTTCCCCTTATGAATGTGGGACAAAAATCCTAGGGTGAATGTAGTGATCTAAATCAAATTTTCATGGCTAGAACTCAGTTTCAATGATCTTGACATCAGAATAACTTAGGCTCAAATGGAAAAACTATGAGGAACCTAATTATATTAAAAATACCATCTTATAATATATGAGCTCAACTTGGTGGTTTAATTGAGACCAAACATGGATGGATGAATATATTGTTAAAGAGTGCAGGAATCTTTGATAGGTCACTAAGTATTAAATAGATATGAGTCCATATGTAATTGAGAAAAGGGGAAATTGATTCCTTCTTGGAATCAGTCTAAATGAGGTGTCATGTTTTAATTGATCCCTTTAAAAATGATTATAAAATAAACTAATTTAATGGCCTATTTTTCCTAAGTAACTATCAACTCAAGACTAGGCTATGTAATTTAATTTATTCATACTATCAATCTTTGAGTGACTTTGTATGTAAATCATAATGTAGGTGGGCTCCAATTGGCATAGTGGAAACAAGAGTTGAAGTTGTGAATTATAAATGTACCATCATCATTTCCATTAAATACAAGGCCTTAAAAAATACTACCAATTCAGTTATATGCTAAAATCAAGGAGAATAATTCAAATCCAACAAGGACTTCTATACCCTCACTAATCAAAAGATTTGGTTGAAGACAAAGTGGACTTTCATCATGTAAATTTGGAGAAGTGAACAAGATGTGAATCAATGTTTAACCTTAGTTATCTTTCAATTTTCATCAGTAATGATGGAATTGATGAAAATCTTATAGGTGGGTCCCCTCACAAAAAGGCTCATTTTCAATATTTATACTTGTTCTTTCTAAAAAATTAAAAAACCACTCTAGCTAGTTGTGGCTTAGCCCTACCAAATTTTAGACCTACAAACACTTTCTTAAGTAATAAAGAAACTAATTTTACCTTCTCATATGCTAGTTATTATGTGAAATTTATGAACTATTGATTTAAGCTTGTGATACTTATAGTCTATCCCTGATTTATGTCCAATTTTTTACACCTTTATACAAAAAACTTGATCGTATGAAGGTTTTAGTTTGTGTCTCTAATATTGCATACAATTCATGCTTTTGATGAAAGACATTTAAGATTCTTAAGACAATGGTCATCTTTAAGGTATTATTATAAGATGAATCATTTCTACAAAACACTTATGCCTAAAATTCATTGGTGAGTTGTGAGTTGTGTATGTGTAAATTATCTTTAATTTTATTTTGTGTGTCTAAGTAAGTTAAGGTATTTAATTTTAGTGCATCACCTCATAGTCAGTCATAGAAGTATAATAATTAATCGAGTCTCTCTCTTTTCATTGTCAAGAATTAGTTTAGTTGAGGATCAAGGTGATTCATCAAGGTAAATATCCCTATCTATAGGTTTACTTACATTATATGTCACCCAAAACTTGGAAGTGATCCCATTGTGTCAATTAGGTGAGTGAAATTAAATACCTTCCTCAAGGGTGCAATCTTAATTTGACAACAACTATTTAATTAATTTACTTTGATTTATGTGGGATTGGAAAGGTTTGAATTATAATAATATTATTTGATTGGAGGGGAGGGGTGATATGAATAGTGATGGGTTATTTAGGGAAGTTGATGATGGAATTAAGGTTGGCTAGGGATGTATTAGGAATGATATGTGGATTATTAGGTATGATACAATATTAAATAGGGAAATTAATTTTGAGTATGTATGGTAGAACTAGGGTTTAACATAAATGAAGGGATTTGTGATGGAATGCTAATTGAATTGGGGTTCAATATGGGATTTGATGATGAAATATTAGAGTTGACATTGAAGTGATAGATTTTAGGTGTCTATATTTTTTCCATTTTCAAAAGGGTGTTGAAACATGATGGGTAGAGAAACTAACTAATGAAGAATGAAGAAGTAAAAAATAGGCATACAAAGATGCCCCTAGTGGCATGTGATGAGGTGTGATACCTATTGAGAGGACATGTATGGATGAAAAGATATGGTTTGGATCTAAAAATTAATAATAGTAATAAATGTGAATAAAATGAGGATAAAATTGTGATGAGAGGTGAAAAAAGGGTGAAAGTAGATTAAACGGATGAAAAAATGAGCATAAATGGTGAAAATAGGTGAAAATGGGCATGATGATTTGAAAAATATGGTGTATAGAGGAATGAATAGGGGGTAATTTAAAATGTATTGATAGATGATGGGTGGAGTAACAAATTTTCAAATAATGAATAAGTTATGAAAAATGGTCATACTAGGATGTTTCTAATAACATGATTAATGTAGGATGTGATGCTCCATTAATAGTTTATGTGGGGATGATAAAAACTTATGGGATATAGAAATTAGAGGATGGATTATAATGAAAGGATTAATGTTGAAATATGGGGGGTGGGAGTGAATAAAGAGTGGTCCTATGATAAATTAGGATGATGATGGACATAGATATAAGATATTAATGCATTGATGAATGTGGTTAACTAACTTGAGCTATGACTTACATGATTTGATTAGTTTTTATTTATGTAATTTTCTCCATGTCCCAATGATAAATATACAATCTTGATTTTCCATGAGCAACAAAATATGCAATGGAGTAGATTGGGAAATGATATATCTTGATGAAGCTACATGCCTTGATTAGATTGATGGATTATTGATTGATTATTTAAGATATGAAATAATAACTCAAAAATTTAACCAATTGCATGAATTGATTATGTAATTATCAAATTTATGAATTATTTTATTATTGGGCAATGACCTTTCAAAAAATTAAGAAACCAAAAAATAGCAAAATAAGGATACCTCTAATAGTAATGGATGGATAATCCTACTATAATATTATTAGATTGGATTGGATTGATGTAATATGGATTATATAAGATCGGATGAGACCATATCAGATATGGATTCATGCATAATTTTAGGTATAAAAATGAAGGTAGTGGGAATGGGTAGTTATATATGCATTTTTAGTTAGAATAAATGTATGGTGATGATGGATGTTGATGGTAGGAACATAATGGCAAGCTTGCATAAATTTCAAAATTTTAAGCATCCTTATTTTTTATGTATCATGAAATACTATGAAACATTAAATTTAATACAATTATTTCATTATTTATATATGATATAGGAGTGAATTAGAAACAATAAATAAAAAAGTACATAAACAAAAAGAAAATGAACAAAAACACAAACAAAAAGGTAGATGCTTTCCTTTTATTTTAATTTTTTAAATTTTTATCTATTTTATATTTTATATTTTTTATAAATTTTTTAATTTTTTGATCTATATACAAATTCCACTAGTAAATGGAACACCTTAATTAACAATGGGGATGCTAGTGGTAGTGGATACAAGGGTGGAAGGATTTAGGATGATGATGAGTGAATGAATATGGATTGATACAAATAGATTATGGATTATTATGGATGGATACTAGAGGATTAGGGATGTTAAAATTAATATGATGATTAATATGGATATGTATATGATGTCTAATGACAATGTTCCATAATAATATAGTTTTTAGTCATCAAATTATCATTTAGTGGATCTACCACGATGTTTCTCACATATGTCCCAAGACTTCTTCCACTTCTTTGTCAAGATAAAAATGGGGAAGAGGACATAGATTTTAGGTTGGATAATTGGCTGGGAATGATACCAATATATGGGGACCCCTCATCCACACCCCTCCCCCTCACAAGTTTAGGGTACTTGTAGATAAATTATTTACACATGAAACTAGAGTCTAGTTTTCATCATGATAATTTCAAAAGATTCCATATAAATGGTTTTGACCTTTGGATGATTATTTATATTTATATTTTTTTGTTAT
Source organism: Torreya grandis (assembly GCA_037957365.1). Taxonomy (NCBI): domain Eukaryota; kingdom Viridiplantae; phylum Streptophyta; class Pinopsida; order Cupressales; family Taxaceae; genus Torreya; species Torreya grandis. The sequence continues at coordinate 86,948 of JARHVA010008945.1, read as the reverse complement.
TTGATTTTTATTTAAATTTTTTATTTTTTTACTTTTTATACGATGTTTATAGAGGACGATGATCCTTCAAACTAAGAGGTGTTTGAGTCAAACTTTGTTATCATAATATCCTATTCTAATTATTCCCCTAGCATGTACTCAATTGATGTTGTTATGAACTTTGATGAATGTTGAGTCAACTTCCTCTAAACATCTTAATGAGGTAATATTTTAAACCTTATGATGGAGAATTATACACAAGTGGATGAAGTGGGATGTGTGTTAGATGAGGGATCTTATTGGATTGTGTAAAATATTTAGGTAGAAGTTGCTATCATAGAGACAAATGGAAAATTGATGAGGCCAAGGTGGATTGGACCCATAAACCTCACTTATATTTTTTTATTTTGAGTGTTGTATAGGTGTTTTGTATGACACAATTTTGGTGTTATGGGATAAAATATATTTGAAAATACTCATAGGAGGATAATAATAAGTTTATGATCCTTAGTCTTGAGAGTTATTATAAGTTGAACACTAGTCAGAATGATTATTCTAATATTGATATCGATCATGTCATTGTCAAGTGATATGGATCCATATTGATCTTGAACTTGATTTTATAATAATGACATGAATGAGTTTTCACTAACATACACTATTTTTAGATTTTTTTTATTATGTTATTGATTTTATGGATGAACCCTCATTGTTCCTTGAGATATGTTGATGTGTCAAGATTGATTTCAAAACCTTTATTATGTCCTCATAGTTGGATATCATTTAGTATTCCCATGAATTATGAAATTGTGTTGTTATTAAACATATTTAATTATATTAGGTCATGTTTATTCAAATCAATGGATTTAGGATAATAAAGAAAAAATAGATGGTAGGGTTGATGGTGTTAAGGAAAGGATTGGTGGAAACACTTCTAGGATTGGTGGTAACAATATTATCATAGGAAATATAAGGATAACCTATTTTGATGATGGTGAAAATATTATAAAGAATCACTAAAGTATCCCTAACATTTTTATATTATATTCAAGAGGTTTATAACTGATGTTCTGATATCCTCGATTGGTGCACATTACATAGTTACTTTTTCATGAAGACCAATCCATTTACCTTTGTATCCCATCATTTAACAATTTGGATATTTTATGGGGTAATTATTGATTTGGATACATGACACTAAACTTTCATTCTTTAATAAGGAGTCATAAGAGTTTTGAATTTGTTATAATGCTAAAAAGCTAAATTTGACAAATTATATTGACCCAAATGGACACGATGCCAATTTTTCTTTATGGTTAGGTCTACTAAAAATCATGAGGTAAGCCACATTAAGGTCACCTTATATGTTTTTATATACCAGTACCTTGATCACTAAATGTTTAGTAATGGAGGTTTTGATATATAGGTAGAGGTTGTGTGATGGGCCATAAATGGGTTGGTGGTCAACAATGGGAAAACCAATGATGGATTACTAAATGAGAGGATCATAAAGAAAATGGGTAGACCAACATAAGTTTGGTAAAATATGGATGGATCCACATAGGTTTGGTTAACTATGGTTTCATCAATGATAGGTTTATGAAAGATGGGCTCATCATAGAGTAACTCACTAAAGACAGGTAGTCCATCAAAGACATATGGTTGATAAAATATGGGTTTTTGGTCAAAGGTATGCTCTTGGTAAAAGTTAGCTCCTTAAATGAGAGTATATTTAAATACATGTGGGTTAATTATGGTACACTATAGAATGGGTGATTGTATGAAGATAGCTTCATCAAAGGTGTGTGATTAAATTCATTGACTATGATTTATTTGTGGAAGAGTTTTATTGTTCTTAAGAAAGGGTGTTAGAATATCCCAATTTTATAATTTTTGAATGTGGATCCACTCAATTCTTGTGTAAATAATGTTCCTTGGATTGGTAATGATAGGATGTGGTTAGATATTGGTGGATCAGGGCCTTGATTAGTAGGGTATTAATTTAGTGATGGTTGATTTTATAATTGCCCATTGGATGGTGATTGATTATGGGATAAAATATAAGGTATTATTTATTTAGGGTTTTTCTCTCATCCCATTTATTCCAAAATTTATAAAGGAATACATTCTATAGCCCAAGAGATATATTAGTATGAGATGGTTAATGTTGTTTTGATCAAATTTGAATTTCATCCCATATTTTGGGAAAGTAGATATTTTTCAACTTAGGGACATTATTATTCTTAGGATTCGGATGGGGTGGAATATCATAAAATTTACTAGGTGATAGATGTCTTGATGTCAAAGGATGGATTTGGGATGCTAGAATAGTTAAATTTTGTATTGGTTGTAGGATATAACTACCTACAATTTCAATTTGGATTGGGTGTTGTAGATCAGGTTTTCCTTTGTGATGATCATGAGGATATAATGATGGATATTATAACTCATGGATGGGAGGATCTCTTGTTCCATGAAGTGATCACTATCATCAAAGTGGAATGGAAGTAAACTAAAAGGATTTTTTTGTTCATTTGAGATGCCATTATATTGGGTTTGATTATTTTCTTTGAGTTAATCAAAAAAAATTTCATATTATTTTATCACAAGGGATAAAATCAAGAAACATAAACTAGGACAAGCTATCTAATAAATTAGGATTATATCTTATTAGTGGGCCATAGATAGCACCCTAAATAAAACATGGTGGGTGATCTTTGGGAATGTTGTCTTTACTTCATGACTATTCATATGTGGTAGAGAGGATAATAAACTAGGATAGAAAAGGATAAGAAGGGGCATCATATATATACCTTTTACTAAGATGAGGACTAAATGTATGTCACAAAAGTGTTTTTTATATCTTGGTTATTTGTGGGATGAAACCACCTCACTTCATGACATTAGTAAAATAAATGACTACTTAGACAATAATGATAACTCTATTTGAATTTGTAAATCCCACTAAAACATGGGATTTTTCTCATGTTGACTAATTAAATCCCTATTTATTAACCCTATAAAAATTAAATAAATTAAGAACATGATATTTATTATTTTTATGGATAAAATGATTGACCTAGTTCACTTTTAATTCTCAAGTTTACCTTGTGGTTCGAGATAAGAACATATATAATGAAAATATCACACACACATAGACAAGAGGAAAAATAAATCATAGGAAAAATTTGTTAATTGTTTAAATTTGTGTACCTTTTGTTTGATTGGATGATCTTGGACAAGTCAACATGTAATGCCAAATGTTAGTAGTTTTATCAAAATGGAGTCTTTAAAAAGTGATACCTGCTACATAAGATGGTTAAGATAATGAAAATTAATAAATATAATTTATTCAAGTTAAAAATAAAATAAGATGACAAAGTATGACTCAAATACCCAGACACCATTATATAGTATACAAACACTACCAAGAATTAAAAACACCACTAAGGATGAAAATGTTGAGATGTCTATGAAAAATAATAAAATTTGTTCATTATTCATGCATATTTAAACATCTTTTTTCATGAATGATAGGTAAAATAGATACCTAAGTCAAAAGTTATACCCTCTAAAAGATATGAGTTCATTGCATAAATTCAGTATTATTAACCCCAAGGATTGGGCCCAACCAAGTACGAGTTCATTGCATAAATTCAGTATTATTGACCCCAAGGATTGGGCCCAACCAAGTACCCACTCTCACAACAATTTTTCCAAGAGACCAATGCCAAATGATAAGGAACACATAGATTGGTGAATTCCCAATGGAACATCATAGGGTCACACATATGGAAAACATCCACTAGCTAAGAATGACACTAACCAGCATAAATTAGCCACATGTACTAAATGATAAATCCCTAAAACCAAGACATGCCCAACCCCATGTACTTAAGATTCATATTGAAAATCATGGAGGATTATAATGGAGTTATGAATGATAATAAGGGTTTATAAGCCATTTTATAATTATTATAGATGGCATAGTAGTTGACTTGGATTCAAACACCATATTTAATGCTATATGGTTGAGAAATAAAAATTATTTTTTGACGGACAATGGGTGATTTGCTATGTAAACATTAATGACTATTTATGCCCATATAAGAAGCCAAATACTTATTGGAATAAAAAGGAGATTAAAATTATCCATGAATTTCTACTAGATTAATATTGTAATAATTTAGATATAAGATAAATTATTTTAGGGATTTTATGTTTTTTAGTACCTAAATATACCCTTGTAATCATGAGAGGTTAAATTATAACAAAGAAGTTTTTTAAAGATATTATTATCTATCATGTGGATCAATTATCCCTTAAGATAATTAATTTATTTATGGTGGTAATTATGATTAATGATTTATCTTGATAATGATAAACTACTTTTAGCCATACACTATAGGTCTATTTAGATTAAGGGCAAGGCAATGTGTCATATCCTTCTTGATGAGACATTTCCAACTAACCTAACCTATCTTATCTTCCCCCTTAATACACCTCAAATGAAAAACTAAGATCTAGTTCACGTGATGTTTTAGCATAGTAAAATAATAATTTATATGTTGAAGCACATTTAAGGACTATATGTTGGTTACCAAAAGACGATAGCACAAATTTTTTATTTTGTTGCTAGGACAAGTTTATTTTTTTTACTCAAAGGTGATAAAAAAATATATACTATGTTTATCTAAGAAATTTAAACTTTAGATAAACTAGATAGAATATAAATTTTCAAATAATCACCCCAATTATGGTAGTAAAAATATAAATAAATGTGTCAAAGATAATATGTATGACTATCTATATGAGGTGTTTTTATACGATATATAAAATCACTTGCATGCATGGCTTCCAGCATACACTCTAGACAATAGGATGAATTTGGTGGTGGAAGTATATGTGTACTAAGTAATGTGTGGGGAAGATGAGGAAATTGGATACAATATATACTAGAGTTGTAGATGGTTGGTGGCATGACACATTAAATAACCATGTTGGAATTCACCATTTTAAGTACTCTTGCCTAAAAAAAGTTGATTAATATTTATTTAATAAACCAAGAGGATTGTATATGAGATAGATACTATTTTAGATTAATAATTTGATAGTATATAGGAGTATTGAATACCTACCAATGGTTGGCTAAGTTCCTCAATGAATGGGCAATGTGAATGCTAGAAGGAGTAAAAGGCATGGTGTCTAGGAAATAATAACATAAGGAGACAACAATATGGAAGTACCAAGTGAAATTTATCTCTAAATACATAGTCATGAGGAATATCAACAAGAGATAGTGGTTGAAATGGACCCTAGATAGAGGGGTAGGTCAACTCAAGATATGCCACAAGAACCTGAAGAGGGTGGGGAGGGCATGAAGATAATCTTAACATAAAGGAGTTATGCCATACTATAAAAAAATTAATCACTAAGGAGTAGGAAAAATTATTGGTAGAATAAGCTGAGGTACTCCAATAAAATAGTTTACCAAGAAGGACCACTATGGAAATCCCTGATTAAACCCTACCTAAAGTGCTTACCTAATAACCTTAACCATTATCAATAGAAATTCAAGAATTCATGTTTATAATAATAATATTGGAGATTAAATATTTTTTTATAATGAAAATAAGGGAAGCAATGTACAAATACCTAATAGCCTATGCCAACCCATCAAATTCATGGATTGAATGAAAGACACATGTTTGACATTAAATGATGTGCACTAGATAACCAAAAATTGGAGGGGGTCTAACCCCTCAAACAAGTGGATAAAAAATATGGAGTAAATAGGGATGGATGGAAAATAATGGCCCAAAATATTCCATAGGTGTTCAATGGGACCATAGTGCCTCTGATCATGGTAGGAATTGGGGTTGTGCCATCAACATAATGAGCTCTTATTAGTCGTCAAAGTTTAAGAAGGATCATGATTAGTTCTTGAGATAGTATAGACAAATCATATATGATAAGTATTTTATCCTATCATAATATCAAAGAGTGTAAAATGTTATGGATAATGTACATAAATGAAAAATTATTTGGTGCACAATGTGGATTACTTAGTTTGAGTGTAAGATAGGCTAGTTCATGAACAAATTATAGGGTTGTGTCCATAAATAATTAAAAAAACATGATCCATTCCAAAATATCATGGATTATTAATTAATAAAGGTATAATTACTTAAATATATTGATATCCTTAAGTAATAACAATAGGTTATCATAATATTGAAGGATATCAAACACGAGCAAACTAAGAACATTCAAACCTACAACATTTGCTCTAAAACCCTAGTATATAGGATCTATTATGTTCTCCACCTATTTTAACATGCATTCTAGTTAATTAGGGGATTTATTGATTCATATTAGTACACCTTACGAATGAGGACCCTCATTGAGCCTTGAGAGGTTCTAGAAGTTGTGTTGAGAGTTGAGGTAGTGAAGGTATGGATTCAAAAGAAAGTCTAGCCATGGAGGCACATATTATGTCAATGACCACAAATTATATAAAATATGGTGTTAAATAATTAAAATTATTCTCATAGTGGGATATGGTATACATAATACAATGTAGGATGGCACACTAATAAAAATTTCCCTGTGGAACATGCACACCTTGATGTCATCTTATGAGCTCTATAGAGAAGGACATGATGTGATAAATTTACCTGGATAACACGGATAAATAAATAATATTTAATTTAATATTTTTAACACCACTATGCACATTACAAGGTTTTATATGTTGGTTAATTAGTTAAGATATTGATGCATAAGGTAGGTAACAATATGACCTTCAAATGAAGCATATTATGGATAAAAGTAGCAATTCAGACAAAGAGGCTAAAAATGTAGAGGATGATTTAGTCCAATATTCCAACCACATGTTTGATACATATGATTTATTGGAATATTACCACCAAGTTTTTTCTACAAGTGTGGGGTGCATGACTAATTTTAGTGTCATTTCACACACACCCCACTTGTGCATACTATTAGGGAAACTATAATGTTGAGGATTTTCTAGACTTATATGATAAAACCACTAAAATAATTATTTATAAATATAAAAATATTAGTGTTGAAAAAAATAAATGAAAATTATTAAATAAATAATTAAACCTTAAAAAATAATCATACCAAAAAATGTAAGACAAGATATTTGAGAAGTGGGGAATCATCAAATAAAGAAAAACCCCACAATCTATTTTTATGAATAATGAATCTCCAAGAACATATCAAGTAAAAGATATGAGAGAGGGATAAAAATGGCCTTAATATAAGAAATAATCACACCATTTTAAGATCATGATTTTATAATAAGGTTGATTTTATTTTAGAATGAGATATGAGAGCTAAATAAATAGAGCTAGGAGAGAAAAATGAGTTATATGAGCAAGCTTCATGTGTGTGCCAAGTGTCCTAATAATTTTTAAGTAATAAGGATGTTTATGACATGTGGGGTAGGAGTTAATTTTATAACTCTAAAATTAAATAAATGGACAAGAGAGGTGAGAGGCACCCCATAAATTCAATATAACTAAAAATATAAACATAATAAATGCACACATAAATAATACTTAGGATAAACATAAAATATAAATAAGGAATAAAATGATTTCAACTCTCCAAAACTCCCTTTTAATCTTAATTTAGGGTTAAAAAAGTGGAGAAAATATTTTACAAACAAGTAATGGAGTTGAAATTGCATAATAATCATCCTTATATAAAATTTCTTAAAGAGGAATTAAAATAGATTGAGAAACAACTAATAAAAGAATGTGTCACTAAAATTTGTAAAGATGAAAGTGTGATCATAAATAATATCCAAGAATACTCTTTAGACAATGTGGTCGATAAAAAATGGAATAAAAATCAAGAAGGAGAAATGATCCAAAAAACCCTATAAAAGACAATCAAACACAATCTCTCAAGATAAGTAACCAACATGTTAGATAGTACAATCTACATATATAATGTTATAAAAGTAGATGTAAAACAAGGAAAATGAAGTAAAGATAGATTTACTCACAAATTATGAAGCCCTGCATGAAAGGAAAGCTAATAAAAATAATCAAAGTATATTTCCTTTGTAATAAAAATTAAGTAATGCATAAAAGAGTTTGAGTTTATCAAAACATAAATAAATAAGATGTATCACTTGAAAAAGATATTTTTCATGAAATAATTGAATAGTTTTTCATAATAATACATATAAAATTCTCTATAAAATACATTATCTTTAGGTATTCAAACAATTTTAAGCTTATAGGTAGGATATTGATCCATTTTCCAATAATGCAAACTATCATGAGTGGATTTACCACAAGATTTACATGGATGCAATTTCTAACATTTAGATATACGATGGCCATATTTTATGTAATTCACAAAAGGTTTATTTTTTTAAACTAAAGAATGATAATTATAATTATTTTAATCAAAACTAGTTACAATATAAGTCCTTTAATGTGGAGGATAATACAATTATGAATTGACATTAGAAATAGTTGAATCATTATAGACAAGATCTTTACAATTTGCATTAGTAAAAAGCAAAAGAGCTTCAAGATACTAGTTTTATAATTATAAATACTTAAATATTCATAACCCATGGAGTATATTATTTTCAAGTCAGGATTAGAAAGAGTGCCAATGTTCAAAGGAGTGCAATTTTGTTGAGAAACATAATTAAGATCATTAGTAGAGACATTTCCATGTGCAAAAGACACAAATTTAGCATTTAAAGTATCAAAAGAGTTTTGCATAGATACCATTTTCTCATTAAAAATGTATTTTAAATCATTAAGAATGTTTTTTTGACATGTAAGTTGATGCTTAAAAGTAACTATCTCATCATTTTCAAAGGAAATCATTTGCATAGTTTTTGTGAATGTTAAAAAAATAGCTAATTTGAAATACATGATGTAATGTTACAAAAAATATGTTATAAATTGAACCCCAAATATGATTTAAAAAATGTGGATGAAATCAATAATTTTTTTTAAAAAAGGTTGATAGCTTAATTTTCCTCGATTTAAAAAATTTATTTTTGTGTTAAGACAAAGCCATTGTGAATGAAAGAAAAACTAATTAACTTTTAAATGTAAGTTCACACCCAAAATGTTAAAATGAATACATTTTTTTTATTTCAAAGTATTTTTAAAAATTCCTAAGATTTGGTATATGGATTAATGTGAAAGCATTAAAAGGTAATAACCTTAATTTTTTTAAAAGAGCCAAATTACGTATAAGTTTTTAATTTTTTTAAATTCCTTGAAAATAAAAATCAAGAGTTTTAAGAATATAATAGGAAGTTAAATGCATTTCTCAAAAAAAATAAATCATGACATGCCTTTTTTGTTTTAAAGCTTTAAGCAAAAGAGAAAAGTAAAAGATAATGATTATGAATTAATTCTTTTCAAGGTTTGTATTTTATTATAAGAAGTAATTTGAAAAAAATGTCACTTAGTTTTGAAATCTTTTATTTTTTATGAATGGGTTTTAATGGAAAAAAGACTCAAAAAATAAGAACCTTTCTTGATTGAGCTACCTACAACATGAATTTAGAATGAAAATAGGCTAAAACATAAATAATATTTAGTCTATGCTAAGAAAAATGGTAAAAAGAACACTAAAAATGGTTTTCAAGGGTGTAAATAGTTGTAAAATAAGTGTCAAAAGACTAAATTTCTCCCCCAAATATGATAAACACACTTAAGTTCAACATTAAAAGGTAAATTTCTCTAATACCATAATAGAATTATTTCCAAAGATTGAAATATTAATGTTTAAAACAAGCAATGAAAATTATTAAATAAATAATGTTACCTTGAAAAGTACGCAAACCAAAAATGCAATACAAGAGATTTGACAACTAGAGAAACCATCAAATGGAAAAAAACTCCATAATTTATAGAAGTTTTATGAAAATTAAATCTCCAAGTACATAACAAGTATAAGCTAAGAGAGACGGAGAAGAATGACATTAAACCTAGATAGAATCAAAAGAATTTAAGAACATGATTGTGAAAGAATATTGATTGTATTTTAGAATGGGAGAGGCGAGATAAATAAATATAGCTAAGAAAGAAAAAATAAGTTTCATGAACAAGCTTCATATGTGTGTCAAGTGTCATAATATTCTTACAATTGAGGAGGATATGTGTGACATGTGAGGGGAGGAATTACTTGTGAAAGTAACTCCCAAATATAAAAAATGGACAAGAGAAGTGAGATACACCTCACAAATCCAAGATAATTTCACATATAAATATAATAAATGCACACATAAACAAGAGTTATGATAGACTTAAAAATGTAAATAAGGACCCAAATAATATTAATTATCCAATAATCACCCATAAAAAAATGGTTGAGAAGGGTGATAGAATAATATAGTGTAGGTGCAAGTTGAATCACTAGACACCAAAGTCCTAAGTTATGAACAATATGAATCTAAAATTGAAAGTGACAACCAAGAGTGGCTTGACCATGCATCCAATAACCATTACTACTAAGAAGATCTAACCAAACTACGAGATTAGAAGGTGTAAATCTCACATGATGCACCCCACCCCACAAGGAGTACCATATCCTGATAAAGGGTGTTAGAAGATATTACTCTAGGAGGTCATGTACTTAATCTATAGTATATAATTTCAACTACATGTTTAAGACATATAATAAAAAATTATAAAAGAGATACAACTATAATTACACAATGCTACATAGGGGGATGATATCAAAAATTTATTATCCCTTCTATGACTTTATGAAATGATACCAATGATTGATAACCTAATGATTAAATATAAGGGAAATAAGTCCATCAATCTAGTTCTCCCTAGCATGGTAAGAGGGCATGACTTCTAGGTCACCACGAATCTAGTATATGATAGAAAGATACTTCTAGATGGAAATATAAATTTAGAAAGTCGTTGACATTATTTTAGGCACAAGCATAGAGGTAAACATCCTAATGGGGCATGTTTGGTATAAAATGTCTAGTCCTCCCATGATACTTTTACCTCATCTATTATTCATGGAAAATAAAACTAAGGCATAGCCCATCGGTATTCTTTCTGATGCCAACCTAGAAATATTATATGCAATGTTTTGGGTATACTTAAAGGTAATTAAGCTTGTAGAGACAAATATCTACATAATATTACTTATAAGACCATGGTTCTATGTGAATAATGTTGATATGTAATTAAAATTTCATTTTATGAGCTTCAATAATGGAAAGGAGCATGTGTTCATCCCTTTGTCAGTTAATCAAGTACCCTTGTATGTAGAAAGTATTAATCTCAAGAAGATATCAATAATATATACAACATCATGACATAATGAGTAGATATTTTAAACCAATTATAGAGGGTGGATTATATTGGGATGATTCTCAGTCAATCTTTAACACTACAAGTATTACCTAAGATTGGTGGGTTAAAGAGTCCTATGAGGAAAAAGGGTGAAATATTGACATAAGTTAGGTAAGGTGCTAGTTTTAGTGACTACAATGAATCAATCATGAAAATATTAAGTCTTATTTAAATTGTATAATGATATAGGTATTTTATACATATAATATTTTAAAAATTTATCATTTAATAAAGATTTATCTCTTATAGTAACCTATTTTATTATTTTTGGGAAACTAGTGTTTAGTTCCTAAACAATAAAGGGTCTTGAGTAAGGGGAAAAATATAGTTTAGTATGACAAAATATAGATTTATAACAAATAATTTTCATGAGAAAGAGAAATAAAATTGTCTCAAAATAGACTAAAACAAATGATTCAAGAGCTAGAAATTATGATGCAAGACTAGGACACTGTCATGAATCTAGATATGACCTTCATTTTATGATTATATAGGAGCACCAAAAGTAGATAAGAGTGGCACCAAAATTTTAGTCCACCTCTAGCATTTTTGTCTAGGAGATTTGATCTTTATAGGTTTCGTCCATTGCCTCAGTGTGAGCTTGTGTCTCTATCATTGTTGTCTAGGAGATTTGATCTTTTTGGGTTTTATCCACTGCCTCAATGTGAGCTCGTGTATAAAATTTTTGAGGTTGAAAGTCAAAAGAGCTTGTTATAGATCCATTTCAATCTCCAAGTATTATATCTATCTACACACATATAAATAACAAATTCATCAAAATCAAAAGGGGATAAAACTAAGTTAGGGGGAAAATGATCACACGATCTAAAACCCATATTGTCCTAATCACTTCCTACATTAACCCACAAGCTAGGGTCTCAAAAATATAGTTATCCCTTAGGGAATGTGCATAATCAGTATGCATGATAGATGTGGGAATGAACTTTTTCCTAGGCCCCTCCTCAATCAAGCATGTAAGTTTAATTATGATGTAGAACATTGAGCTATACTATTAACTAATTTTAATTATGTAATGTGATAAAGTAGTAAGTGCTAGATAAAAAATGCCTTGTGAATTAATTTATATAGGAGACTCATTATTTCAAATTTTAGACTTTTTTTACATTTGGAAGACATTGGAAAACATACAGATGAAGCTAAGAAATGAGCCAAGACTCATTCAACAAAGGAAAATGACTATTGAAGCTCAAACTAACCATAGATAGGAGTTTCAAAAGTGGACAAGAGTGACATTAGTGTTATTGTCCAAGTGTGGCACTATTTTCCTAAGCTGATGGGGCCTTGGGGGATGGATTTGTCATGGAAAGAGTAGTCAAGCTAATATGGGGTTAAGTCTAGAAAGATATGGATAATTGGGAATATGAAAAAAGGTGACTCAAGCATGAAATAAGACCAAAATTAACAAAATAAAAGACATGGATAAATGTGAACAAATCTCATATTATCCAGTCAAAGTCTCCTATGAAAGGACTATGAAAAGACATGATATGTGTGGTTTCTTGACTAATTTAAGGTGTATACATTTTCCCCTTTTAATCTAGTGATGTAATCAAATGAAGTACTAGAGTAAAAGAAAGAAAATAAAATGCATACTTGAACCTTACTATGTGGAGATAAGTGTGCTAAATAAGATTCTAACTCACTTCTTAGCCAAAAAAGTGGATGGAGAGCTAAATAGTGCTTGGAGAGAGAAGGAATCCTAAAATTGGATACCCCCTATATTGAATTTGAAAGTAGAATCCTTGTAATCTTGGAGGAGGGCAATGCTTTCCTACTGTGCTACATTTGGCTAAAAATGAGAAATGCTCAAAGGCCAAAAACTAATGTTTTGCCTCTATCACACATAAACTTGTGTAATATAGAATATGTGTATAGAATCTATATTTTATGAAGAGAAAAATAAATCATGCCCCCCCCTCTGAATAATATGAACTAGAATTTGAGAAATGCTCAGAGGCCCAAAACCAATGTCTTCCCTCTATCCCACACAAACTCATATAGTCTAGGTTTGGGTAATGCTATTAACCAATGGTTGTAGATGGACATACATTCCAACCTAGTGATAACATAGGTGCAACTAGGTGTAATCCAAAACTATGGTTAATGTGTAAGAAGAAAATTTCATGTTTTTACCATTGAATCTATATAATCCTAGATGATGAACATGAACTTCTATGCCATGCCCCCAAAATTTATATGTGAGTGATGCATATGTATAATTTAGTAATCTATATAACCACATGTGATATGAGCTATTGTTCCATGTCCCATGTGTAAAACTAGATATCAAAATAATGTGCTCTACACTATGTCTATAATTTGTTATGTGGCCCTATAACTGTGTCATGTTGTATAAAGATATATGTGTGAATGTACATGCCCTAAATCTAGTATCTAGTCCAAATATGTATCAAAATCACTATGAATCCATATAATCTAAACCACTATATCTAGCTAACATATGTATTTTTAAACTGAAAGTATGTCCCTCTAAATGTCTTGAGTAATGCTTAGTGACCCATGTAGTCTGAACCACTATACATCTTGACCACTCTAAATTGAATATGATAATCTAAATATTGGAGGTGTATGAACCATGGGGTATCTATCTATGAGAGTGGATGGGCATGATGGATACATGTAGGGATAGGAATAGTAAGAATTATTCCCCCCTTTTAAGGACATAGACAAGATCTGTGATAGAGGAGTTGAGCCAAAAGTGATGACTAGTGGCATAAGTAGAAACAAGGTTGGCTTGTTGTGAGAAGATTGAAAGTTTTCTTGATTGATTAGATTGAGTTGTTTGAAAGTTGAATGAGGCTTTGATTAGTTAGGACTAAGTTGTATTTCTAGGTATAAAAGAGGTATAGAGATGTGTGTGTGCCATAGTAGGTAGATGACATAGTAAGAGAGTGAGGTTTGCATGATGCTGAGGGTGTGGTTGTCAGGAATCCATGGAATAATTTTTTTTGTAAAATGGAGCTAGAGGGTTGTAGTTATGGGCAAAATGGTGTTTTACTTGGACTGAGAAAGTTGTTTGATATAGGAAAATTGGATTGATTCTTGATTCATTTGTGTAGTGACTAGGATGAGATTTAGAGCTTTGGAGTAGGGGAAATGTTGAGGAGATGAGCACCTATCACAACCCAATTTGAGCAGTTGGTAGTCTAGGTGAAGGTTGGTGGAAAGGTTACCCTAGTAAGTAGCTAAAACATGTGATTTTTGTCTATTTAGAAGCGTATTTTTATGTTTTTTAGCGATTTGAAGCATTTTTAGGAATTTTTTGCTTGTTTCAATACTCCTATCCAAGAGTCATTGCTCCTATCTAGTGTTTAGTGTTGGTTGTAACACTATTTTCTAGTGCTAGTGTCCCTTTATAGTGTCATTATCCTTGGGGCTAGTTTTTTGATTTGTTGTCTATTATTATGTAGCTTGGCTATTTTCTTTGGCATGATTGCCTAACATATATGCTTTTTTTTAGTGTTATATAGGGTGAAGTATGGATGAGTGAGTTACATAGAGGCAAGGTGATGAAGACATTGAGATTGTTCCCTTTATCATCTGATGAGAGATTTGTGATAGATAGGGTAGGGCTGGGTCATGTGTGTGACCTAGGTACTATGTAGTGGGATAGGTATTTGATTACCACCTTATGTGAGAGGTGGAATGCAAACACATGTACTATTTAGATTTATACTAGAGAGATTATCATTACTCTAGAGTACATGTACCATATTTTGCATTTGTTGATTAGTAGACAATGTGTGACTATGCAAGATGGCATGGATGTTGATGCTATTCATTGTGTGTCCTTGTATTTTACTAGTATGCCGTTAGGCATACATTAGAGAGGAAGTGATAGTGATGTATTATTTTTGGTTAACATGCAGTTAAGTGTTATACTTCTATGGAAGTGGTTAGCTACATTATTGGCTTCATTTCTTATAATGGATGGGAGTAGGGTGTCAATTACATATAAGATGCATAGGATTGTGTGTATTATAGAGGTATATGGCAATGTGTTCTCATGGGGTAGGGCTATGCTTACCCACTTATATAGGGATATTTACTAATTTAATCAAAAGGCAATTAGTGGTGGTGTAAGTGTAGTTAATTTATTTCATTTTTGGGTTTATAAGTACATAGTGGTTGTGTAGCTGATAGGATTACTATGGGAGAGGTGGGCACCTCCAAAACCATTTGGAGAGTGGTGGTTGAGTACCTTGGCTATCCAGTATCTTGGGATAGTTCACTATAGATGAGTTTTAGACAAATTAGTGGCTTAGGATATCATATGGAGGCCCTATATAAGATTCCCTGGTGGTTTAAGGATGGAGTGCATTTGTGGTATATGAGGGTCAATTATTGGTTACATAACCACTAGATTAGTTTGTATGAGAACTTTCAATATGAGTACATGACTAGATAGTTTGGGGTACTATAGGATGTGCCACCAATAACATGGGTGTGGGTGAGGAGTGTATGGGCACTAGGTAGGGACAGATCTTGTGGAAGGCCTATGGAGGCTGAGTTAGCACCATTACTTTTAGATGCATGTGATATAGCTATAGATATTCTTGATGTAGATAATTTTAGATAAATAGAGGCATATACCACATGGTGGGGTAGGCATCAGTGGGTTCTATTATATCCTATTGATGGAGGTGATTCCCTTGACTATGAGGATCCTTCTTTGATCTAGATGATGGGAGGTAAGCATTGATTATATTTGAATTGTATACAAGTTTATGCTTGTTTTAGCTTATTTTGAAAATGTATGTGTAGTTTAGTGTTATAATTTTCATGCAGGTGGAAGTGCTTAGGATGAAGCATAGGCTGGTGTAAAGAGTGGAGATGATGAGTTTTAGGAGACCATAATTGAGTCTATGCTATGTAAGCTTACATGGCATGTACCTGAAGATGTTGTGGAGGAGGGTTTGATAGAGTGAGGAATAGTTTAAAATGGATTTTATGCTCATTTGTTTGATAGGGATGATATAGCTATGGTTGCATATGTTAGGGTTGTGAGACAGAGATGGGATAGATAGGCATAGGATGCCTCCACCTAATTATGGATCTATGAATATGGAAATTATGGATGAGTACATATATTTTTAGATACAATATGTAGACTTATGTGAGGAGAATGGTCAATTACTAAAGTGAGAAAGCCATCATAAGAGGCATATAAGAGATCAAGGAGGTGTGGGGCCATTGAGTGTGAGAGTGGACTATAGGACTAGCACTCGAGGAGAAAGTGAGACTGAGAGTGAGGGTATGATGCCCATTCATGATTAATGATATCATGATATGATATATATGTTTTGAAAACTTTGTTATATATATAGATACTGGGTTGATTTTGATTTAGGCATATTGTGTTATGGATTGTGGAATAGATAAGTAAAAAAATTTGTTGATTTATAAATATTTGATCTAATATTAATGTTGAAGGTTGTATATGTTTGGTAAAATAATACTTGGGATATTTGATTTTATTGTTTGTTGATGAGTGTGATGCTAGATTTTGATTTTTAATCATATGTAAGAAATAATTTGTTGGTTTTTTAATTGGTAGTTTTTTTGGATAACTAATTTAGTTTAATGTTGGTAAAAATATGATTTAGTAAAATCTATATTTTGATAAGCTAGTTTTGACTATAGATAGTTATTGAGAATTAGGAATGTTAATTGTTAGTATATTAGGATGTAAGATATCATGTTGTGTGTATTACTTCCTTAAGATTGGATCAAGAATACAAAGGCTAGGTAGACCTTTGGCTCCATCATTGCCTTGCTAAGTGAATCTATGAACTAATGTTGGTATGAAAAAGTGTTGTATCACTTTATGTTGTGTCACTATCTAAATCCTGATGGCCAATTAAACAAGTTCCCATACTACTCATGATATGTAGGAATATGCTCTATATTTGATATTATTTACTATGTAATAGCTATAGATGGACATAGAGATTCTATAAAATGTAACTTTATTAGACGTGCAATGGGAATTGTGTGCTATGAAGAAGGATCATCTATCCATAATCATATACCATGTGGCCTATGTTATGATGTGTATGACTATGTTATGTATCGAGATGGAGTGAAAAATTGTGATGGGGGATTGCTTAATCTTAATCATAGTGGATTTCTTTGTGAGATAGGACCCAAAAAATTTGGCCATAGTGAATATCTCTCTAGATCAATATTATATGATGTGGGTTCATTTAATCTTACTTTAGTGGATTTCTAACTAAGATAAGACCCACAAAATTTGGTCATATGGAATATTTCTCTTGAGTAGTACTATGTTGTGGTGCATGTGACTCTACTAGATATGTATATGGAACTACACTATGTACTCCTCAAACTACAGTGTTATATGTAGGTTATTCTCATTGGACTAGCTTCTAAACCTTCTAAATAGGTGGAATAGGATATCTCTTGTGAGGTTCTATCCTAGAACCTCCATTACTCTCACGATGAGTGATTGATGATTATTGTAAAGGAATGTCTTGAGATGACTTAGTCATGGATGAATGAGGTCTAAGGTTCCATGATGGAGGAGATCTTGGTGCCCCCTATGAGATTGTTGTGATACCATTATCAACACATCTATTAATGTAATATTTGAGTCCATAATAATCATTATCTCTATGTCCACATATATGATGATAGTTACAAAAGGGCCAATGTGGTTCTTTATATAGTAGATGTGGATCTCATATATGAATAGAAGGCAATGTGATTAACCACCTATCTAAAAGTGTTGATAATATGACACATGGGTTATCCCTCTGTGAATCAAATTGTAGTGGTACCTTGCTGCTATTTTTTGTATTGCATACTATGGGTTGTGATTTGGAAAATGACTCTCTATTCTTAACTCATTGATTTTTTGGTTATGCTCACCTATCTTGCTTAGGACATGGTGGATTATGGATGCTAGAAGATATAGATAATTTTATGAAATTTAGATTAATCTGATCAAATTAATATGCCTCAATCAATCCCAATTTCTTTTCCAAATCTAGAAATATATAACATAAGATCCTAAAAAAAGACTCTATTTGATGTAATAGATGCTCAAGAAGAGGTTGGCAAAACCCCTTACTGAAGATATGTTGAGTCTCTTAATCTAATAGTTTATATATCAATATTAATATGTTAGCCTTAAATCTTAAGACATACTCACTAACTAGCTCTAAAGAATTCTAATGTAGTGTGGCAAGTTTCTCATATGTAATATGAGGCCCCGTGTTTGATATGTAATATTTGAGAAATGCCTCTTCTAAGTCATCATATATGTGCAAAGATCTAATAAGGAGTAGATGAAAGAACCAATTATGTGCTTCCCCCACTAATGTCTATTTTAACAACTTTAGTAGAATCAAAGAACTTGCATGAGATGATAAAGCCTTTTGAAAGACTTGAAGGTGTACGAATATATCTCAAGTACCCCAAAGTGAGGTAATGATGGTATCTAGAAATGATTAGGCAATGAATATTTTAAAAATGTCTTAAAAAGAGTGTTACCATGTAAATCATTGGCATCCATCCAAGACTTATAAGCCTTATTTTCCAAGGTAAGGAGATGTACTTGGTGTTGTATTTCACCAACTACATGCATTAAATATATAATCTCTTGGGATGGTACATTAGTATCTTGAAGTCATTCATTTAATAATTGAATTTGATTGTTAATTTTAGCCATGGGAATGATGAATTTAGTAATTGGATCATAAAAGGTGGTATGCTCACTTGAACCTTGAGATTAATGGTAACTTGGACCTTACTAGAGGTATGTGGGCTACCATTATCTTTAGTTGAAGAGTGAGAATTGGGTTCTACTATAGTGAGATGTGTCTTAGGAGATTAATTGGTATCTTTATGATTTAGTGTACCACATTAAAATTGAGTAGAACATGGGATATTAGCATTAACATGTGAATTATTTGAAATAAAGTCATGCATAGAAGTAGAAACAACATTTAGAAGTGCATTATATTTGAGAGGAGGAATGAGAGAAGAGTTAGAAACATGAGATGCATTTTCTTATTCAATGTGTGTGTAATAATCATCATTATTCCATGCATTGTAATTATTAGAATATTGTTCATAATCACTCTCATTTTCATATTCATTTGCATGTTCACTATCATACTGAGTATCACTTTTAGTGTAACTAGGGAGAGGCGTAAGAGAAGAATTTAATTATTTTCTAATATACACTAAAGTATCATTTGAAATTGGAATATCATGTGCATTTATGTTATCCAATGGATGGAGTGTATGCATTATTTTATGTGTAATATGAGAAATAAGAGAAAAAGAGTTTTCATTTAGACATTATTTTGACAAAGTAGAGTTAGTAACATTAGATAGATCATTTGAAGTATACATTGACGATTTTATTCTATTGCATTTATATTTTTGTAACTTGAACATGGAAGTAGCAAAAGAGAGAGAAATTAGGATCACATGGAAGAAAATTTTCACCAATAAGAGGTTCACTTGGAAGTGCATGGCTAATTTATTCATTTGGTGCATTGTGCATAAGATAATTAGGTGAAAATTACCTTTCCCATTTATTAAAATTATTTTCTTTAGAAGTGGGAATAAAAGAGATAGATTTGAGAGAAGAAGATGCATCTACTTGCACGTCACTATCACTATCACGTATATCATCATATTATTTATTATAATAATAGTAATTATCTTCATTGTAAATGAAATCAGTTTAAAAAAATTTAGCTAATGTGCAATTTTGCAAATTTGTCCATTCATTGTCATAATTATGAGAACATTTTAAAAATTGATCTATGGGATGAGAGGGAAGAAGTGCCTTACTGTCCATTTTATTTCTTTCACCAAAGAGAATATTGAAAATTAATATTAATAAAATAAATGCAAAAATAACTATTAACATAGAGAGTTTGAAAATATTTTTGGTAATTTAAATAATGTGCAAAAATTCCAAAATATTTTTCTAATAATTACAAGGTTTAGGGTTTTAGGGCCTAGTTTGGACCTATTTTGGGGTTTTAGGAATGTTGAGATATACTATTGACTCATTTTAATTATGTAATGTGAAAAATTATTAAGTTTTAGATATAAAATTCCTTGTGAAGTCTTTTATATAGGATACTCATTATTTTTAATGTTAGAGCTTTATTTGATTTTGGTTGACATTGGGAAACTTAAGGATGAATCTAGGAAAGGGGATAAGACTCATTAATCAAAGGAAAATGACTATTAGAGCTCAAAATGACCTTGGATAGGAGAATAAAAAGTGAATAGGAGTAGCACCAATGTTATTATCCAAGTGTCGTGCTATTGTCTTGAGCTGATGGGGCTTGGGGGGATGGATTTATCATAGAAAGAGCAGTCTAGCTGATTTGGCGTTTGGTCTATAAGGCTACAGATAATTGGGAATAGGCAAAAATGTGACTCAATCATGAAATAAGACAAAAATGAATAAAACAAAAGACATGGATAAATGTGAACAAAGATCATATTCTATAATTAGGGTCTCCTATGAAAGGAATATGAAATTACATGATATGTGTGGGTTTTTGAACAATTTATGGTCTATACATAACCTAAAAATTTTCAATATCTTTTAGTGGACACCTTAAAGGGTGTACCAAGAAAAGGGTGGGTAGACCATTAGTGCTACATAAGATTTTTGATTAATTATATCATACATAAACCCATAATAAATCAAACTTTTAAAACTCACTAAATTTTTTTATTATTAATAACCTCTAACTAATAAATAAAAATTATTATTACTAGGTCATCCATAGTTAGCCTAGTTGTAAAATTTACATCACACATTATGAAACTAGGTCAGCCTCATTTGACCTAGTTTCGAGGATAAATGATAATTTTTAAAAACTAATTTATGGCGATATGAACTTCTTGGATAAAATTTTAATAGGGTTAGGCATACCTATTTCTATAAATACAACCTTCACTTCATATAGAAACACTCAGTTTCATATTATTATAGATCAAAATTATATTACATCTACATTTAAAGGAGTCATGACTTAGGGTTTTCCTAGGAAGAAAAGTAACTTGTCTTGTGAGAAGTCTTAGAGATAAGTAGGAATATTTTATCCTAGATCTGATTTCAACTAGTGTGATCCTTATAGAGCCACAATGGTCTCTTTCAAAACATCATTAGAAAATGGGGAGATTAAGAGTCGACATGTTCATTCCAAGGTAAATATCCACAACTTTTGTCATTTCATGTAATAGGTAGATATTGCACAAAGTAATAGGTTTGAATATATCACTTATTACTTAAATTATCTCTACACTTACACTTAATGTAGCTATAGGGTATTTTAGGCTTTCCATATTCCACCTTAGGTGATTTAGACCACCATTTATCTATCATGATCCCTTATATGTTTAAACCATCCCCATTTCTATTATAATATTTTATAACACTATATTACATTTCATTTTATGCATTATAAGACCTAGCTAGGGTTATTGCATGATATTATTTTCATAGAGGATTTGAAACCCTCTCTTTTAGTATTTTGTGATAAGATTTTACTTAGGTTTATAGGATCAAATTGGTCATGGTCTTGATATACAAAGTGTATACACATAATATTTTCAAACTTTACCAATTACTAACACTTTATATATTGCAAGAACCTATCGAGTCTCAATATATATGAGTGCACATCTTAAGGGGTGCACTAGGAAAGGAGTTGGTAGACCATTGGTGCTTCAAAAGATTTTTGTCCCTTTTTTCCACTTACTATCTATACATTTGTGTCCTAAAAACCATTTCCCTAAGCTTTGCTTCCTATTTTTCACCCTTCTCTAGTCATTTACCATCTTTATTATCCCTTTCCCTAACCTAAATCCATTTTTGGCAGTTTACATAACTATGGCAACCATGTCAAACTTGTATTTTTATTATAAAATCTTACAAAGAACTAGGTTGGCCATGGCTAACATAGTTCATAACCTACTTAGTTTTTACTAGTTTTAATACTAGGTCAATGAGGTTAACTATATTGACCTAAATGTTTGAAAAGGTTTAGGGTTAGATTAAACTAAATAAACACATTCATTTACATCATTTATTAAGAAGATAATAAGTAATAAATATTATGCATCTGCTTATCCACCATTCTACTTGAGGAGAAATCTTAGGGTTTCATACTTTCTTTAGAGATGCAAATCTTGTCTTGTGGAGAAGCCTTTTGGATGAATTTATAGGTTATGTATCCTATAGATGATTTATCCTTATTATCCTTATATACCATAACAACCTATTATGAATCACATTGGTCAAGGGAGAGATTGAGGTTCAACAGGTTCATCTTCAAAGGTAAGTATTACTAACTTTGTTCCTCCTTTATAAGAGTAGATAGATATGCATTTGTACTTATCTTCTATTCATTAAGATTTTATATACATTGACATGAGTATATGTCTTCTATACATGTTTAATTTTATTGTTTATTACCCTCACTTTGTAACACAATCTTTGGTGAGCTCTAGATTAGATTTTGCATTACTTGTTATTAATTTAGTGAATATGAAAACATAGGACCTAGTTAGGGATATTACATAGTTTTGCTTGAATAGAGGATTTAGAACAATCCTTAGTGATATTATTATGATAATATACCCTTTAATAATGTATATCACATCCATATTGGTCATGACTTCAATTATCTAATGTATCCCTAATCAAAAGTGTAAGTAAGATCTATCTTCTCTGAGATAGGATTGATTTATAGATCTATTACATTTCCCATTGCATACATTTTAGTAAACCCAACCTAAATATAACCCTTGTATTTTATATTTCACACCTTCGTTTCTATCATTTTATCATTTTTTTATATTTGTGCTACTATGTTGATAAAGCTAGTAGAGTTATAAATTTTATCTGTAGGTTTAACACACATTTGTATAAAAATGAATATGATATTTCTATGTAACTATTCATCATATATAGGTTATTATATTATATAGGTCTATATAGTAATCTTATTTAGTCCTAAATAATAAACTAAGCTAGGTAGGTTGACTTAGTCTTCTAGCTAACATCTAGATCAATAAACTAAGTCAAGCATGTTAACTTAGTCTTTCAATCAACATCTAGATCAAAAAACTAAGTTGTTTAGGCTGACTTAGTCTTTCAATCAACATCCATATTAACAAACTAAGTCAGGTAGGTCAACTTAGTCTTTCAATCAACATTGAGATCAACAAACTAAGTCAATTAGGATGAGTTAATCATATAGTTAGCATTCAAATCAATAGACTAAGTTTTAAAGTTTAACTTAGTCTTCCTATTAGTATTTATATCAATAAACTAAGTTGGTTAGGTCAACTTAGTCTTTTAGTCAGCATATAGATCAATAATTTAAGCAGGGAAAGCTGACTTAGTCTTCTCTTTAACATATAGATCAACAAACTAAGTTAGGTAGGTCAAATTAGTCTTTTATTCAACATCCATATCAACAAAATAATGTGGGTGGGTTAACTTAGTCTTCAAGTCAACATTTAGATCAACAAACTAAGTCAAGCACGTTGACTTAGTCTTCTAGTCAGCATTTAGATCAATAAACTAAGTCAAGTAGGTCAACTTAGTCCTTTATTCATCATATAAATAAAAAAACTAAGTTATTTTGGTTGAATTAGTCTTCTATCCAACATCCAAATCAACAAACTAAGTTAGGAAGTCGATTTAGTCTTTTTATCTTACTTAATCACATGGGGTTTTATAGAACTAGGTTGAACTAGTCAACTTAGGTTGTAGAACATGAAATTAACATTCAAGGAACTTCAATAAAAAAATTTCAATACTCATCATCCTCCAACCCTCCAAGGTTCATCTCTTTCTCTATCTAAATTTAGTATCTCATTACAATTCTATTTTATACAAGTTTGGATTATTTAAAACTATAACCCTACAACAAACTAAGTAAACTTGGTCAACTTAGTTCTATAGCATGTATTTTGTCTAAAAGACTAAGTTGATTTGGTCAAATCTATTCTTAAATACTCTCTCTCCCATAGAAAAATAATGACCTATTTGACTGTGTTCTAAACTATTTACATACAGTGGCATTTGAGCTACTTTTGTAGCATTCTTAATTTGGGAATTAACAACTATTTGATAGTATTTACTTTTTCATGTTTAGTGGTTTGCATGCTTAGAGTATCTAATATAGTCTATTTAGGTGTTTTTTCAAATTACCATTTAGTTACAACATTTTTAGCTTTTTTCACACATTACTAAATCACATCATACTTAAAACACATTTAGCATTCTTCCCAAGGCTTATCTACCTAGATTTCATCACTGATGGGGAAGCTGACTTAGTTTTTTGGCTGAGTATAAACACATGGTTAATGGTATAAATTAGAAAATAACTCAACACCCTTGTTGTTTTAGGGTTGTGAAGTGATGGGATAGACCCCAATAACAAGCTAGTACCATTGCCAATGTAGATCCTTTTCAGCCTAAATATCCTAAAACCATCCATAGATTACTTTCTAGTTCCCTATTTTAACTAACTTCTTTATCAAACTTAAAATAAGACTTTATAATAATATAATAACACTCAAGATGACCACTTAGTTAGAATTTAATTTTTATTTGACTTCTTTCTCTCTAATCATTGTGTGTTGTATTGAAAAACTTGATTAGCTAGCATTGGTGAAAGGCCTTGTGATATGTGCTCTAATTGGATCATTCTCATTGATCTAATTATTTATGCATTTACTTACATTTTTTGATTCAAATTAAATTGTAAATTTTAATTATTTTTAATACATCATAATTTTAATCAACACAATTTATTACAAATGGTTTCTCCCTATCTGCAATACTAATTCTACTTGGTTGACCTTGTACACTCTTTTGTTAGTAAAGCTATAGTACTAAGTCAAATTAGTCAACCTTATATTTTTATTAGACTATTTTTATTCCTATTTTCATTGTTAAATCAACTTGGTCAACCTTTTACTCTTTTTTTCTAGTCAAGTTATAGTACTATGTCAACCTAGTTGACCTTTATCCTTATCAGGCATAATTTCACACCATGTTTGCAGTACTAAGTTGACCTAGTCGATCCTGTACTCTTTTTCGTTAGTTAGTTTACAATACTAATTCTACCTATTCAACCATTTATGCTTATCAATCTTAATTATATGCCCTATATTTACTACTAAGTTGGCCTAGTAAACCCTATTCTATGTTTGGCTAATTCTATCTTCATTTTGCATCCTTTCTTTCTAAATAGTACATAGTCAACCCTCTCAACTCTATACACTTTAATTGATACTATTATATGTGTGGTTATCTATTATTATTTCATAATTATTCCTTATTGTTAGCCTCTACTTAGTCAAATATATTTCATAATTAAGGATTGAGATCAGAACCTCACCTATTTCATTACTTTAGATGAAACTATTCACTTTCTTCCTTCATCTTTTCCTAGTCCAAAACCAATCACTACACAAAGTAATGTAGTTAAGGTCCTTCATCATAGTCCTCCTCCCCATACCAATTTTTGGAATCCTCTACCCAATACCATTCCTACCACTAACATTAATAATCCCCCTCATAACAATACTAATACCCCACTTTCAAATACTAATGCACAAATTGACACGACTCAATTTATTTCTCAAATAGTTCAAAAAATGAACATCATGAAAACAACTAATAATTCCAAAATAATTAAAATTCAATAACATTTATTACACATGACTAGTCAACCACCTAAAGTCATTATGTCTCAACAAAATAAAATAAAAATTCCCTCCTCCTCTTAAATATGCCAATGGTAATATCATCCATCAACCTCAAATGAATAAAAAAAATGCTTCAACATCTTCAAAATTAACCTTTATTCACATTCATTACATCCATATATATTGGAAACATTTATCCAACTATGACATATGATGGGACTAAAGACCCTACTATAGTTCTTAAGTCTTTTGGTAATCTCTATAAGGAATGGGTACAAACTAACACCTTTGATTGTGATGCACTCAAATGGTATAACCAAATTACTAGATATTCTCTCAAAATTAGAGGATTTAGTTAATGATCTAGTGAAGGAATTCTAACATTATTACCTTCCTAAAAATTACATTAACCATTTCATCAATCCTAAATAAATTCCTAATGAATTTACTCACACTTTCATCAAATGATGGAAGTCTCTAACTCAAAAAATGGACCATAACATGAATGATGATATTCTTTTAAAATGATTTATTACTTCTCTTAAATCTCAATTTTAATACAAAGTTAGAATATTTTCCCCTAAAACTTTAGAAGAAGCCTTAGACCAAATAAAAAGTTAGGACTTTATTATGACTCAATTTGAAACACCTCAAATAACTACTAAAGAACCTTTCTAATAATTTTATCATAACATTGATTCATATAAGCCTCCCTAACCTCAAAATGGAGCATCTAATTCAACCAATTTTAACCCAACCCACCCTCCCTTTAGTTTATAACAACTTAAGAAGAAATTACCACCCTCTAAACACATGAGATTTTATCCTTCCAACCCTCCTCAAAAATGGTGCAATCTTGATAAGTTTTATTAGTGGCATGATACTATTTGTCATTCCCATGAGTCTTATCATGATAATAATTGATTTGTTATTTATTTATTACTTGATCCACATTTCAATCTTGATACTTTAACAAATAATTCTATCAAGACTATTTTCAATCTTCTCAAATTTAATCTAAAAAACCACAATCACATCAACATCAACTACCTAATGAACAACAAAAATTATCCCATACCTACACCTCATACATTAATGTTGTTCAAACCATAGTTGATCCTTCTTCTTATACCAATAAGGAATGGATATCTAACATGAACAAAATTTAACATATTGTTGTATCCATTGAACCTTAACCTCTTAGGTCACATGAACTAAAGGAGTACCTGGTTCAAATACCTACTCAAAAATATATCATACATGGTCCTGATTTACCTCCTTTACTTCTTCATACCTCTCATACACATCCTCTATCACATTAAAAATCCATAATATCTAACAAACCAACACATTTACCTATCTCCAAATGCACCTACCAACCCAATGCAAATAATTTTAATGGTTCAATGTTACCTCACTCCACCTCACATTTTGGGGCATCTTGTGATACCCATCCACATGTCTCTTCAAATTTTGGGGAATGTTTTGATTCTCATACCTACATAAAATTACCCATTTGGGAATATTATGATGCCCACTCTTATTATATAATTCATAATAATAAGCAAATTTAGCTTCAATAAATATTATGAGACATATAGGCTTGTATTTCATATTCTCATCTTTGATAAATATGTTAGCATAGATCTTAATTGTTATTTTTTGTCTCATGTTTGTTTGATTTTCTATACTTTACTTATTTTAGTTTCACTTTAATAGTATCATTATCAACTTTGGGTTATTTATTTTTCTTACACATTACATTTGGCCTTTGTTTTCATTTTTGTTCTTATATATCTCTTTCATTTTTGTCTTTTTATGTCACCCTTTACCTTAGCAACTTTATGATCATTTTTCCCCAATTATTTAACATTAAGCTCATTAGTTTTCACCTTGTGAGTTAAAATGTAAGACCATGGATAGGACCAATCTCTCCTCACAAATTACCACATTAAAACATCTTTAAATAACTTCTGGGGATGATTACTAATTTCATTAGTGCTTGTAATATATCCATTGTAGGTTAGTATGGATTTTATGATGACATGACTATAATAAGAATAGACTTGACCTTTCATAGCATTATTTTACCTCCTTGTGATCATCTCTGAGCATATTCATCATTGTATCACTTATTGCATAGATAGATCTCTTATGATCCTCATATTTCCCTTATTTCCTTTTTACTTGTGGGCAAGACTATGAGTCTTTAGACACTTTGGTTTTTAGGTCCTTTTCTCTAGTGAAAAAGTGAAAGATATCTTGTGTTTGTCACATATTTAACTCATGTTTAGTTCTCTAAATATATATGGGGGAGGAGGAATATAAAAGTCCAAAATAATTTAAAATCCAAATCATCAAATATAAACAAAAGTCAATAATTCAAAGGCAAAAAAAATCTTAAAATTTAGATCACACCAAAATATGTGATCTATATTTGTCACATATATTACCTTAGTCAAAGATCAGACTCCACAATTCGCCTCATGATAGAGGTGAGATCCATTGGGGTGTAGTAGGATAGTAGATTGAGGTAGGAAGTCTCATTATATCATATCCTATCTAGTGCCACCCTACTTTTTCACTTATTTATCCAATATTTGTAGTAGACTAATGACTCTGTAAGGAGTCCCAAATAATGGGGAACACATTGTGGGAAGGTACATCAATTTCAATTTTCATGCATAAAAACTTCATAGGTTAGTCTATGCACTTTGCTTGTTATTCCAAGCTTTGTGTTCATTAGTCAAAATGTCCTAAGTCCTTAGTGTTGATAGTTCTTAACCTTTCTCACTTGCCTAGTGTGTCTCATTCTTGTTAAGGATGTTCACATCACCCATCTGGTTCTTCAAATTCTTTATTTACATCATATTTTCCTTATATTCCCCTTGTTGGATATTAATTTTATATGATCACATATTTGTTCACATATACCTTATTATGCTTCTTGGTTTATATTTTGTGAATTGCATTGTAAGACCTTGGATAGGAAAAAGCCTTTGTCACAAACACCCTTACACCATTTATTTACCACAACATCTCATTATCATACCATTCATGTCATTAGGTGGTTGTGTTTTCATACATTTAATCTTAGGACATGCACTAAGCTTGGATTTTCATCCTTTAGATATTTTGATTTTCATTTATCCATCATGTTCTTTTTTATTTATATGGAATTCATATGAAATTTGGCATTATTACATGTTTATATTTATTTATGAAGTTTTCATGTTTATCTTCCATCTTGAATTACATTTCGTTTTTAGTGATTCATGTTTTTATTTATGTTTAATTTGACATTGCTTATCTTACATGGGGTTACTTATCACTTACATATCTTTGTTAAAGTTTTCTTGCATTGATATTTCATTTGTCATTCATGTTTTGCATACATCCCTACATGATATAGTATGTCTTAAATTTAATTTTGTCATTCATGTTTTATATACTTCCCATCATGATTTATAAGTTATACATTCCTTTTTTCCATTTATGTTTTACATGTTTTCCAAAATGATTTAGTGTGTTCTACATTCATTTTCCATCATTTTATCATTAATTTGCCTTAAGTATTCTAATCATGCCTTAAAAGTCTTAATTTTATAATTTTTATAAGTCCCTCATTACTAATTTAACCATCTTAATATATGCAAACATTGATTTTATTGTTACTCTTGTATCTCTAGGGTTTATCAAATGTAGGTAATTGACCCTTCACAATCAAGACTAGGATGTTTGCATATAATTATTTAGTGAAAAGGTATGCCAAGGTATGCATATGGTATTTATAATTAGTCTCATTTCATTTTAGCATTACTTTTCATATGTAATTTTTAGTTATCTTGGTTTCATGTGTTTCTATGTTCTTTCTCACAGTACCATCCCCTATTACACTCACATGACACATGATGAGCTTCAAGTGGGGAATATGTATACACATAATATTTTAAAACTTTACCACTTACTAATAATTTATATCTTGCAAAAACCTATCTGATCTCAATCTCTTTGATTTCTCACCTTTCAGGGTCCAATGGAAAAGGGGTGGTAAGACTATTAGTGCTTCACAAGATTATTGTAACCTTTTTCCACTTGTAATCTACACACTTATCTCCTAAAAACCATTCCCCTAAGCTTTGATTCTTATTTTCACCCTCCTCTAGTCATTTACCATCTTCATTAGTCCCTTTCCTAACATAAACACCTTTTTGGAAGTTTAAATAATTATGTTGGCCACATCGACCTTGTATTTTGTTTTATAAAATCTTACCTAGAACTAGGTTGGCCATAACTGACATGGTTCTTAACCTAGTTAGTTTATTCTAGTTTTAGTACTAGGTTGACAAGGTTGACCTTGTTAGCCTACATTTTAGGAAAGGTTTAGGGTTGGACTCACTTATATAAACACATTAATTTCCAACATATATCAAGAAGATAATAATAAGTAAGATATATTGTGCATCTACTTATCTACCATTCTACTTGAAGAGCAAGCTTAGGGTTTCATAATTTCTTTGGAGATACTAATCTTGTCTTGTGGATAAGATTTTTAGATGAATTGATAAGTTATGTAGTATAGAGATTATTTATCCATGTCATCCTTACATACCAAAACAACCTCTTGTGAATCACTTTGGCTAAAGGAGATATTTTGGCTTGGTAGGTTTATCTTCAAAGGTAAGTATTCCTAACTTTGTTCCTCATTTGTAAGAGTAGATATATATGCATTTGTACTTATCTTCCTTGCATTAGTATTTCCTATACATTAACATGAGTATGTCCTCTATGCATGTTTAATTTTATTATTTATTACCACCATTTTGTGCTATAAGCTTTGGTGAGCATTGGATTATATTTTTATTTACTTTTTATTAGTTTAGCGAATATGAAATCATAGGGCCTAGTTAGGGTTATTACATAGTTTTACCTAATTAGAAGATTTAGAAACATCCCTAGGATATTATTGTGGTAAGATATCCTTTTGATAGGTCTAATAGTTCAATATTGGTCATGAGCCTAATTATATAATGTATCCCTAATTGGAAGTGTAAGTAGGATGTATCTTTTCTAATATAGGATTGATTTGTAGATCTATTTCATTTCCCATTGCATATACAAAGTATCACAATAGATGTTATTTGGATATATTATTTTTGCTTGGATTTATGATGTAGGATAAGTTGTAAATATATATTAATATGTTGCATACATTATAGTGAAATTTACATGAATTCTAACCATTACATCATAATATTTTATCTATAGGAAATTAGGTCACTCATGTCAACCCAGTTATATTTCTTACTTTCTAAATTTCATCTATATGATACTAGGTCACACTAGTTGACCTAATTTTAGTCATTGATTTTTTATTTTCATTTACAAGCATCTATGTCATGTAGGTCGACTCAATTTTACATAATCTTTTATAATTTTCATCTTCAACCAACAACATTGATGCTGGTCGATCTAATTCATTTTATATAGTTTTCTATTTTTCGTTCTATTCAACTAGGTTGGTATAGGTTGACCTAGTATTATTTAATTATTTTTAGATTTTTTAGCTTTTTTTAGACTAAGTTGACCTTGGCCAATTCTATTTAATCTATATGTTTTTTAGTTTTTCTTCTATAAGACTAAATTGATCCTAGATGACCTAGTTTTAGCTTTCAAATTTACATCACTTGCAGTCAACTAAGTTTATTATGGTTGACCTGGTCATATTTCTTAGGTTATTTGTAACCAACTAGATTGGCCTATCCCAAACTAGTTTACATATTTTAAATTTTTTATTAAAACAATTGTTAAACAAAATTTTCAATTCTTTTTTCTAGTTAAACAACTGAATACATCATTTCTTTCTCGTCTTCTAGTTTTTTAATTCTATCCAAATTTACTACATAGGCAATTAAGTTGACCCCAAACAACTTAGTTATGTGTCTATTTTTTACAGTAAACTAAGTTTACCATGGTTGTAATAGTTTATTTCAACCTATTTTCATAATAGATTATGTGGACCAATAATCTATGTGTTTCTACTTTTTACATAGGCAAGATAATTCACTTTATTTTCCATAATAGTTAATCTCTAATTTAATTTTTAAAGATTTGCCTAAATTTTTATTTACAATAATAGATTTTAAATTTAGTTTTTGATACATGATTTTCATCTTTATTTTTTAATTTATCTTGATTACCCTACAAAATGTGTGCTAGAAGTTTTAAAACTACTTAGCTTCTATCATGAATGGTTATATAGATACTATATAGATATCATGGTGTAAGGGGATTTCAAAAATACTCATAGCCATAGTATATAGTTAAAAATAAATTTTAGTTTTCATGTACCTCACAATATTTAAGAATTGCCTAGGGTTTATCATTTTTATTGAACTCTTAGGAAGCCATACATCTATCTGGTTATGTAGTCCATCAATAAGCAATAAGTGTCAATAATTTAATTTTATATTACTTTGAAACTAGTTTTAATGGTTTATGGAAATGCTACTTCCTATGTAGTTAGTGGTATAAAATATTGGGTTAACACTAACCAAAAAAAAAGCAAGTATATTTTAGAGCTTACAAGTCAATCAAACCCTCTTAGTACATCCTCCTAATATTTTTTTGGATAATTAGTCATCAATATTTATTATGAACATTCATTTATGCTTTATAATT
Organism: Torreya grandis; assembly: GCA_037957365.1. Classification (NCBI taxonomy): domain Eukaryota; kingdom Viridiplantae; phylum Streptophyta; class Pinopsida; order Cupressales; family Taxaceae; genus Torreya; species Torreya grandis. The sequence continues at coordinate 54,123 of JARHVA010008945.1, read as the reverse complement.
TTTATTCCCTTTTGTATTATAGGCTATATTAGCCAATGTTGGTATAATTTTGTGATATGTGTTTCAATTAGATTTACTAACATCAACCTAGGTGATTATGTGTGAATAAATTAAGTTAGTTAGGATCGATGTAATATTCTATATTATTTAAATCTATTTTATAAACAATATCATCTAATTTATTATAAAAACTTTTCCATATCAAAGTAAGTGGACTAGGCTCAACCTAGTCTTTTATTGTATTTACCTGCTTGTCTAACTAGATTGACCTAGGTTAACCCAGAAGACTTACAATTTACTATCAAAATATTTATCATCAAACTAATTTTATTTAGATTGACCTAATATTTTATTATCTTTAACTATTCGTTTAACTAGAATAACCTACCCAGTAGACTCATATATCATTGTATTTACCTTTATGTGTAACTAGACTGACCCAAGTCAATATAATAAAGTTATATACTGTCTTGTATTTCTCCTTGTATAATTAAATTGACCTTCAAAGACCTAGTACATTTATAATTTCCCATGTTTTGAAATAAATCAACCTTGGTTGACCTAGTTCAGTAGGTGGATGACAATATCCATTATTGTTTCCTTTTCTCATACAAATTAGCATCATAAAATCACCTATAAAAACATTTATTGAAAGTATAAACCCATTAAAATTATACACAAGTTATTCTCTTTTACCTAGCTTAGCTACACAAAATGATAATTCCTCATGGTGAAAATACTTCCAACCATCATCTAGATCTATGGAATGAAACATGATACACATTATTCAAAATAATGATCTAGATGATCCTAATATGAATGGTCACTTATCTAAACTTCCTTATTTTACCATAGGAGCAATTGATACTAACATATAAAATCCTTCCATAGGGAATCCTCCCATAATAAATCCTCATATAGGGAATCCTACTATCCCTAATATTGGGAATTCTACTCCTACCAGCATGAACATTCTACCTCCTACCACTAGCAATCAAAATCCACCCATAGATATAACTCAAACTATTGATCAATTAGCTTAACAAATGAATGTTATGCCAACAACTAACATTTAAAAAATGATCTAAATACAAAGTCACATATTGGAAATGGCTAGTCAAACCCATAATATCATGCCTCAAAATAATCAAGATTTTATCCAACCTCTTCTTAGAGATGCCAATGGGAATATCATCCCTCAACCTCTCATGCATAACAAAATGCTACAACATATTCAAAATGAATCTTTATATCCATTTATCATATCTACATATATTATAAACATCTATCCAACTCTTAAGTATGATGGAACTAAAGACCCTACTATCTTTCTTAAATACTTTGGTAATCACTATAAGCAATGGGTCTAAATCAACACTTTTTCTACCACTAAATTTCTAGTAAAAAATTGTATAGGAGATGCTTTAGAATGGTATCATCAACTCCCACAACATTCCATATTAGAACTAGAGTATCGTGTAAATTTTATAACTAAAGATTTTTAACACAATGATCTTCCTAAAAATTGTAGTCACTTCATCAATGCTAAGTAATTAACCATTGAATTTGCTCATACTTTTATGAAATGATATAAATCATTAGCTCACAAAGTTAACCATAATATCAATGATGATAATATTTTTAAACTTTTCATTACTACTCTTAAGTCCCCTCTTCAATATAAGGTTCAAATATTCTCTCCTCACACTTTAAAATATTATTTTTATCAAGTTGAAAGACAAAATTTCCTTATGAATCAATTTGAACCACTTCATAATATAATCAAGGAATATTTATAAACTTCAACTAACACAATAACTAGTTTAAATTCTCAATATAAATATCCTCCAAAAAATTAGGAGAATTTAAATCAGATATTAAAATTCTTTCCCACCCACCCTTGATGATCTCAAAAATGAATAAATTATGATCTCAATCTAAACATTTCATCTATAACAAACTAATATCCCATAATCATACGATCTTAATAAATTTTATTGTTTTGATTTATACATTAGTCATTATCATAAGAAGTGTCATGCACTTAATAAAATTCATAGTCTATTTCATGTTAAGAGATGCATTTGATCATTATGATATGCTCAAACTATGTCATTTTAGTTATCTCAAAGATTCTCAAAAGATAAACTTTGCCAAATCTACTACCAAAAAATGTATAAAACCTTCTTTTGATCCCAACACACAACACTATAATGACAATGTTTGTGTTATTTCTCAATATGTGAATGTATTTAAAGTCAATTAATATCATAAAACTTATCACAAAAACCCTATTATCAAACCTATTAAGTCATCTAATGAAGACCAACTTCTTAAAGATACTACAAATTACAAAACCTCATCATCAAAACCAACCACTAGTGATGATCAACCTTCACTAGTGGAATCTAAAATAATTCCAAAACTCACCCTGCCTAATCAATGTAAGCTTTGTACTTACTCTTCTTCCAAACCTCGCTAAAATCTATTAGATGAAATTTATTTTATTCCTTTTAAAATTCCTCTTATGGAGTTACTAATAACTTATCATTATCATCTAAAATTTCTTATGGAAAAATTACAAGACATCAAATAACATTTATCTAATGAATCTTAGTTCCTTCTTGATATTCCTCAACCTACAAAAGTGTATATTATTGAATCAATTTGTTATACCAACCCGTACATATAATTTATTTAAGATGATATGATCAAAAATGAAATTCTCTTTCAAGTTGATGATCCACCTCTTTTTTTATCAAAATTATAATCAATAATACCTTAATTCAAAAATTCTTGGTTAATAAAGGATCTAACATCAATGTTACTTCTCTTTTATTAATTCTAAAAATTAAATATTTCAAAAAAAATATAAAAAAATCTTAACTTACATGTCATGGATTCAATATACCAATAAAAATCCTCTTGGTTACATTTAGATCCCTCTTAGTTTTGAAACCAAGACAAACTACTACAATCTTATCATTATTTATACTCCTTTATCATACAACATGCTCTTAGGTCATCTATGGACCCATCATATGTGAGATATTATCTCTTATTGTAGCCAATGTATCAAATTCATACATAATGGGAAACATTAAAAACATGAGGTTAATCATAATCCTTGGGGCATCCAAATTCAAAATACCAATATCATATCCCTACTATTTCTCAAATAAATAGTCCTCCTCTTCCTAAGTTTTTAATATACATTTTAATGTACATGTAACTATTGTAAATTCATATGATAATTAATGTAATAAATTACAAAACATTTACAATACCACTCAATTACCTCCCTACATCATAAAATGGATCCACCCTTCTCTTCTTGCTCAAGATCAAACCATTTCCTTAATATATGATACTACTAATAGTCCTCCTCTATGTAATGCACATGAATCCTCTTATACATAGGATGATTTTGCTTATCATGAATAAGGGGTGGCCAAAATATTTCAAGATACTTTAGCTATGTCTCCCCATGCCTTCAGTATTATGGTAATATCCACTACAAATGTTCATACTAAAATGGATAAATATGTTATAACTCAATAGTATGATGATAATTACATTATCGATAAATATTAGTTATAAGATTTAAACATATTGCATTAACAAAAATATTAAAAAAATTAACATCCCTTCAATGATGATGTTCATGTCATTCACATATCCTCTGATAGTGAATCAAAACCTAAAGGTTATATAAGACATATCAATGAACCTTTGCTTAATACTCCATGGATATTCCAATAAATTAACCAATCTAATACAATACAACCTACATTTCCTATCAACATTTATCATATCAATCAAGTGAATCAATATTTATTATCTACAATAAATCATATCAATCAACCCAATCCTATATTGATTATTCAAAATTCTTTCACCATAACTGATAGTGTTTCTCCTATTATATTCATCTAAGATTCTATTGAATAACCTTATACCTCCACTCCTGAAATTACCTTATATGAACAAGCTCAAACTATTTGAAAAATACATTCTGAGTTTGATAATCATGGAAATAAAAGTTTGGATCTTTAAGTTGATGTCAAATATTATGGACCTTTACCTATGATTCCTACTAATGAAGCCATTTTATAATTATATATGCTCATAAACATCAACTTCCACACCAACATCATAAGCTAGGTCATTTCCAAGAAAAATATTCTTATTTTAACAATTTCATCTCTATTTTCAATCATAAAACACATCCTATTTCCACTCTTCCTCCTACTCTATATCATTTCCAAGATGGAAATGTTATGAATTTTGAGGAAACTATTGCAATTAATTATGGAACCACTACTATTAATCATCATATTCTCATTCCTAAATAACTTTATCCTATTAAACATGATAATTTTTTTTATTTTTTGATAAATAACAAAAATATTCATTATGGTCATATGAAGACATGTCTAGTATTGATACTAGCATTGTGGTCCATAATATCATTGCTTATCTTGATGTAAACATGTGTGTCAAAAAAAATGTAAATTTACTCCTAAAATTTATAGAATATGTCATAAAGAGATCATAAATATTTTAGATGCCAAATTCATCAAATTTTAGACTACTCTAACTAGGTATTCAATATTATTCCTTTATGGAAAAAAATCACCATGATTATTCACATTTGTATATTATTTCACAAAATTAACTTAGCATGTCCGAAAGATAATTTTACATTACCATCAATCTCTACCATTATTTATTCCACCATTGGATATGAAAATGCATCTATTATGGATGGTTTTTTAAGATATTATCAAATTCATATCACTTTTGAGGACCAAATTAAAACCACTTTCACCAATGAATGAGGCACTGATTACTATGTTAAAATGTCTTTTGGTCTTAAAAATTATGTTGCCACTTATCAACATGTAATGAAGAATATATTTCACTATCCCATTCATAAAATAGTCATAACTTATGTAGACAAAATTATCACTAAATCTAAGCATCATGAAAAACATCTTCATGATTTTTCTATCTTTTTCCCCATCTAATCAAATACAAAGTTAGACTTTCTTAAATGTCACCTCAAGAAATCTCTTTGGATTCTTAGTCTCTTTATATAAGATTGATGTATGTATTTTTTAAATCAAAACCATCCTTAACATGCCTATTCCTTATTCCATTCTAAATATATGAGTATACCTTGGTAAACTTGGGATAATCAAGTGATTCATTCCCAAGATGGCGTAATGTATCTATTCTATTAACTTCCTTCTCAAGAAACATATTGCATTGCAATAGACTGATTCAAGTCAAAAATCATCTGACAACATGAAAAAACAATTACTACATCCTCCCACTCTTAAACCACCTTCTAATGATCATTATATCATATTTTATATTTCTTATACCCCCATATTAGTTTGGGAGATGCTCACCCAAGAAGATGAAACATGTTATCAATATGCAATATATTATATTAGTCATGTTTTAATAGAATATGAGAAACATTATAATAATATTGAATGTAATTTTCTCACTATTTATGTCATAATAGATTAGATTTAACATTACATGATTTGTAAAGCCACTTATGTCATTGTCCATTCTAACCCCCTTCATCATTTTTTATCTAAAGATTTATTACTTGGAGATATAATTGGAAAGTGAATGGTTCTCTTAGTGAAATTTAAATTAATAATTGTTAAGAGAAAATCATTTAAAGTCCAAGTGATTATTTATCAACATGAAAACACCCCTATTTTAGGTACTAATCATCTTTAGGACACTCTTTCAGAGGAATAGATACTTTATATTGAAGGTCTTGATTAGAATATATCAATTAAAGACTATTTTTATAACTTTATTGCTAATCTCAAAATAACTAATTTTAATGAACCAGACCTTTAAATTTATAAAATAAAATCCAAAATCATAATCAAATAATTACGTGGACTTATAATTGATTTTCATGAAAATACTTGGACACTTCATTTCTATGGAGCTAAATTTATTTAAAGAGCTAGGGTATGATGTGTATTAGTTGATTGCCATGGAAAAATCCTACTTCTTACTTTTTTATTAACCTTTGATGTTACTAATAACGTGGATAAGTATGAAGCTCTCATTTTATGCATGTAAGCCATAATTAATTTACGTATTCCTTACCTACTTGATTTAGGTGACTCACAACTCATTTGTCATCAAGTAAATGGTTATTATCAATGCAAAAGTGAAAATATTATTGCATACCATCAAATTTCCACCAATATTGCTAAATAATTCAAATGATTCACTATATAATTAATTCCATGATAACCTAATGCTATAATTGATTTAATTGATTCATCCACTTCTCTTTTACACCCTCATCAAGCACTTCATGATTCAAAATTTCTCATCAATATAATTAAATCAACATATTCATTACAAACTATAAATGTTTCTCTTATATGTCTTAATGAGGCAATCACTACTTGATAGAACCTATGGTACAATAATATCATTCAATTTATCAAAAACCATACTATTATCTTGATACCAAATCTCATGAAAATATTCAAATTTGCAAGCAAGATTAAAAATATGTCATATTATAATAGTGTCAAATGTACCTTTATCCATTATGTTACTCAAGATGAGATTATTACCCTTCTAAAATAAATACATGGGGGTATTTACATGTTGATAACAAATCCAAATTATATAGTACCTTAGTCTTGTACACTTGGAAAATACATATCACAGATGTACGTTCAAATTATATACCTTCCTATTATTGAAAGGCTCACATACACTATCTCTTTATGCCAAATAAGTTATCTCTTAGTTTAAATAGTTTTATTATGGTGACCCACGACTTTTATCATTCATAGAGTGTTGTAAACCTACTTATATTGTATCTCTATAAGTTTAGGACTTTTGCATGTTTTCCAAATTCATATATACTTGCATGTTGGTTAGAAGGTTATCTTAACGTAAGTGTCATATGCCAATGTAAGTTTCAAGTTCCATAAAGTCATAATTTTTTCACATGAAACATATACTTATGGTAAGCCTAAGTTATTTAATGTGAGATATTTGTAAAATGGATCTATATATACAAGATCAACTGTCATTCATTTATAACCTAGAAAAAACCTAATAAATCATAAGGTAACTTAATAAAAATTCTCAATAAAGTATTTTTTGTTAATAAAAAGGGTAAAATTTTTATTGAAAACAAAGAAGAGCATTACAAGAAGAACGGGAGATAGAAACCCCCAAAGGAAAACAACAAAGGCAAAAAAACTAGGCATGTTCCCAACTAAGCATTATTATAAACCTACCTATCTTCCTCTAGAATTCTTTCCAAATCAAAGTGAAGCATGGGGAAGAGAAACTCCCAATCCTCAGTATTTCCTCCATCTAAATGCTTGGACACCCATTTTACCAAGAAATACACTACCCTATTCCATTCACATAGAATATGAACAAACGTAACTATATCCATGAGTGAGTTAACCCACAAAATCTGCTACACAATCAAAGTCAATTGCCAATTGACATCCAATACTTTCCTCCTAATGAGCAAGTTGATCAAGACTTGGGAATCTGATTCACAAATGATCTGATGCCAACCCAAAACATGAGCCTTCTTAAGGGCATAAATAATAGCCTAGCCTTCCATCATGTTTATGGTTTATGCCCCCTCAAGGACCACAAAGAGGAAAATCACCATACCTTCAAAATCCCTACCAATCCCTTTAATACCCATAGGCCCGAGATTACCCCTAGAGGAATCCTCTATATCGATCTTGAGAATCCCATTAGGATGGTGCTAACACTATCTAACCCTATTAATATTCTCTTTAACCTATCAACCTCTCTTGACATAAGCTAAATTACCTGAGAGTCATTGGAATCCAAGTCATGCCACCACCTCAACATCTTGCTTGGTTAAAGGAAGGCAAACCTCACTCTTGGCTTGCACAATCTCCTGAATCATCCCCATGACTTTTTGCCAGACTTGTTGTGCCATGATCTTCATGCCCCAAAAAATCCACCTATTTCTCTCAAGCCAGAGCTACCACAGTAGAAAGATGGGCCCCCCTAACCATACATCCTATAGGAAAGGCATCCTTGAGGGGGCTTCTCCCATGCCATTCCAAAAGTTAGCCAATGATAAAGCATGAAAATAGGGGCTCTGCCAGACATCCCACCAGTAATGCCAATGTTGTAAAGCAAAGGAATAATGAAAAAATAGGTGAGCAAAATCATCCTCAGTCGCCCCACACATAACACAAACTGAAGGGCCTTGGAAGCCTCTTTTTTATAGATTGTCCCAGGTCAAGCACCTATTCCAAGCCAACATCCAAACAAAGCAGTTGCATTTTGGCCATGAGAATTTATTCTAGACGTATCTCCACCATTACACTTCCCCCTACCCAATCTCTAAAATAGTAAGGCTTGATAGCAAGAGGCAACTATGTAAACTCCCTTAGGATTGGGAAACCAAGCAAGCACATCTTCCTCCTAGAGGGAGCTACAGTGACACCTGGAAAGAAGGCTCAATAGCTCATCATGCTCTTCCTACATCCAAATAACTGGCCAAGCCTTGGGAGCTTTCCATTGTGCCACCTCCATCTATCCACATGAAATATATGATTTAAAGTTGCTCACTTAAGACTAACCAATGTCAAGGAATCTCTAACAAAGGTTTGACAAATTAGGGAACTAAGAGATAATGGGAGGATAACCATCTTAAGAGTCAGTCCCAAAAAGAGCCTTGGATCCCCACTTACAAATCTAAAATAAGCCTTACTTAATAAGATCAACCCCTTTTTTGAGAGTACCCCATATCATCGAGCCTTTCCCAATGAGGGGATAGTGAGGAATATCACTCTGAATGGTCCCCGAGTATTACTTCTGGGAGAGAATTTTGGCCCAAGCCTTGTCTTGTTTAGTGCACCAATGCCAATAAAGCTTAGCTACTAGAGCAACTCCATTTAAGTCCATCTTCCTCAAACTGAGCCCCCCATGTTATTTGGTTCTACAAATAATCTCCCATCTAACTAGGCTCCATTTAGAGGATGCAAGACTACCATCCCATAAAAATTTCCTAGCAACTGAATCAAACTCCTTAACAATTCCCATTGGGGCAACTTGAAGCATACATATGTAAATGGGCAAAGCTTGCACCATAGATTGGATTAGTTGAACATGACCAGCAAAAGAGAACCACCTATGAGTCTAATGATTCATGTTCACCCAAAATTTATCAAAAAATATTCTGCCAAGACTCTTTGGGTATACGACCAACTGAAATAAGAATACCCAGGTACATCAAGGGGGGAGTCCCAATCTGAAAATGTGTAGTCTAAGAAATTTGCTAATGGATGGGACCTAGTGTATTGAAGAAGAAGATGGATGACTTGTCTTCATTGACCTTTTGTCCTGAGGCTGTTAAGTATCCAACACCCTATGCAAATTAGCTACTTCACTCATTGTGGCTATGCCCATCAGAGTAGTGTCCTCGATAAACTACAAGTGAGACTGCACTGGCAGTTCACCACCCCATCGCTAGCCTTGAATATGCCCATCCTCTCTATTCCTATTGATCATCCTCCTCAAACCTTTATCAAGGAGAAGAAAGAGATATGGAGATAGGGGATCTCCTTGTCACAACCCCCTAGAGGAACTAAATAACTCTCTATGTTCCCCATTGATAAGCACCAAAAAGAAAACTGAGGTAATGCAGATCATGACCCATTGAGTCCATTCATCCGCAAAACCAAAAGCACCAAGGACCTTCTACAAGAATGACTATCTTACCCTATCAAAGGCCTTGGCCATATCTAACTTAATAAACATCACCTTATCTTTGAAGTTAACCATGGAGTGAATGGACTCAACAACTATAATAATAACATCCAAAATTTGCTTGCCCTCCTCAAAACCACTCTATTCTTTAGAGATCATAGTGTTTAACCCTCTTTTTAACTTATTTGCAATGATTTTACATATAATTTTATAAACAACATTGCAAAGAGATATAGGTGGAATTGACTTAGCCTATCAACTCCTTCGCATTTGGGTATGAGGGCAAGATAGGTTGCATTTGTAGCCTTAAGCATTTACTTATTCCACTGAGATTCTTGGACAATAGCTAAAAGGTCGAATTTGATAATGTCCTAGAATTCTTGGTAGAACTCAGTTGGGAAGCCATCAAGTCTAGCTGCTTTCCCTTTTTTCATCTGTGTAATAGTCTCCTCAAGCTCCCCATGTGTGATATCCTTCATTAAATTCTCATTCATTTCATGTGTCACCAAAGGTAGAATACATAAGAGAACCTGAGCTTCTTTTAGTAATTTCCCATTCACATCTTCCCTAAAAAGAGTAGAGAAGTACTGCACCACCTCATCTAACATTATAGGAAAGGAGTTAAACCACTCACCCCTTTCATTGACCAGGGCCAAAATAAAGTTTCCATGCCTCCTGGATTTGGTTGAATGAAAGAAAAAAGAGATATTTTTGTCCCCTTCTTTGAGCCATTTTATCTGAGATTTTTGCTTCCAAAACATTTCCTCCCATAGCTCACATTCCTCCAAGTCTTTCACATCCTGAGCTTCATCTTGAAGTAGTTCTTCAGTCAATCCTTCCTCACTTATTTTCTCATGATACCATCTAGCTTAGTCTGTGTAATAGCCTTAACATGAAAAATATTCCCAAAGCATTGATGATTCCATCATTTGAGCTTATACTTCACATACTATAGTGATTTAGTAAAGATATACATCATCATACCATGGGCAAGCTTACCCCACCTCCACCAATTGGCCACACACTCAAACAGTGACTAATCCCATAGCCACATGAGTTGGAATTTGAAGGAACGAGAGTGAGGCTGATACTTTGAAACACTATTAAGCTTAATAGGCCAATGATCTAATCCTCTCTAGTCCAAAATTTTAGACCCCATAGCCCACATACCACTGACCCAATAATTGGAGACCATAAAATGATCCAATCTCTTAGCAATGCAGTGTTTCCCAATCCTACAATTATTCCATGTAAACTATCCATTATTGGGCCTAATGTCAACTAAATTCAAAACTTCAATATAATTGTGCATAATTAAAGTAGAGGGGTCTAGCCTTGATGTACCACCATGCTTTTCAGCCATTTCTAAAATAGCGTTAAAATCTCTAGCCATAATCCAAGGTTGGAAGGGAGCCAAGCTATGGACAAAACTGATATGGCCCCATAAGGATTGTTTACCTCACTAGTTGGTAGGGGCATATATATTGGAGAGGAGAATGACTTCCCCTATCTCAAAATTGGAAGCAATCATAGTCATGGAAAACTTAGAAGACATCCATCTTATGAGACCGATCTTTTGTGGGTTCTCAAGACAAGCTAGTCCCCCTGAGGATCCAAGAGCCCTAATGCATTGATAGTCCCCTTGCCTCCACAACTTAGGCACTAATCTGAACATAGATTCAACTAAAATTTTAGTCTCCTACAGATAAAGTACATCAGGTCTTTGACTTCTAATCAAGTTGTGAACATCATTTTATCTAGGGCTATTGTTCAAGCCCCTTACATTCTAAGATAGTACAATCATTTTAGAGGATTCAAAAAGTGAGCATCCAGAGTCTTCACTGACCCCAACTCCACCAAAGTCTCTCCCATTAGTTTAATCTTTTCCAAGTCCTTTTTTCTACCAAGATTGAGGAGAAGACTTACTACTCCTTGCTACCCCTAAATCCCCAAATTTCCTCATGAGAGGCAAAGTTCCATCTTCTTTAGAGGGAATAACTGAAGAAGTCAATACTTCTAAACTCATCATTTGTTGGTCCATATCCATGTGCCAATCCCCAACATCCTATGGTTTAATTAAAGCACCTGAAACACTTTTCTCTTAGGCTAGGTCCTCAATCCCCTGATCCAAAATCATCAACCCTAGATTCACCTCTTACTAATTAAGGTCATTTAATACTTCAAATCTATTGAGTCATCTGCTTGTCTTTCCTTCAAGGACCATTTTTGGCCCCTATTTTTATATCAGCCTTTAACTGGCATAAAGCCATTAGCTTCAAGTGCCTCACCTAGAATTGGGCCCTTCCCTTTGTCTATTCTAGGAAGATTGCGAGCAGGTTGAGTAGGCTAAGATTCAAAGGCTTTTGATTTGGGACACCATCATTGCAAGTGACCATAAGCATGGCAAAGATGATAGTAGAAAGGAAGAGTTTCATAGTCCAACTATTACACCCAAGAAAAGGGTCCCACACTCATTTCAATAGCATTAGGTATTGGCTTGATAAGATCAATTTCAACAAAAATGTGGGCATAAGTCATTACCTTTTTCCCAAGGATTGACATTGAAAAACTGATTGGCCTTTTTATTAGAGACGCAAGCATTTACAGAGTATCTTCATGACAACATTCCACCAAAAAGTGAGGTAGACGCACACACATTGTGACATAGTTTGGAAATTCCTTTGATGGTATAAAACTAACATGCCACGGCTTGATAAATAGCCCCACTTGGTTATGAAAGTAAGGGCCTCTAGTAAAAACTCTATTACAGTCAGTTAGATAGGTAAAAGTGACCATAAAATAGCTATTTGCTAATAGTGAAATATCCATTTCTCCTTCTGGTGCCCATGTCCACTAAGCCCACACTTCCAAGAAGTAGAGCGAAGTCTTAAGCCCTAAAAACAAGCAATATAGAGAATGTTTTGAATAGTATTCTATATCTTTAGCAATCATGTCCATTGGTATAACTAGCTTAGGCCTCTCCTTGCATCTTCCTAGGCAACCATTGACCTTGGGTAATCACATGCCAATGGGCTCTTCTGCATCAAAGGGACCTAAAACCTATGAGAAGGGAGCCTTTCCAGTGTTCCACATACTTTGAGCTGCCTGCTGCAATCCAAGTGCCACCCTAAAGTTCAACCTAAACCCTCCCCTTTCACGCATTCCTTCTCCCTTTTGTTCATCACTCATCCACACATAGTCTATCGATTCAATAAAGTATTCAAATGAGTAAAGATCCCCTATTTTATGATGTCTTCATATTAGTCATAGGGGCAACACATCTATAGGTCTAAAGTACTGAAGGAGTAGACCATAAGTCATATTTTCCAAGTTACAAGCTAGGTCATTATTTTACTTGATTTCCACATATAAAAACCTTTGTGAAAACATAAGACAACACATTAGTGGATAACTACATTAGTTTGAGGATCTCTTCAGAGTAGTGGATATGTAGGAATCACCCATTGATAGAGAGATATTTTGGGTTAGCTTGACATCATAAGCCAACTAACCCATTTTTCCCACAGTCACTATGAAGATGAAGTACTAAGGTTTTTCTATTTTACAAAGAGTGATAAGTCATGATCTAGATCTAATCACACTAGATTAAAGGTGACATAGAACCCAAAATATCCCAAGTGGTCACATATAGATATAATAGGTATTCAATACTAGACACTTGCATGTAATTTAGGTTGAAGCATTGATGCAATCATCCAAGGTCAATTCAAGTGTATTAGACCATAGAATATAGATTTATAGAATCTGATGGCTGATCTAGGGCATTGATATAGTATATTTCTATGTTTCATATCATATTTGAATGTGCATAGTTGACCAAGTAAGTAATCTTATTTTCATTTTATTACTATATCAATCACTTGTTGGACTTACTATTTTTAGTATATATTAATATTATAAATTAAAAATATTATTTATTTGAGTTTGTCATTAATTATCTAATATATATCTATTTATAACCCTTGTGCTTGTTTATTTATATATTTTTAACCTTATATTATATTGATTCATATCTATTTAGAGTTAATAATTATGGTGGTCACTATATTAGGCTTATTATAACCCATAAATGTATTCACATGGGATAATTTATCCCACACTTAAAAAATATGCTATCGCATTCATTAAAAAGTGTAATCCCTACCAATTTTAGAATTATCTTATTCATTCTCCCCTTGTTGAGCTTCAAACATTAGAATCCCTTGGTTTTTTTACTTCTGGGGATTATATCTCATTGGTAAATTACCTTGCTCTCAAGATAGTCATGATTAATCATTAAAACCATTGAATACTTCACCAAATGGGTAAAAGTTATCCCTTTTTCTAATGTTATAGGTGTTACTCTATCCAAAATCATACTCTATCAAATCATTTTTCATTTATGAAATTGCCACACCATTATTTTTGATAATGGTAGAAATTTAAAAAATAAGGATATGAAATAATTATGTGCTAAATTCAAAATCATGCAGAAGTTATCCATAGCTTATCATCCTCAATATAATGGCTAAGTGTAGTCTACCAATAAAATTATTAATAAAATATTATAAAATATAATTTGGGATTCTCATTCCAACTCGTATCTCAAGATTTATCCTATAGTTTGGGCATATCACACTAGCATTTATACTACTACCAAGGAAACCCATTTTTAATTCATATATGACTCTGAAGTTATTTTACCTTTAGAATTCAAATTACCATCCTTAAACAATTATCTTCATGGCATCATATCTGATTAATAACTTCATGAAACATGTATCCATGCTTTATACCTTTTGAATGAGTGTCATATGGGTGTTTTTCAACATAATTACCAATATAAATCTCACATTTCCAAACAACATAAAAAAGGTCAAATTTTTTACCTTCAATACTAGTTATTTAGTCCTTAAGTTATATTATATGCATGAAAAATAAGGCTATTACACACAAATGTGGTGGGGTATTTATGTGGTGAAAGACATTCTTGGACCTAGTACATATATATTAAAAACTAACGAAGGACACTTATTCAAAGAAATAACTAATGTTAAAGTATTAAATATATACTTTTCTTATTTTTTTTCTAAATTTCCAATACTATTATTATCTTACATGGTTTTCATATATTTATATATACTATGGTACTAACATTTATTATAGGTTCCTCATTTCAAAGGTTCCTATTATGCAATATTACATCAATTTTAGTAGCCTTAGTTCATATCATTTGTCCTCTAGTCTATATTTGATACTTTCAATTTATTCTTTAGTTCATGAGTTTGATTCATAAGACTATGGATAGGAAATGACCATTCTTCATGAATATTTTTCTACTTTTTTAGTTCTTAAGTCAGCCTTCAATCCTTTACCAAATATTTAGTTTTTTTATTCAATAAATTTATGATCCTTTTGATATTACTTTTTATGCCTCTTGGATTTAATGTGAGTTTCATTATAATACCTCAAATAGGACCCTACTTTCATAAATTTATAAAAAAATAAAAAACATAAATTGATCTTTCTTCCAATCTTAGCTTGGTATTTTACCTAAAAGATAAGTCAATAGTCAAGACATGTATTTTTAGGTGTTTAGACATAGTCATATTATTTTATGGTCATACTAAGAAAGGTATTATCATGTCTCCATTCACACACACTACTTATTATAATAATTATTTATACTAACCTATCATTATACCATGTTCAAATTACACATTTTTTGTGATTTGAGGTAGCTCAATCATTCCATTCTTATTTCCATCCTCTCCCATATTACATCTCACTATGGGCACACCAAGGTCAATTTTAATATCCTACTATTCTATAATGTGAAAGTACACGAGTATTAGACACCATATTCTCTAAATTCTTTTTCTTAGACACCAAGTGTATGTTATCTAGTGATAGTAATTTTTAGCACCCATGTTTGGTTCTTTAAAATCCATATAGAGGATGACTACACAAAATTTACAAAAAATAAAATCTAAATCATAAAATAAAGAAAAGGTAAAAAATTTATTTAAATGTCAAAATCACACCAGAAGATGTTATTCTTGTCTGCATATATCCTATCATAGTTGAATCTCAAACTCTATAGTTGGCCTCATGATAGATTTGAGGTAAATTGGTGTGTGATAGGGTAGTATAATGGGGTAGGAGGTATATAGTGCCACCTATTTTTTCATGCAAGTACCCAATCCTCAAAGTAGACTAAACACTATGTGAAAGATACATATTATGGGAAGGTAGTTCCATTTTAATTTTATTGCATATATAACCTTCATGCAGATGATATGTATACTTCACTCATTACCCAAATTTGTGTGGATATGGTGAGTTCTCTAAAGTCCTTAATGTTAGTGACCTCTCTATCTTTCTAAATGGATTTTAGTGTCTTTTCTCTAGAAAATATTGTATCTTCACCTTGGTGACACATTTATTTCCTCCACCACCCATTTAATTCCCCCCCCCCTCCTTGATGGGTTAGTTTATTTCTTAATCTTTTTCCAATTTCTATATTTATAATTTCTTCATCTCTTTCAAGCATGCTCACAATATGACTATTTTAATCCATCCATCATTAGACTAGAAGCTGCATCTTGGCTTTATTATTATATACTTATGCATTGACTTGTCTTATAGTATCTCACTTGGTTATGTTTAGAATGTGATCACCTTTTTTCAAGTCTTTTTTTTTCATATTTATTTATTTTTTATCTACATTTTTTCCATTTTTGTCTGAATATAGATTGTTACTTATATTACATTGATGTTTGTTCCATTATTTAGTTTCATGCATCCTTATTTGATTTGTATTGTCACTTTTTATACTTGGAATGCATCATATGGGTCTTTTAGTCATTTAGTAGCTTTGGATTTTTAGTTACATAATTTACCCTCTTTTATTAATTTTCATTGGTATTTTGGTTATAACTTAGCCTTTGTCATCTCAACTTATCAATTTTTCAAGTGAAATATTTATTTATAAAAGTTTACCATTGTCCATGATTTTCTTGTGATTATTATTTCTTCTCTCTAGCCTTGTATTCCTATGGTTTTTTCAATGCAATTATTACACCCTCCATGATCAAGACTAAAAATATAATCGATAAATACTCAATGATAAAGGCAAGTTAAGGTATATATATGGCAATTTAAATTATTTCTCTCTCTCTCTCTCTCTCTCTCTCTATATATATATATATATATATATATATATATATATATATATATATATATATATATATATATAACTTAATATCATTTAATTTTTTCACTTTAATTAAATTTGTTAATTCAACTTCATTTATTGATATGTTTTTCTTGAAGAACCATCTCATTTTACACTCACATGACATGTGATGATATTTGAGTTGGGGAATATATATACAGATAATAATTTTAAGATTTAAGATTTATTGATTATTTCTCTCTAGAATTAACCTATTGAATTTAAATATCTTTAAGTGTATTCCTTAAAGGGTGTATTGGTAAAGGGGTGAGCAGACCATTGGTGCTTCACAAGATTATTGGTTAATTATATCTTACCTAAACCCACTACAAATACCACTTATCCAACTCAATAATAAATAATAATCTCAATATCACCTAACTAATAAAATACCTATTTTTCCTACCAAGTCAGCCTTAGTTATCCTAGTTGTGAAAGTTACAACACACATTATAAAACTAGGTCATCATAAGTACACCTAATTTTGAGGCCAAATGGTAACTTTTAAAAATTGGGTCATGGTAGGATGACCTTATCAAATTTTTCAAGTAAGGGTTAGGACATATAAATTAATATAAATTTAACCTTCAATTCAATCCAATAGAGAGGAACATTCATTTTCACATTACTAAAGATTGTAATTCTACTACATTTGCATCTAAAGGAGTCATTGCTTAGGGTTTTCCTTGGAAGATAGATATATTATTGTGTGAATTATAAGATGAAATTAGGAATATTTTATACTATATATTATTTACACTATTATGATCATGACAAAACCATAATAATATCTTGAAAATCACCATTGGCCAGGGGAAAATTGATACTTGATTGGTTTGTCCCAAGGTAAGTATCTTTAAATTTTTATGTTTCGTTTGATAGATAGATATTACACAAAATAATATGTCTGAATGTATAAATCATTACTTTAATTACCTCTACACTTAAAAGTTTTTTAGCTATAAGGTTTTATAGGCTTACCATATTTCACCTTAGATGATCTAGGCCCCCATTTTCTTACCTTAGCATCTTGTTTGTTTTATTTATTTTAAACCATCCACCTTTATGTTATAAAATTTGATAAAATTATATTAGATTTAATTTTATACATTATAAAACCTAGCTAGGGTTATTACTTGATAATATTAACTAAATGATTTATAACCCTCTCTATTAGTATTATATGATAAGCTATCTTTTAGTTAGTTTTACAAGATCAATTTAGTCATGCTCCTGATATGTAAAGTATCACAATAGATGTTAGCTAATTACCTTCTTGGAGCCTAGATTTAATAATTAGGACAAGTTATATATGTGTGTGTGTGTATATATATATACATACATATATATATATATATATATAATATATATATATATATATAAAATATATATATATGTATATATATGTATATATGTATATATATATATATGTATATATGTATATATATATGTGTGTGTGTGTGTATATATATATATATATATATATATCTTACCATATTTAATATAGGTACCATACATTGAGATAAATTTTAAATGAGTATTAAATATAAGTAAAGGGAAACTTACTAAGCTAGCTTAGTTTACTAGTTATGATAATCTTGACCCCTATGTGAAAGATTTGGAGGCTTGTGTCCTAAAGGAGAAGTATCATATAGGTTCCTTGGTAAACACTCTAAAATCAATTCTTCACACTCATGGGACATCCAGAAACCAAATCTACTAACCTAAGCTAAAATCAAATATTCCATGTGTTCCTAGTTTGAATAGAGTAATATGCACTAGAAATTACCAATATTTAGTGTTAGTTTAGACCTATGAAAACTATATAAATGGAAATGAAACTAATCTATAAATCAATCATATCTCAGAGAAGATAAATGCTACTTACACTTCTGATTATTGATACATTAGATATTCAGGTCATTACCAAGATGGGTCCACTAAACCTAGCCAAGGGATCTTTTACTGCAATAAATTTAATAGGGAGGGTTCCAAAGCCTCTAGTCAAGAAAAAATATGCAATAAACCTATCTAGGTCTTATGTTTTTATATTCACTAAACCAATAATGAGTAAAATAAATTATAATCTAGTTCTCACCAAATCTTGTGGCACAAAGTGGGGGTAATCAACATAAAAATTAAACATGCATAGATTACATATACTCATGTCAATGTATATGTAATCCTAATACATGGTAGATAAGTACAAATTTATATATATATATATATATATATATATATATATATATATATATCTACTCTTATAAAGGAGGGAAAATGTTATGAATATTTACCTTTAAAGATTAACTTATCAAGCCTTAATCTCTCCCTTGGACAAGGTGCCTGGTAAGATGTTGTCATTGTATGTAATGATGACAAAGATAGATTATATCTAGGTTACATAACCTATCAATGCATCCAAAATACTTATACATAATATAATATTTATATCTCTAAAGAAAAGTATGAAACCCTAACCTATTCTCCTCAAGTATAAGGGTGGATAAGTAGATATGTAATATATATCTCTTATTCTTCCCTTATTTTAGAAATGGTGAAATGAATGTGTTTATATAGGTGGATCTAACCCTAGTCCTTTCCTAAATTTTAGGCTAATAAGGTCAACCCAATCAACCTTGTATTTTTATTGCCAAAAATAAAATAGGTTTCAGTTTAGGTTGGCTAGGGGTGGACCTAGACCTTAAATAAGTTTTATCAATTAGATTACAAGGTCAATGGGGATGAAGTGTACCATAAATTTTCAAATGAATTTTAGTCTAAGGAAGTGATAATGAAAGCATAAAATGACTATACAAGGGTGAAACATATGAGACAAATATTAGGGGAATGTTTTTGGGAGATGGGTGTGTAGATATCAAGTGGTAGTATAGGGAAAATAATCTTACAAAAAACCAATGGTTTGCCCACCTCTTTCCTATTATCCCCCTTAAGGAATGCACTTAGAGAGATTGAAAATTTAAGGATTATTTCAAGATAAACATAATCAATATTTGATAAAGTTTGAAAATATTTTGTGTATATATGCCCCACTCAAAGTCTATCACCTCTCATGGAGGTGCAACATGAGATGGTGATTCGATAAAGAACATAACAACACATAATGACAAAGTCGAATAAAGTGTAGTAAGGAATAAAATAAGATAAATTATAGGATAGAATTTTAAAAAACATACCTTTACTTAACTTAGTGTTATAGATAAAGAAGGAGATGCAATAAATGTGAAGATGTATAATGTAGAGAACATTAGGTGAACTTGTAGAGGTTAGCCAAAAAGAGAAAAAAAATGATTTTTTTATAACATAGACATATAATAAGTGAAAATAATCTCTATGATGTCAAGACTGCATTACATTTTATGGTTTGTAAAAATAGATAGTACAGACAAATATATGATCAAAATAGAAAATTTGATGGTAAATATTTGAAAGCTAAATAATTTTGAATAGTAAATATCAATAGGGTGAAAAATAATTCATTTGTCATTTTTACTATTATGAGAAAATAAATATCTTAGAGACCTAGTTGGAGACCAAAGATCCATCATGGTAAGGAGATGATATTTGAGATAGGAAGATGCATAATAGTTGAAATGAGTGCATCATAGGTAAGCGACTACAAATATTAAATTTTTGAATATTTTTATTTGAATTTGAGATCATTATATAAAATTAATTAGTAGTCAAAATCTAGGCACCAAAATAAACTCTAGGAAATATTTTGGGGCACTAGGTGTAAAATAGGGTATTGGGTAGGAAAAAGTTAGACCAATAAATGCCCAAGGCATTTATGTTAAATGGTTAAAAAGTCATCACTATGGATGAACATAGTCAACCTAGTTAACTTAGTATATAAGGTGAGGGAGACAAAAAAAACCAACTATGTAGTATTAGCAGCCCAATTTAGTTTTCTAAGAGGGCGGCCAACCGCATAGCAATGTGGTGACTTAGTTCTTTTGAAATGGTTGATGTAGTATTGATGATAAAGATTGACTATGTATAATAGGTCTGATATAATACTGAAAGGCAATAAGGTGGATGATAAAATATTAGATAGGCTAATTTATCATCCAAAATGAAGTACATGGTTGATTTATTATTTAATAGGACAATTGTATATAAAAATGAAAAAACTAAATCAAACTAGCTGAGTTTTGTGCAATTTTTAAGTGACATGGAGATATGATACATCCTTTATTATTTGATATTTTTTATATAAACCAAAGGTATTAGTGATTGATAGATCTATCATGGCTATAATATCTACTATATTGGTTGATATATGTGGATAGAGAGTGATTAGTTGTATTGGGCCTATGAGGGATCATGCAGATTAGGGGCATCTTACTAAGTGTTGATCTCATTATCATGTTACTTGGAGCATGGAAATGGTTGACTAACACTTTTAAATGGGTGGTGGATGGGGATACCTAATAGGTGGGTATCACACTAGAAAATTTCCATGCATTTATTGGAATACCAATAGGAGGGACACCTTTGATCATAGGGACATCGAATGATCTAGAAGAGAGATGAGCACTAGCCAAGTGGGTGATGTGCTCAAATAAGATATACCCAAGTTTGTGGTTTAGTATTTTTTATTTGCATATTATGAAAATTATAGACATATATAATTCCATGATTAGACTTGTGATAGCACAAGTTATATTTCACAAGCTGGATGGTAAGGTACCGCTATATGCAATAGCCTTGTTTCAGTCCATTATGGATCAGGGGACACTATATGACTTTGGGTCTATCATATATGTTGATCTCATGCATGATATGTATGGGGTGTTATCCAAAGCATAGAAGATCATGAGACTAGTGGTTTTTTGAGTTCTTAAATATATAAGAGGTTACCTATGTATCAGCCAATTACGTCACCCCATGTGGTAAATGATAGGCTACTTTAAGTGATTAGATGATGATAGGACTAGGTAGCATGGGTCATGTGCCATATTATAGCATTACATGTGATCACACAAGGAGAGATTATCTGGTATCCTTATATTAAAATTGATATTATTTGGACTATGTGGTCGACCATGGTCATGGGGTTGACTCATGTGCAGATCATGGGCCACTATACTTGGTAGGTAGAGCCACAACTAGTACCACTCTTGCGAGGATAGTTTGGAATCCCTAACCTAGAGGCTCCTAGAGTAGTTCTTAATTTTTTAGGCATGTCATGTTAGAGAGATGAAGGGTAAAAGAGGAGGAGGATCACTAGTTAAGATACCAGTGATTAAGCCATGACATGTAGGACCGTGGATTGGTTGAGAAAGATAATAGGTGGCCAAAGGAGGAGAGGATATGGATGTGGATGAAGGGGTACATTAGGTACTACAATAGGCACCATAGTAATATCAACAACAAATAACATTACAAAACCTTAGGTAGAGGTACCACTAGTTATATTAGGCACATGTGAGGGTAGCTACATAGGATGACCCAATAATAAGTCCATGACAAAGTTGGTTGATAGAGGTACCTCTTAGGAGAGGATCATAATACACATGAGTGGTAACTCATGGATTCATATTAGTGGGGAGGTGATAAATAGAGGAGGTGATCTAGGGATGAGATTATGGAGATATCATGCTCTATGGGTGAATATATGGGGAGATGGTTGTTGGTGACACTGGGATAGGTGAAAAATGTTATAATTTTAAGCTTTGACGCATAATACTAGTTACATGTGATTGTGGTAGATAGATATATTTTTAGATATATATGTGATCTAATATATATCTAATTTTGATTGTGTAGATATATAAATATAAGATATTAGATAGGGATCCTTGGTTATGGATACACACTATGGAATTTTGGATGGAGTGTAGGCACCATATGACCCCACCACATTAGATGATCTTATGGTACCATTTTCATTAACTCATACAAGATGGTTTAAACTAGTAGGTGAGGCCATAAGGTAGTTTCAAACATATGAAGAAGGATTTTAGTGTTTTAAAGTTTTCAATGATGTTATGTTGATGTCATGAAAGTTTCCAAGTAAGTGGATAAACTTCCTTAATACTCTAAGTGACAATGACAAACTGTGCAATGTGTTTGTCCTAGGATGCTTGAAGTTGGCTTAGTTGATCTTATATTTTGGCATGGTTAGAGATTATTAGGGATGAATATAAAGTATTTATCATAATAAATTAGTCCTATAATAAGTTTTATATTCTTTGAGTTCTTGTGTTCATGAGTGGATTTCATTTGCCTAATCATTATTTTCATCTAGACATATTACGTCTAGTGGTAGAAAATTTGAGTAAGTAGTTTGATGACATAATAATTAAAACATGTGGATAATTCAAGGGTATTTAGTCATATTTTTATGATTAAATTATTCCATATTTTATATTCACAAATTATCAAGTCATGAAATCAAGTGTAGCCAAATATATGAGTGTGCAAAGTTGGGCTCACAAGCATTTTGATAGTGTTTTCTATGTTCAAATAAATTCGAGTAAGTAGTTTGGTAATGTCATATCTCACACATATGAAAGTTTCAAGATAATATTTATATATGGATAAATTAAAATATGAGATGTGATCTTATGTGCTAAATCTTAAGTCATTTGACTAATCATGATAAAATATATACAAGTGAAAAGTTGGGCTCCCAGGTAGTTTGACAATGTTTTACCATAGCCAAATTTTCATATGCCAAGAAAAGCTAAGTAAGAATATTGATGAATTAGAATTTAACACATGTGGAAGTTTTAAAAGGATTTGATAATATGTGTTTGTTTAGTTTTTTGCCTAGTTTATATACACTAAGTTTCAAATCATGTAGTGAAGCACCTTAAAAGATATACATGTGCAAATTTGGCCTTCCAACCAGTTGTTGACATAATTGACTCTATGGTTTAAAAATTTGAGTGAGTTGATTAATGGTGTTATAGCTAAAATGAATGAGGTATCTAGGATTAGTTTGATATATGGTTGGATTCATCTTTGAAATGAGAATATATGGTCCAAATTTTAGAACATGCGGGTAAGTGAGGTAAAAGATATTACTATACAACATTGGCCTTCTAGGAAGATGACAATGGTCCCCATACTTAGTATATTTTTAATGATGTTAAATACTAGGACCAAATTATTAAATGGCTCATGAACATTCTTAAATATCAGGATTAATGTTTCATGTTGAGTTAGATGAGGACAAGTGTTCAAAGTTTAACACCAATCAAAGATAAAGATTGAGCTCTTCTAAGATCTAATGGTGAGTGGATGTTTGTACATATATATATAAATGGTTGATTGAGATGAATTCAAGGTTTCCAATGTTTAACATAGATAAATATCAAGCTATGTATAGGAAATTGATGGTGTGTATTGAGTTAATATTTTAAGATTACATGAGATGAGATTAACTGTTTGAGGTTTAATGTTTGGGCATTAGTGCACTATGAGTTAAATTTTGGAAAATATAAATGGTGCATGATTAATATAAATAAAGAGGACACAAGATGAAATGATAGTTTTTTATGTTTAATTGTGACTATTTTAATTCAAATATATTAATATAACAAATAAAATACCAGTGCCTAGGTTTTGAGCCATAACTTTCAATCTATGCAAAATTTGACCATGGTATAAAAAATTAATTTGTAAAGGACTCCAAGGAAAAGTTGGAAATATATATTTTAAGGTATTAAATTTTGTTTAGTAAAATATATGAAGGTCTAAATTTGATTATGTATTTGACTGTGTTTTATAAGTGACCCAAGAAGGATGTTTGAACTTGTTTTATTTTTGTTTGGATGTCTCATGATGAATTAGCTATTGGATCATGTTTTAGAATTCATAGGGACAATTTTTGTGAATTATTAAGCTTTTAACAATAATATTTAGTATGAAAAAGGTTTTAGAAGTTGATTTTGTATTTTTTCATGGTGATTATGTGCAAAAAATGTTGTTTGAGTGAATTCAAATTTAGCAAAAGGGATTTGTGAAGTTTTTTATCACTTAAGATGGAGATATAGATCATTTGGCATGCATCCATGTGTTTTAAAGTGTTACTATGTTATTATTTTTCCTGTATAAGTGTCAAAGTGGTGAATGGGTCATCATAGGACCTAAAATGTGACTTAGGCTTATTTGAAAGAGAGGTGTGCTAAAGTGTGACCCATGTAAGATGTATTAAAGGTGAAGGCATGTGTTTTGGATGAAAAGTATTATTTTCGATATGATAATTCATGAAGGCTCTATAACTAGTGAAATTAAAGATGAATATTTATAGAATTTTGTAAGGCTTCTATGAGAGACTGAGTGTTGAAGCAAAAAGTAAAGGATAGGTAGTGTGCTTGTTGGATGAGTTGATGAGAAAAACATTGTTTTAACTATGTTTATGACTTATATGTCATATTTATGATAACATAATAATTATCTTTTAGTTTAAGGATATGAGAAGAGGTATAAGTGTGTATATGAGGATAGTTTGAGTGAAAAAGAGAGATTACGTCATGCCTATGTGAGAGGCCTGTATGAGATAAAGAGGGAGTTTATGTAGGGGTTAGATAATCAAAGATCAATTATTAGGTGTTAAATACATCAGTTATAAGGTGGAGGTG
Source organism: Torreya grandis (assembly GCA_037957365.1). NCBI lineage: Eukaryota > Viridiplantae > Streptophyta > Pinopsida > Cupressales > Taxaceae > Torreya > Torreya grandis. The sequence continues at coordinate 28,494 of JARHVA010008945.1, read as the reverse complement.
TTAAATTAAAAGGAGGGTCTAAAGTACATGATCTTCCTTAGGGAAAGTTGCTCTTTGTGAAATAGGTGTTTCACTAAAGGTCTTTGGTTAGGAGGACTTGATCAAGGTTTTTTGGTCTAAAGGAAATGACTAGTATATTATTTGTAATCTCTAATAATACAAGTATTTCATGTGTTTCAATATTGATATTGGGTTATATTCCCCATGAGGGTTTCTCATAAGAACTATGTGTTGTGCATTTGATCTTTTATAATCATTGAATGAATAAGATCTCTTGTTAATGTTGCTTGATCAAGTTGATATAGGATAATTGTTTAATATTTTTAAAGGATTAAAATTGAAATTCAAATATCTAGGCTCACTAATTTAACCCCCTCTCAATGATTATATATCTAATAATTGGTATTAGAGTAGGTCCTTTGATAAAGGCTTCATAGCTTGAATGAGATATAAGGTACAATATGGGTAGTCATCAAGGAAGTTTTTCTACCAAGAAACAATTGATATTTAATGGACCTCATTATTATTTTTAGAGTGCAAGGATGAGGATATACATCATGTCCCTAGGGTTTGACATTTTTTAATCTATTATGGATTGTTATTTTGCACCTACTATTTCTCCATCCAATGTTATAGATAAGAATTTGTTTAATAATAATTCTAAAGAAATGAATGCTATCACTTGTGGTCTTTCAAAGACTAAATACACCAAGGTAATCCATTTTAGATAATTTATGAAGAAGATTCAAAGGTCAATCTTTCTAAGTTGCAGACTCACAGAAGGTAATTTAAAATTCTCAAGATGAAGGAAGAAGATTCTATAGCATCTTTTCTAAAGAGAGTTGATGAGATTTTGAACATCATCATAGGTCTTGGAGAGAACCTTAAAGAAGCTAATGTATTTAAAAAGGTATTAAGGTCACTATCCCTCAAGTTTGATCCTAATGTATTTGATATAGAATAAATTCATGATATTACTTAATTGAAGTTGGATGAACTGCATGGCATCCTTACTACCTATGAGATGAGGAAGATTTATAATATACCACCAAAGAAGAAAGAAACATTTAAGATATAAATGAATCTAAAGAATAAATTCCAAGGTTAAAAACCTAAAGAGGATGACATTTCTGATATATAAGAAGATAAACTAATTGATTTGATTTCAAGGAAATTGAAAATAGGTCTAGGCAAGTATAAGGGTAAACTACCCCCCAAATGCTTCAATTCTAGAGATGTAGGACATTTTGATAATAAGTTCCCTAATAAGTATAATAAGGGTGATGATGAAGAACATGATCAAATTCACGATGATGTCAAGAGATAATTTAGGTCTGATAAAAGTAAGGTAGTTTCTCAAATCAAAAAGAGTCTACTTGGAGTGATTTAGATGATGATGAAGATGAGGTAGAATATGAGAATGAATTGATAAATGCTCTTGAATTAAAAAAAAAATGATAAAAATATCAATAAGAAGATTAAATCTAAAATTAGAGACTATGAAGAATAATTCAGTGTGTTTTAGGGAAGATAAGTTGAAGACTCTAGAGAACATGAAAGTGCTATCATGTTTCTTAATTCTAAGTTAGAATCTATGTCTATAAGTCTAAGAGCTAAAGAAGATGAATGTTCAAGGTATAATTATAATATTGTGTCTTTGAAATATGAGTTATAAAAGTATACAAACAAGGTGAAATAATTTGTCAAGTTTGTTAAAAGTTCTAATGATCTCCTAAAGAGTTAAAATTTAGCTAGTGATAGATCTAGATTGGGTTTTAATGAAGATCCCAAATTTTCTTCTCAAGTTGACATGAATGTTAATAATATAAAGGTGGATCATCCTTTGAAGAAAAATCATCAAACAAAGAATGAAGATGTTGGTAGATTGAAGACAAATTATATCAGATAACTGAATGCCATGAAGTATGCAAATTTTAATTGTTACTACTATACTTGTAATCAGTTTGGGAATAGAGATATAGAATGTATAAAACCTTTTATAAATTATTTTACATGGACTATGAATGGGGTCATGAGTTAAGAGGTGTAATCAAGGTTGAGTGTTTCACATATCTTGATAAGGGACACTTTGCTAAGCATTATAAAAATAAGGAAAGGAAAGGTAAGTCTTCTTCAAAAAGAGTAGTTTGTTTCTAATGTCATGACATTAGAAACATTGATAGTTTTTATTATAAAAAGGAAAGACAAGTTGACTTTTCATCAAGAAGTATTATTTTCTAAAACTATGAAAAGATTGGTCACATTAATAGATTATGTAAGTGAAGGCCTATAAGATAGAATAGGTCTTATCAAGCTCCTAGAGTGCAAGGTAGAAGGCAAGTTAACTCAATGATACCAAAGGTGGTAAGTATGAGTCATTATGAGACTACATGTCTAAGTAATCTATTTGTTATGGTGGAGAATGCTTCAGAAATTGAAGAGTGCAAAGGGCTCACATTATCTACCCATGTTGTGAATGAAGAGACCAAGCTCAAAGAGAAAACTGAGGTGTTGGTTGAAGCTAGTTTTGAGGTATGAATAGATCCAAGTGAAAATCCTATTATTATTGAGAAAGATTCATGCAAATAACATTAATTTTTAGTGCCTAGTGATGAGGTTTAGAACTACAAGGTTGATTTTTCAAATGAAAAGGTATGTCAAGATTTCATAGTTGTTCCATGTGTTATCAATTCCATCTTAGAAGAGGAGAGTGATATATAAAAGGAACCAATTTTCATAGTTTAGATTAACAATAACAATAACAAGAGCAAGAAGTCTTACAACTATAATAGGATTGTAGTGGCTACTAAGGATATGTGGGCCACTCCTAGATTCACTTTGTTTAATAGTATTATGTTATAGAAGATGTCTCTATCTATGATTCTTAAGAGACTCTTTTAAGTGGAGAAGAAATTATTGATGGGGTATTCTTTATAAGGTCTTAGAAGGCTAGAAATGAGTATTTTAGTTGAAGCAGGTATGTGTAGGTGGAAGATATGTTATGGTAATTTCATGATGTTGATAGTTATATATGGTCAATCTATAGGGTCAAATTAAATGTTTTCAGGTGCCCTAATGAAATTGATGCAATGTCAAGAATATTTTGATGCTTATAAATGTTTATTAACCTTACTCTAGATTGCTCCAAGTGTTTTTGTGGTTTGAAACTATGTTGAAGTTAAAATGAATATTTTTGAGTGCTCTCCATTTTCTCAATTTTAGCTTAAGGGTAAGAAAGCCTAAATGGGTTATAGGATGTATGGGTTCCAAAATTCGTGGAAGCTCAAAGATTGGTCTAAAAGTGTGTAGTGGTTGTCTCCAGGTGTATAATAAGTTCTAAAGGTAGATGTTGACTAGAAGGAGGTTTGTTGACTTTATTTATTTTAAGATTCTAGGGTTTTGGGCTCTACTAAAAAAGCAATTTAACTTATGAATTTATGTGTAATGATTAATATTAGGTTAAATGGCACAAATGGGTTATTAAATAAATCTTCATAGAGGTCTAAAGGTTTGTGGTTTTCAAATTATTCATGTTTTTGTCAAGATGGAAGCTTAAATGGTTAGTAGGTTTGTGAAGTAAGTATATTGCAAAGGATGATATTGGTGATGAAAATTTGTTTTCTTAAGGGGTAATATGAGAGTGTTATAGATAGGAAGTTTTAGGTATTCATGGTGTGTCTACTGAAAGTTGTGGGATATGCAAGTTCTAGGTAGGGCTATAAGGAAACTAGACATGTCTAGTAAGAAGAAGAGTGCCTTTTGTTTATTTTCTCCAAAAGAGAAAGGAATGAGTATCTCAAGGTGATTTTTTGGGTTAGTTTAGTAAATGTTTCTTATTTGGTGACTGTCATGAATTTATATCGATGATCCTTGAAGTGGCTTGAGAGAAAAGGCTAGTAAACCTGTATGGTGTTTCTTAATGGTGTGTGAATATCTAGAGATGCTCAAGTGGTGTAATAGCTAATATATCTTAGGGGGAGTTACCTTTATATTTTTATTAGTGAGTTACATCAAATTTACTATTTTTTTGTTTCTTTATTCACTGGTTGTAGTGTTTGGTTGAAGAATAATGTTAACATGTAGCAATAAGGATGTTGTCAAGGTAAGAAGAGGTAGGATCAAGGTAAGGGGGAGTTTGTATCATATTTATATGTTGTTCCTCTCTTGTTGATGGTATTTTTAGATCCTTAAGATCATTTTTTCCCCTCTTTGTAATTATGTCAAAGGGGGAGAAAATTCCTATTTTGAGAGTGCTTGAAGAGAGAGAAGGAAGTTGAGTTGTATATTGTTTTATGATGGGTATTGACATCAATGACAAAGGAAGAAATTGTTGGAGAGTCATAAATGATGCTATGTTGATTTCATGGAAGTTTCCAATTGATTTGATTAAGTTCATTAATATTCTAAGTGATAATGACAAAGTGTGCAATGTGTTTATCCTAGTATGCTTGAAGTTGGACTGGTTGATATTATGTTTTGGCATGGTAAGAGATGATTAGGAATGAATATAAAGTATTAATAATGATAAATAAGAAACATAAAAAAAATTTATATGCTTTGAATGATTCTTTTCATGAGTGTATTTCATCTGGTTGATCATTGTTTTCATCTAAACATTTTGGGTCTAGTGGTAGAAAATCTGAGTAGGTAGTTTGTTGGCATCATAATTACCACATGTGGATGAGTTAGGTGGATTTGGTCATATGGTTTTGATAAAATTATTCCCTAGTTGATATGAAAAAGTTATCAAGTCATGTGATGAATTACATCCAAATATATGTGTGTATAAAGTTGGTCTCCCATGCATTTTAACAATGTTTTCTATGTTCAAATAAAGCTGAGTAAGTAGTTTGGTGATGTCATATCATGCACATATGAAATTATTAAGATAATATTGATATATGGATGGACTAAACTATGCCATTTAATCTTATGTGCTAAATCTCAAGTCGTGTAACTAATCATGATAAAATATATACAATTGCAAATTTGGGTTCCTAGGCAATTTGACAATGTTTTCCCATAGCCAAATTTACATGTGGCAAGAATACCTGAGTAATCATATTGATGAAGTCATAGTTCACATGTGTGTTAGTTTAATAAGGATTTTATGATACTGGTTTATTCATTTTTGTGCCTATTTTATATTCACTAAGTTTTAGATCATGTAATGAAGTGCATCAAAAGATATGCATGTACAAATTTGGCCATTTAGATAACTCTTGACATAGTTAGCTCTATGGTAGAAAAATTTGAGTGAGAAGATTAATGGAATCACATCTCACATACATGAGGATTATAAGATAATTTTTATATATGGTTAGATTCCTCTTTTAAAGGATAATATATGGTCCAAATTTGAGAACATGTAAGTGAGTGAGGTAAAAGAGATAATTTTGTAAAGTTAGCCTTCCAAGTAGATAACAATGGTCCCCATACTTAGTATTTTTTTCACGATGTTAAATAACATGACTAAATGGAGATGCAGTGGCTTGTGGGTGTTCCAATATATCAAGATCAATGGTACATGTTGAGTTAGATGAGGACAAGTATTCTAAGTTTAACATCAAACAGAGATAAAGACCAAAATTCTTCTAAGATATAATAGTGAGTAGATGTTCATAAATATATAGATAAATGGTGTGTATTGAGTGATATGATTTGAAGGATTCCAATGTTTAACATTTATAAAGACTGAGCTACATACAAGAGATTGATAATGCATGTTGAGTCAATATTATAAGATTACATGAGATGAGGTCAACTGTTCAAGGTTTAACATTTGGGAATTGGTGCATATGAGTTAAAGTTTAGAAGAAATTTAAGGTGCATGATTAATCTAAGTAGTGAGGATACAAGATGATATAATAGTGTTAGATTTTTAACTGTGACCATTTGAATTTAAATATTTGAATTTAACAAAGAAAAGCCCAGTGCCTAGTTTTTGAGCTAATCAAATTTTTGACCATGGTATAAAAAATGAACTTGTAGAGGACTTGTTGACGCATGAAAGTGCACCCAGTGGCAGGGAGTCAAACTCCTACCTTTTCCTTACAACATGGAAACTCTCCTCTCACCTGTGGGATTGACAAAGCTGGAGGAGAGAGTCTTTAGATAAGGGCTAGCTCCCTTTTATGCATCATGTTATTTCCAGCAAAAGTTAATAGGTATATAAAAAAGAGGGGGGGTGGAAAAGGGAGAAAGATGCAAGAAAAAAAACCTACTCTAAAGAGGTGATGCAACAAAATAGGTCGACCTTCACACATCCACTCTTGAAATTAGACAAATGCATACATACTCTACACATTTGGCAAAAGGACCAGGCTGTAAAAGACTGGCAAGGAGGCTTTCATGAAAACACAGGAGATAGAAAATCACTGAGGTGCTGTGAAATGCACACTTTAAGTGATTTTTTCTATTTCCTATGTTTTCATGAAAGCCTCCCTATCGGTCTTTTGTATCCTGGTCCTTCAGCCAAATGTGTAGAGTATGTATGCCTTTGTCTGATTTCAAGAGTGGATGTGTGAAGGCCAACCTATTTTGGTGCATCACCTCTTTAGAGTAGGTTTGTTTTCCTACATCTTTCTCCCTTTTCACCCCCCTTTTTTTATATACCTATATGTATACCTATTAACTTTTGCTGGAAACAACACGATGCATCAAAGGGAGCTAGCCCTTATCTAGAGACTCTCTCCTCTAGCTTTGTTGGTCCCACAGGTGAGAGGAGAGTTTCCCTGTTGCGAGGAGAAGGCAAGCATTTGACTCCCTACCACTGGGTGCACTTTCTTACATCAATAGTTTTGGCACACCTAGTGGGACCCAATTTGACACTCAATAAAGTTTCAGCACCTGGCATCAATAGTTTTAGCACGCCTGGTGGGACCCAAGTTTTCAATGAAGTAAAGTTTTAGGATTGATGTTGGTCTTATTATAGCAAATCAAATATTTTTCCAACATCTAGAAACTCTGAGTTAAATTAGCTGGTTAAGTAGCTTGGTGCCATTAGAAATCATTTTCTTGTATGTATACTCCTTTTACACAAAATCATGGGTTGTGTTTTCCTTTATATAATTTTGATCAGACTCAAAATATTTAGAGAATCACCTCAAGTAGCTCTCCTAGTTTCCCTACAACTATAAGGGAGGTGGCATTGGAATTTGAGAGGTATACAATGGAAATTAACAGGCTAGAAGACCAATACAGATATCAATAGGAACTAATGTATGAAGAGGAATGTTTGTTTGGGCAAACACAGGCCATATAGTCCATGGAAGAGGAGGTAACAAAATGGAGAAATACATCTTTTCAAGGTAGCCAGCCTTGTGTTCCCCCTCATATTCTAAAACAATCCCCCTCTTTTGAACCAAATCCTTTCTATCACATTGCACTTGCTCACTCCAGCTTATCAAATATACCTGCTCGCAACTTAGTGCGCCTGGCTTTCCAACATCAGATGATATCAAAACAACCTCCCATGGAAATGAACTTTCTAAATTCCTTAGATTACAAATTTTCCATTGGGGGGAATGCCACAAACCATCACGTCTCTTTCAAAGTTGATTCTACTCAACAAGATGATGTTTGTCACCTCCAAGAAAGACTCTTTCAGGACAACCTAACCAAGCAAATTAAAAGTTTAGGGGCTAGGATAAAGTTGATTCTTGAAGGAGAGATGAATTTTTTAGACCTTGTGGAGGAACCTCAAGACCTTGGAGATAACAAAGTTGCTACCTATTCACAGGAGCAAAATTTTAATTCATAGATCCTAAACTAGGGGAAAATAGTTGAATCATGGGGCAAAATAAAAGAAGAAAAGCAAGGTTTTTTTCAAAACCTTGAAGAAGTTGAGGCTACCCCTACTCATGATGATACTGGCGACCTCTAGGAAAGGCATTTCCAAGAAGATTTAGCCATGAGAGTTGCAGATTTGGAATCCAAAGAGAAATTCCTCTGCCAATGTGTGATGGATGGTTTAGATCAAATAGCACATTCCATGCTTGAACACACCCCATCTACACATTTCCAAGAGAGTTATCAGGTTGTGCCCAATATTGATGAAGTGATAATCAAGTGGAGAGAGGAGAATCATTTGATTTTAGCTCAAGGACTGCCTCCTCTTCCACATGTTTTCTCCACTTCACCCCTTCTCAAGGAAGAACCTATTTTGTAGGAGGTGAGTGAGGAGCAGAAGATCCAATCTATAGTTCTTCAAGAGGCTGTCATGAGTGACAATGAAGAAGAAATAATCATTAATGCTCCTTGTGAAGACCTTATTAGTAGTGGAGAAGATGTAGGTCTTACATATATGCAAATGTTCCAGCAATTCGAAGAGGAAAAAATGCATGGTAAGCTCTCTTCTCCTATGTTTGATGATTTTCCTTGTTGTTTTGATGATGAGGTCAACTACATTGAAGAGCTTGAGTTAGAGGAAAATCAGGAGGATACTTTTGAACATCTAGAGGTCCTAATTTTTGAGGAGGAAAGGGAGAGGTCTGTCTTGTTGGAGGAATGCCTTGAAGAAGAGAGTTTTAAATAGAGAGGTGTTGTTTTATGGGATGAGCAATCAGTTTGTGAGTCTGTTTCAGACATCATCATAGTCACTCTTCTTCAATAAGGCCAAGAGGAAGTAGAGGATGAGTCTGATAGAGTTTTTAGTGAAGCAGAAGGAAACAAATTAGACCATGATACATTGTAGAAGGAATGTGCAGATCAAAGGGATTTTGGTGATGAGACAGTAGCTATTGATTTCTTGGTGTGGAGCACCAATAGAAAGGTCTAGCATTTAATAGGTCTCCAAATACAATCAAAATATGTATATATTAGAGGCATGTTTGAATCTGACCCACTCAGATTCTAGCCAAACCAAGTGACAAGCAGTAAGAGCAAGTTACCAAATCCCCTCTTCATTCATCTACTTCCTTGGCACCATAAGTCTTCTCACCAGGAAGGGTACTTAAGAAGTTTTCCATCCAATCTAGGAGGGAGGTAGACATTCCTGGTTAGCTGTATATAATAGTTTGTTTTTAGTTGTCTTTCTTGTTTTCCCTAAGTGCAGCTACGCAGCTAGTGTTTTTAGCCTTGTGTGTTTCCCTTTGCTTAGGGGTAAAAGCTTCATGTTTGATTCTCAAATCTTTCAAGCTATTGTTAAATATTTCATAGCTACATCTAACTCTATGCCCAATGGATTTTAAGGCAACTGAATTCTAAGCATGGTAGGCATGCTTCCCCTGTGAGTCACCATCTGTTGACCAATTTTTTCCCCTGGCAAAATTGTGGTCAACTTCTTCCTTGTCTTTTCAAAGCTAGTCAATTTTCGGGTTACAAGTCAATCTTCAAGTTCATGCTCAGTTCAGGCCTGGTTCATGTTTGGTTTAGCTTTGGTTCAACATCTCATTTCAACAAGTGTTGAACCATTGAACTGTTGAACCAATCTTTGGTTCAACGACTTTGGTTCAAAGGAAAAGGTTCAACGCTTGGGTTCAACACTTTGGTTCAAGCGGGCTTGATTCAACGCTTGGGTTCAATGGCAAAGTTCAAGTGGGCTTGGTTCAAGTCAATGATTCAACGTGGTGGTTCAAGAAATGGTTCATTGGCCTTTGGTTCATTTGTCCATCAGTGTGCTTGGTTGAACCTTTAAACCATTGAACCTTTTTGGTTCAATGACTTGGTTCAAAGGTATGCCCCAAGCCGAAGGGTAGTCAAATGGTCAAAAATGCCCTAGTGGAGGGCTGACACTTCAAAAGGAATGTTAGGTTCAAAGTTTAGTTGAAGGTTCATTTGGCTTGAAAATTGACTAAGCCTGAATTCCTTTAGACTTTTTGTCTAAAGGAATTCCTTTAGGCAAAAGTTTGTAGGAATTTGGACTGCTTCAAATAACAAGGCAAAAGCCTAGGTGGAATTTCCATGGACTTTTTGTCAATGGGAAAATGTCCATGGATAAAATTCAATGGAAACACAAATGAAAATCCACAATCAAAAGACCCGGGGAAATTAACTTGGGGAAATTATCCATAGACAATTTGCCCACGGGAGCCCAGGGAAAGTCCAAGGTAGATAGAGATCTGCCAAAGGACCCTGAAGGGTAGGTGCCCTTACGGGGGACTTCTGACCAAACAAAAGGACTTTTCAAAGGGCTAGAAGATGCCTGTAGAGAAATAAAAAAGTGCCCAAATGCCACATGGTGTTGGACCCAACTGAGTCAGTGATGGACCCGATGACATCCTAGAGGCCGTCAATATTAAAAGAACATTATATCCATTGGTTTTCAAAGCTTGATGGCTAGGTGGATGTCAAAATTTAGTGAAGGAAATGGTCATTTCATTTTAAGTTGAGAAAGCATTGTCAAGAGCTAGAATGCAGTGACCTACTGAGAGTTTTCCCTTGGGGGCAAACTAAGCCAAAAGAGACAAGAAGATAAAGGGAAAATTGACAAAGTGATAGACAAGGAGAATGACATGGTGCAGAAGTGACAAGGTAGTCCAAGTGGCAAGTGGAAGATAATTTATTGCCTGTTAATCCCCAAATGGCACAAATAGCAAGTAGCAAGGTCTGTGCATTTAGAAAAGGGGACAAATTTCAATTTGTTGGTAGGAAAGAGGTGTGACCCATGCTTCCACATTAAAGCTCAAATGCTAAAGTCAAATTTGGAAATTATACTACATGGTTCCAGTAGGCTTTTTCTAGAATGATGACAACACAACAGTGTTTTTCTCTTTCCAATAAGATGTGATAGGCCAACTTGTCAAAGAAGCACCAAGTTTCGTTATCCTTTATTCTATATATTGTAACTTCTCATTTTGGAGAAGAATCGATTCTTCCACTTTTGCAAAGGTGCAGCCCTAGCAAAATTTCACCTGAATCAAATAAAATGCAATTTGTTACCTCCATTTGGATAGATGTTTCAGAGTATGCCTTGAGTGTTTGTCTATGTCCAGTCATTGTTTCTTGATGCTCTCACAGGTTCAACACTAGCAGGCCTACCATCTACAAGGCAC